>OX375865.1:13647762-14147134 GCA_947359475.1 Heligmosomoides polygyrus bakeri
GTATGTGCAGTTGGTCTATATGTACACTGTCGTTGTGCTTTCGAAACTTTTTCGAATATTCGAATGATTTCGAATGCTCACAAATTTCAAATATTCGTGTTCGAACATATTCGAAAACTGCAGTTTTTCTGAATGCTCGAATTTGAATTCATTCCAAGAACGTGATTTTTTGAATACTCGAATTCGAGTGCATTCGAAATAGGCAATCTTTGAATGCTAGAATTTAAGAGAAATCCATTTAATTACCTATTCGAAGAGGTTGGTCAAGCTCAACTCTACTACATATACAACGATTTACAGTGGCCAACAAAATGACAAGTCAGTGTTTTATCCTTCCATATCCAATAAAAAATAGAAAAAATAAAAATGATAGAGTTAAAATAAATAAATAAAGCTAATTATAAAAAATAATTATAAAGCTAATCTTATTTAATCATTTTTTCATTTATTTACACGAGTACAAGTGCAATAGTGCGCAATCTGTATAATAAAAATCACCAAATGAGGAAAACAAATACAATCTACACATATTATCTAACTGAAAAGTAAGTGATGGACGACGTCTAAGGCATCAGTACGTTCTGGAATCAGGTGTAGTTTCAGAAATTTTTTTTGAAAACTTCATAATTCATTGGAAGATTCTACCTTTTACGAAGCTCCTCATATAAAAGGACATGTGCAAGAAAAAGAACCGCCCACAATTCCGCTTGACTCTTCCAGCATCGTACTTTATTGTACCATGACGAGTATTAGATGCTCTTACGTCACTAGGTCAGTGAGCTTTATATTGCTTTCATCGTTAGCCATTTTTGTGAAAGAGCAATGGGTCATTTCTCCTTCTTCTAAACTCAAGAGGGTCAAGTCCAAAGCCACGATTCTTGATTTTACTTGACGGAATTTGGTCATATGCAAATCCCAAGCTACGTATTATAAGCTTTCTGGTGAAACTGTTCTGGACTCGTTCTATTACACTGCTAGCCTTTCGTGTGTAGGGATTATTATCGATGCGTTGCGCATCCTACTTCTTTGTTACATCGTGTAGAGAATTTGAAGTCTTGTATATTGGCCTTTGGGCTAGGGTTTGACCAAGTAGAAGTCATCGTTTTACGCTTTCCAGTTGCCAAGTTTGATGGTAAATTCTATTTCTTCTATACTTTTGCCATATTCTTGGGGGATGTAAGTCTTCGTTAGCATAGAGGAGAAGCCCGAACCAATAACGTGCTTGCGACAGCCGACGCCTCTTTCCGACTGCGCTACCTCGAACACAAAACCATGACAGCGGGAAGGGTAACCGAGTGTCCGAGTGGTTAACGAGTTGCACTTGACATCTTATAGGTATTGCCTTCATATCTTCACAGACAGAGACATTGGCTCCGCTTCAACGATCCCTCGCTTTTACGGTCCCGAAGCAAAGGCCTAGATTCTCGACGCACAAGTGAAGCGGCGCCTTCTGCAACTGTACTAGTCGAGCCCCTCTCATAAATGTTCGAGTTAAGATCTTGAATCGTGTTGCGAAGTTTCAATTAGACTTGATCACAGCAAAGGCAAAAGAAGTGAGCTAATGGATGAGGTGCACTTCTTCACCGACTGCCGAATGATCGAACGACCGCTGAAGTGAGCTGTTGGAATTACGTAATTATTTCCGCCTGTCTTCCAACAATGAAGCACCAGCAGCAGTGGCCGGCTCTGCTGTTACTGATGAGAAACGCTGGTATTTTTAGGCAGAAGAACTTGTATTCGGCCCGCTGGGAAATCAAGCCGTCGTTTTCTATGCAAGTGCTTGCGTAAGCAAATCTCCAGAGAACGACGACAAGGTCAACAAGTTCCAAGTTTAGCCCTATTAAGACTCTGTGATTAAAAAAACGTTGGCTACTCTTCACTGCTCATCCAAATTTCGAGCAACTCCACGTCTTAATTCTGTGAATAGTATCGTAACTTATGAAGCGTCCACATATGCGCAGAATTCAACGTCTGTATCTAGAGAAGGTGGAGCAGATGGTGAGTGGAGATATTGAACAAGACTGGAGAGAACACACCTCCCTGAGGCACACCTCTTCGAATGACTCTGGAAAACGAGGAATTGGCGCGAACAATATACTTTCGACCCGACAGGGGGGTGCATACCTACCACAGTTGTTGCTCTACATAAAGGATAAAGGATAAAGGACGGCATTACTCAATCCCTTTTTGGGATGCGCCGCGCATTCTGCTTCCACTTGATGTCGTGGAGGCGACTTGAATGCGTATTTGGCCAAACAATGACTTGCGGTGACCAGCTGATGTGCATGTCAGTGCTTTATCCTTCCCAGACAAGTGTGGTACCAATTCACCGACCCCGGAAGGATGGAAGGCTTGGTTAGCCTGGGCGGGAAATCCGAACCAGGAACCTGGTATCAGGTGCAGGTGGCAGACGACGCCTCCTCCGACTGCACTACACGCGCCCACTGTTGTGCTACATCATAATTAATTACCCAAGTATGTTTTTATTTTTAAAGAGTGCGATTCATAGGTGGTGCGTCTGACATAAAGGAGCTGTGCATCAGGGGTGCACATTTAGTGGTTGACGATTTAACGAATTTAACGAATAACGGCATTTTTTCGTTAAAATTTGGCTCAACGACTTAACGAAAATTCTTAGAAATTTAACGGAAATCTTGACGAACTTTTTCTCATTTATCACATTTACCCTTTGCATTCTGTAATGCAGTCATCCTCCCGATTAGGACTGCTCCTGAAAAAACGGTACATGTCGCGTAGGTGAGCAGCATTGGTAGATGGAATCTCCTAAACTAATCAAACCGCATTGAATGAGCATGCCATTCAGAGAGAGAGAGAGAGAGAGAGAGAGAGAGAGAGAGAGAGAGAGAGAGAGAGCATGTACAGTTACTACACTGATGAGCTGGCATGTGTTCGGTCGGTGCTCTGTTTGGTTATCCTTGGCTGACATGCTCCCATCTACGAATGCTGCTCACCTACGCGACATGTACCAAAAAACTATTGAAATCAACGAGAATATTTTAATGTTTTTGTTGAATTTGCTTTGAACTGTTGCAAATAATGCATTTTGGAGGCGCGAGTAGCGCAGTTGGAGGAGGTGTCGGCTGTCGCGTGCACCCGACACCATGTTCCTGGTTCGGATTTCCCGCCCAGACCACCCAAGCCTTCCATCTCTCCGGGCTCGGAGAATTGATACCACACTTGTTTGGGAAGAATAAAGCGCTGAGTTCTTCATCGGCCAGCCACTTCAAGTCATTGTATGGCCCATATCGCCTCCAGGATATTAGTTAAAAGTAGAATGCGTGGCGCATCCCAAAAAGTCTTGAGTAGCTCTATCCTTATCCTTCAATGCATTTTGGAGCTAGAAATTTCTTCGCCGAGCTCCCAAGCACGTCAACGATTCCACAGAGATGCTGGTCTAACCTCCTCGTGTCAATGAATCCACAATGAAGCAGGTTTAACATCCTCGCAAGATATGCCTATTCTCACCTGGCACTGCTTATCCCAAAATACTTTTGTCATCCACCTGGAACAGTCGAGACGGGAAGAATGTTTTCGGCCGTTGGACGCATTTTAAACAATTTAAAATTACACACTAATAACAAAAATTAGGAAAGCTACTTTTCCTGAACGTTAACAAGTCGACGCCGTGTCACGCTTTTCGGCGGGACCGAGTGACACGATGCGTGTCACGGTCCCGATGTTGCAAGAAATGGAGTGGACCCACGCTCCAGGCACTCGAAAATCGTGTGTTCGACAATGTGTTAACATTGCACTGATAGGCTTTGAGTTGTATTTTTATTGGCTTTGAATTGTATTTTTATTAGTTCTTTCTGTATTTAACGGACTGGTGCCCTCATAGGGATTGCATACGCTAGAATAGACGGACAAAAGAACTAGGAAAGGGGGGAAAACCAGGTACCTGCCTGACCGCACGTTTTAACCTGTCTTGTCGGTGATCATCTCGCATGATAATTCCGTACCTGTTCTTATTCCACACACTGTAGGTAATTTGTTGCTGACGGCTTGTTTATTTTTCTGTGTTTGTTGATGTTGAACTGTTTATTTTACATTGCAGTGTTGCACTCCATTCTTCGAACTTTAGCTGTACTCAAACACTTTTTAAAAAACCCCAACGTTAACCAAAACCCCCAAAAACTTTACCAAAAACTTTAACTTTAGTCGACCTCTTGAAGTTGAAACGTATAAGGTTTTTCTTGATTTCTTCACTTGAAATAACGGCTTGCAGCTAATTGTGTTTTTAACGAAATTTAACGATTTATCGGAAATTTAACGAAAATTTTCCGTTAAAGAGTTTCGATAAAAACCTTAACACAGAGAAATTTGTGTGCAACCCAGCTAGGCCTATGAACTTACCGTGAGAGCAGGGTGCTCCGCTGCGTGAGCGCCCATGTATTCTACCGATCCAAGTGCAGTAGCCGTGAATCAGAAGCGAAAATAGCGTCGCAGCGTCTTCGGTCCCGCTCATGAATAGCGCCATGCCGGTCAGACCTACGAAGACGACGACTCCTCGGCTGGCGGCAACGGCTCATCGAATATGCATGCTGCTCTTCCCTCATTCTCTCGCCACGCATTCACCGACAAGTGATATCTTCAGGCATGTAAATGAGCCCCCCTCCCCCAAAGGTTCGCTCTGAATACTACACGTCGCCGTAGCAGTCGTCGGCTTCGTATCAGCGTCTTGCAAGAGCAGGCCACGCCAAATTGATGGTTGGCAGATGGAAATCAGCAGCCAACCATCAATTTCGCCTCTCCTTTTAATACCGGACTTCCTTCTTGAATCCCAGCGTTTCTACTCAGTTTTCCCACATGTGGGGCACGTGCGGCGCAGTCGAGGAGGTGACGGCTGTCGAGTGCAGCCGATTCCAGGTTCCTGGTTCGGACTTCCCCACCTAAGCCATCCAAGCAGCAGCAGCGGGCATCAGAAGCACTCGCACTTTCTACATCAGGGGAGCCACAATGAGTGAAGGAATGGCCAACGACTCTCGATCAGCGAGAAGAGTGTCGTCGCAAGAAAATTCGCTTCCAGGCCACGTTCGAGTCAATCGCTGGATATATCAGGACTGCTAGAACTACCAGCCTTTGCTGCTTCGTCTTGACATAATTCTGACAAGGGTAGGATACTAGGTGACCATGGGACTTTGAGATGGGATGCATATCACTGGATGCGGATTCGAACGCTGATACCAAATATGCTCCGTTTCTGCTGTGCGCATCTGTGAACCATTTTCAGCATGAGCATGAGCATGAGTCATGGACCATTTTCAGCATGAGCACGAGCTCAAGTAGCCTGGAAACTCCTCTGACCTCCGCACAGTGGCGGCGCAGGTGGTAGCGGAGCTGTGTGGTGATACGGACTGGTTTATGGTTCGAATCCCCTATGATGCAAGGTTTTTGCAATTCCTAAAAAAGAACTGCCATAAAAGCTCTCTATGTCAAACCGCAGCGGAAGACCACTCATACTTACATGTGAGTGATCAATGCCTTAAACAGTGCCCCCCTGGCCGAATTTTTTTCTAGACGCGGGATCGGAAAGGAAAGGACTGCCGACTAATCTTCCAAACTAGATAAGTCGGCAGTATTGTGTGCTGGCGTGTCTTGTGGAGGAATTCGGTCCTTCCGATACTTCTCGCATTCCTACAAGGCAAGAGAAGAAGATGGCTAGCAGTTTCGCATCCATCTTGCGAGTTAAGGAATGCGGGAGCGTCGAGGTGGAGGATGAAGAAGATATCAGTGTGTTTTGTTGTTTGTTTCGAAAGGTTTTTATCAACATTTCATAAAAAAAGTTGGATCTCCGTGTTAGTCTGAAGTAGTCAGTATGAGGACGAGTCCTTTCTGGTGACGTTTTCCGTTTAAATTTGACATAGAGTGCTCTAGTTGATCGTGGCATATCCTTTTTAGGAAGTGCAAGAATGTTGCATCATAGGGGATTCGAACTATAAACTATCCGGTCTCACCACGCCGCTCCTCTTCCACCTGCGCCGCCACTGCTCGGAGAGCAGCGGTGGTCCCCGGCTAGTTAGGCTCGTAGCCATGCTGAAAATGGTCCATGCGTTCACAGATGCGCACAGCAGAAACGGAACATATATTTGGAATCAGCGTTCGAAGCCACATCCAGTGATATGCGTCTCATCTCAAAGTCCCATGGTCACCTAGTATCCTTCCCTTGTGAGATCAGGAATTTGAAGAACTGTGCCTTGAACAATTTGACTGAAGACACACACCCTTAAAAAATTGCATTACAATATACCATTCTCACGTCGAATTAGACACTTTTCAAACACTCTGCTAAGCCGGCCTTAAGACTTTTGAAATCAAGCAAACTCTTTTAAATCGAAATGACTCTCAGACAGGTTTAACTACAGCACGGAAGTTATTTATAAAGTGTTACGAAGTGGATTACCGCCATATTCCCTGAGGGAAGAGCAGATCTAACATTCTTGGTCTTCACCACTTTACAGAAGAAGGAAACTACATGAGCTCTCTAAGATTTAAAAATTCTCACTGTGAAATGTCTATAAATCCGGGAGCCTTCTTTGATCAGCTGTATCACCTGTATCACCTGTCGTCCCGTTGATCATCGACTTGCTCGAGCGGGCGCCAGCAGCGTCTCCATTCGTCCCTGTCGCGTGCCAGAGTGGTCCAATGGATCCTCCTCGCTCGAGGGACACGAAGAGCGTCATATCGGTCGTTCAGGGCTTTCACGAAGAAGTCCGACCAACGCGTTGGTGGGCGTCCTGGTGTTCTTTTGACATCCCGCGGAATCCAGTCTGTGACGGCTCTCGTCCAGCGGGTGTCTGCGAATCGCATTACGTGGCCGGCCCACCTAATTTTCGACGACTTGGCCCATGCGACAGCGTCTCTGATCTTCGAACGTCGGCGAAGCTCGGAACTCCGGAGGCCTTCTCTCACTTGCGTGAGTCGTGTCACTCCGAGCATCGTCCTCTCGATTCCACGCTGCGCGACGCTGATCGCGTCAGCTACTGCCGCTTTTCCACTTACCCAGAAGTCCATCAAGGCAGTTGCCACCTGTTACTATTCTTCGAAAGACTGACCAGTGCCAGATGCGGATCGGTGTGAACGATCTCACCAGTCGTCCATATTATAGAAAACTCGTCCATGTTATACTTACCTCTTGCTTACGTTCAATGAGAAATAACAACTAGAACCGACTACTTTTCCAATGTTAGACAATTCATCCAGTCACCGGTCTCGAAGCCCTTGAGCACTCCGCTATAGTTACATTTTGTGTGCATTGGCTGAATATAAATTTTGTTTGAACAAGCTGTTTGATCGGCTTGCTCGTTTTCCGTAGAAATAAATGCGTTTGTTTAGAATTGGTCAGGATCTAGCAGAAACAGTCACAATTCTATTGGCCTTTGGATTCTTCTTCGTGGGAATAGTAGGTTGATCTAAAAGTTCTGCAAACAACACAATAAGTAACAAAAAGCAAACGCGGCTGCAACAAAATAGAAACTCAGTGGATAATATGAAAGATAAAGGAGGAAGGAGGCGCTACTCAATCCTTCTTGGGATGTGCCACGCATTCTGCTTCTACTGAATGTCGTGGAGGCGATTTGAACGCTCATTTGGCCATACAATGACTTGCTGTGGCGGACCAATGAACAAGTCAACGCCTTACCTTCTCAGACCCACGTCTGGTACCATTTCATCGACTCCGGGGGATGAAAGGCTTGCTTGGCCTGGGCGGGAAATACGAACCAGGAACCTGGCATCGGGAGTACGCGCAAACCGGCACCTCATCCAACTGCGCTACCCGCGGCCGTAGATAAAATATTCTCCATTCAAATCTAGCAATCTTCTCCATGTTGAAGGCCGCCTTCCGATTCCCCTTCGCGAGAATTCCGGAGGCTGTGAAGAAAAACTGGGAGTCCTCCATCTCTATGTAGTTGAAGTCGGTCCACGGTCTCTCTATCTCGGAAATGGTACTTCAGAGTTTCTGTTTAGAGGTAACAGTTTCAGTATGTGCACCCTAAAGAGTAGTCGAGTAATAGAGCTTACACTCAACTGTAAGCATTCTGGCCATACAGTCATGTACAGGTATGCACGACGGCCTAACCATTCTGGAAATGGCAATCAGAAAGAAGCTGCTTATTACTAGGTTATTTTAATGTTCTCAGCGTTTTGAGTATTTCACTTTGAACTACCGTGACTTCCTCAAATCTTATCGGATTTAGCCAAGCTAAGCACTGTTCGATTGGTTTTTTCGTTCGTTGTTTTGGTACATATGTATAGTCCTGATTGGCGAAGGTTTTACCAGCGATAACGTTCTGAAAGTGTTTGAAAAGATGGTAGTCGGTTGGTGTGAGTTCTGGGAAATATGCGGGTGAGGCAGAGCTTCAATCCTTAATTCGTTCAATTTTCGAATGGTGATTTGTGAAACGTATGGGCGGACGCTATAGGGCGAAAGAATCGGGCCTCTTCTGATGACCAATGCTGGCTGAAGTTGACGGAATTTTCGGTGCATTTCGTCGATTTCCTCACAGTAGGACTGTAATTGTTTGGTCTGGTGCCAAAAATTTGTAATGGATCACACCAGCCGCCGACCACCCCGCAGGGACCATTACCTTTTTTGGTGGAGGTTCGCCTTTGGAAAATGCCTAGGGGTTCGTCGGTGTCCAACCACTCTCCAGAACGTGTACTGTCATCATACGGAATGCACTTTTCATCGCAAGTAATGATTCGATCCAAAACTCGATCAGTTTTGTTACGTAAAAGTAGAGAAGAACAAATCTCGAAACGTGACAATTTTTGCCGCTCACTCAACCCGTGAGCACCCACTTTTCGAGCTTTCCACCTCCCAAGGCGTTTCAAAGCATCTGCAACAGCAGTTCTACTAATGTCTAGCTCTTCCGCAATCCCGCGAACTGTTTGGGATGGTTCACCGTCCACCATCTCCTTCAACTCGTTGTCCAGGATTGCTCTAGGTCGCTCGCTACGGGTGTCATCTTCAAAGCTGAAATCTCTGGTCCGAAATTTACTGAACCACTGGCGCACAGTGCTTGCTCCAACTCTATCAGGCCCCCACACTTGGCTGATCTTTCGAGTTGTCTCGGCTGCGGATTTTCCCAATTTGAAGTTTAAATAAAATATCGTTCGGAATTGCTCCTTCGACATACTTCATTAAGCCCTTCAAGAACAGAAATAGAAAACAACGCTGAAACACAAATTACTCAGTCTGATGGAGCGAAAAAATCTGCACAGAAAGTAGCTTAAATGCGCAATGCATGTCGAACTTTTACTTAATAATAGGCGAATGAAAAATAGCAGCACAAAACGTTGAGAACTTTCTGGACAACCTAATACATAAGTACCTCATAAAAAACACTGCTCACATTGAACCTTATGTTTTCGTTTCTCATCTATGTCTTCCGTTTTCAATAATTTCGCATATTTTCAAAATGGTTTTTCCTCTAAGTGCATTATGGACCAGTCGAGGACAAACCCATTACCGTCGGTATCGTCGTCGTCATTTGTTAATTCATTACGACGACCATCAGACGTGCTCACAGTCGTGTGTAATGTCGCATAAAGCACTACTACGCAGCTCACATTAATGTTCGAAGAACACCTTCGATAGTGAATATAATACAAATAACATTGTCTTTAGCGTATGGATAGCACTATTCAACGCCTTAATGAGCCCCCTTCTCCTTTCAGATGCGTGGTAGCGCAGTCGGAAGAGGAGCCGGTTGTCGCGTAGACCCGATTTCAGGTTTCCGAGTCCGATTTCCCGCCAGGACCAACAAAGCATTCTAGCTGCCTCCACGACATCCCGTAGAATTAGAATGCGCGGCGCATCCCAATATGGTTGATTGAGCCGTCCTTTGTGCTTTATTTGATCTTTAAAAAGGTCAAGTCAAAAGTCTGCTCTCTCACGCCCTTGATCTAAATCATTGCTTCCTACCTGTTAATTACCAGCAGTCGAGGGAGGCACAAAGACTACGAATCGAACCCTGAAGCGGATCCAACCTAAGGCAACTAGGTTTTCCAACCCTCCTCCGGGGTTGGTAAATTGAAAATCAGATGGGGCTGGTGTGGGCCAAATATGCATGCAAATCGCCTCCTCAATGGCTCATAGAAGTATAATGAGGATGCGTGGTCCAGTCCAGACCACGCGATGACCTTTGAGCTCCATACTTTTGTTGCTATACCACTTTCAGGTTAAACCAGACACTTCAGATCCAAGTTACCTTGTTGAGCTGGTAGCCAAGGTTGCTTCTTCTTCTTCTTCAGCGTTTCTCCCGCTCCATGGCGGGGTCCGCTCTTTTGGTGCTACGTCGTCATCTTTCCGGATAACCGTGCTAGGTTAGGGTGGACACCAACTGCTTTAGAGTCCTGGTGTAACGTATCAGCCCAGATCTGCTTCGGGCGTTTTCTTCTAGGCCGTTTTCCAGACATCTCTAACTCAAGGCCTATCTTATCCAAGGTTGCTATCATGTCTATTTTACCACGAAATGCTTATTTATTTGAATATTTGAATAAGCACTTTGTTAAGTATTATTTATTATTTAAAGGATGAAGATTAAAGGGAGACGTTACTCATTCTCTTCTGGGACGCTCCATGCATTCTACTTCAATGGGATGTCGTGGAGGCGATTTCAATGGTCTTCTCAGGCAAGTCCGGAACCAAATCACAGACCCTAGATGGATGGAAGGCTTGGGTGGCCTGGGCGGGAAATAGGGCCCGACGGCCTTCTCTTGATTACGTGGATCATGTCGTTCGCAGGTTCCTTCGTTGTGCCTTCCCAGGACGAACAGACTTCTGAAGTATAGAAAGAACTGTGGAACCGAGAAGCTGGGCACGAATCCAGTCGTTCCTCTTCGTCTTCACTGCATTTTCAAAAAGGATAAAGGATATGGACGGCGTTAGTCAATCCCTTTGGGATGCCCCACACATTCTACTCCAACAGGATGCCGTGGAGGATTTGAACCCGTATACGTACAAAATGACTTACGGTGGCTAGCTGACGAACAAGTCAGCGTTTTATCGTTCCCAGACAAGTCTGCTATCGATTCTCGGACCCCGGAGTGATGGAAGACTTGGTTGGCCTGGGCGGGAAATCCAAAACAGGGACCTAGTATCTGGTGCACGCGACAGCCGGCACCTCCTCCGACCGCGCTACACGTGCCTACATTTTCGTAGAACTGCCTAAAGTCATTTATTAGCTCGGCTCTCCAGACCCTTCGCAGTGTCTCGCCTCCACGGCGACTCTCGGCTTAGGCTGTGGGGTGCCCTGGAACTCAGCAGGGGACACCCCATCGTCAGGTCGGGTCTCGGGTTCTCGTCGATTCGGGTGCAGCTCGGTCGGTGAGTGCAGTGCAGTGTTTGGCCAGATGTAATGTGTTCCACCCGGCGGGCGGCCGGCCGGCCGGCGGTACCTACCACACACACGCGCAACACCACCAGAACTCTTGCCGCCTCTTCTCGAACCTCGCCACTCACTCATCGTCGCTGATAATTGCCACAAGCCACAGCATCGACTGCTCCCATCGACCCGCTCGTGTCTGGTGGTCGGCTGACGAGCGACGGATTGATCCGTGCTGTTGATTTACAGCCTTTAGTGGACATATAGGGTGTACCAAAATAACGTGATGAAGACTTTTAAATTATAACTATGAAACAACTGACACCGACAACTTTACAAAACAATACATAAATAACAACAGGCACTAGGAAACACTATATTCTACTGGATTTGAAGTGGTCCCGCTTGGCGCGAGGACAGAAGCCAAAACGCTTGGTGAGGTTTTTGGCGATGGGCCGCAGGTCATGTGGGGCCTGATTCATCAAAGTTACTGCAGTAACTTTAACGGAGAATTGTAAGCGAAGAGCTCAGATAGCGCGGCTTATCAAGCGATATGGCTAGCGATAAGCCACGTTATCTGAGCTTTTCGCTTACAATTCTCCTTTAAAGTTACTGCAGTAAATTTGATGAATCCGGCCCCTGGAGACAGTCGTTCCCACTCCCAACGCAGAGGTGTCTTCTGGGCCTCAAGGCTGTGGTGGCGTTTGGAGCGAACTCTGGCCTTCAAAATGGACCACACGCTGAAGCCCATCGGATCCAGATCCGGGGAGTGCGGCAGCCATTCCGCAGACATGATGAAGTCCTGGAAATTGGCCTTGCACCATGCTTGCGTGCTCTTCGCCCTGTGTTCAGGGACTGAGTCTTGTTGAAACGTCCACTGCTCATCGCTGAAGTACTGCTGAGACCAGAAAAGTACCACATCTTCGAAGATGTCCCTTCGGTACTTATTTTTTGATTTTATTTTTTATTTATTTTTAATTTTATTTTTTTACTCCTTCCACAAAAACCTGAGCGTCTCTCCATTAGTGTAGATTCTACACAAAACCATGAGCGCCTGTGAATTCTGACGATGTTCGGGAATGACAAAGGTGTCTGGAGCCTCTCCATATCAGAGACTGCCGTTTCGACGGTTGTGTCCTACTCCACGGTGAACAGCTTCTAGTCCGTGAACAGTGTTCGCTCCCACCCGCGACCTGCGGGTCGCTGATTGAGCTTGCTGCATCGATGGTGCGTTCGCGCTTATTCTTGTCCATCAGGAGCTGGACTTCATGGGACTTGTAGGGCTTGAGTCCATCTTTCCTTTTGGCTATTCGGTGCAGTGACGTGAGACTGACACCAATATCATGGGAGACCTTTCTTAGGAGAATTTGGGATTTTTCGCTTACCGATGATTTTCCGGATCTGCGTATTGACAGTGCTCTTCCTTGTCCTGGACGAGATCACTTTCATGGCCAAGTCCATTAAATCGACAACTCCTTTGGAGACAGTCGACCGAGCAGGTGAACGATGCCGCATTGATGACGATGAAGCTCCAAAATCGCAGTGCGATGATTTGACATCTTGAGAAAAACCGTAACTCGTGCAAAATATAACTTGAAAAATTATAACACGGACAGAAAGACACGCGCAAAAAATGGCGCTATTGCTGCCATAGTGCATATCAATACATTCGCTTGGGAGAACGTCAAACCTTCATCACGTTATTTTGGAGCACCCTGTATGTTAGTCGGTGAATTGGTACCAGACTTGTCTGGGAAGGATAAAGCGGTGACCGCGGCCGGCTGTCGCGTGTTCCCGATACCAGGTTCTGCGTTCGGATTTTCCGTCCAGGTCAACCAACCTTCCATCCCTCCGGGGTCGGTGAATTGGTACCAGACCTGATAAGGTGCTGACTTGTCCATCGCCTCGCCATCGCAAGTCATTGTATGGCTGTATACGAGTTCAAATCGCCTCCACGACATCCCTTAGAAATGGAGTGCGTGGCGCATCCTAAAAGGGATTGAGTAACGCCGTCCGTCATCCTTTATCCTTATTTATTTTCAGACCTTCGCACTGGATCTTCTGAATAGACTGCAAAATGTTTTCTTTAAACCAGCTGCATTTCTTAGAGCTATCCAAACTTTGTGGGTGCTGTTTCGAGTTATACACTCTACTATTTTTTTTCTTTTTGCTTCTTTTGAAGGCGCACTTGGTGATCAAGAAGTAAGACATGAATGAATGAATGAATGAATGAATGAAACAGAAATTGCGACATCCCAAATGCCCTTTCGAATCCCGCTTCTCTTCCACTATGCTGTCCAGAAGAGGAGGCCGTATGATTCCTCTACATGCTCTGTCGAATACAAAGCAGCTGCGGAGGAAATTGATAGCTCATTAATATGCAAATTCTCATCGCTTGCCTTGCACGAGCTGCTGGTGTACTTGTCTCGCGCATGCCAACGACAAACATCAAACATTACAGCAGCAGCACCTGACCACACGGTCGCTATACGTATGTATGGGAACACTCAGACTCCACTTTTTCCTCTTTGACGCGAATATAGTGGCCGTGTTATAAGCGTTGGACTGCAGCTGAATCTTACGAAGACGATGTTCATGAAGAACGGATGGGTTTCTGATGCCCCATTCTCGCTCAACGGAGCGAACATCTCCGAATGCTCCAGCTATGTGTATCTGGGTCGCGAAGTCAACATGGCCAACGACCTAGCACCAGAGCTGAGCAGGAGGAAACGAGCGGCTTGGGGAGCTTTCAAGAGCGTCGAAGAAGTCGTGAAGAAAACGAAGAACGTCCGACTCCGTGCCCACCTATTCGACTCCACTGTTCTTCCTGCCCTAACATACGCCTCAGAGACCTGGGCTATACGAAAGCAGGATGAACACGCGATCAGCGTCGCGCAGCGTGGAATCGAGAGGACGATGCTCGGAGTGACACGACTCACGCAAGTGAGAGAAGGCCTCCGGAGTTCCGAGCTTCGTCGACGTTCGAAGATCAGAGACGCTGTCGCATGGGCCAAGTCGTCGAAAATTAGGTGGGCCGGCCACGTAATGCGATTCGCAGACACCCGCTGGACGAGAGCCGTCACAGACTGGATTCCGCGGGATGTCAAAAGAACACCAGGACGCCCACCAACGCGTTGGTCGGACTTCTTCGTGAAAGCCCTGAACGACCGATATGACGCTCTTCGTGTCCCTCGAGCGAGGAGGATCCATTGGACCACTCTGGCACGCGACAGGGACGAATGGAGACGCTGCTGGCGCCCACTCGAGCAAGTCGATGATCAACGGGACGACAGGTGATACAGGTGATACAGGTGATAGTGGCCGTGTTTACGCAAATTGCTCTTAGTTTACCCATTCGATGACTTTAAATTGTTTTGTTCATTGTTGTTTACTACATGTTTATTTATTTATTTATTTATTGCTGCACCTATGGTGCGCTATAGAAACAAACAAACAAAGGAAAAGATAGTCATGATCAAATAACAGTGACTAATTTAAAAAACAACACCAACGAAATCATGGACCACTTTGGATAACACTATGAACTGCAACAGAATAGGAGAAATGTTCTTGCAGATTATTCAGAACATTCAGTGCAAAGAACTCAAAAAATATTTCCCAAAAAGAAACGCGAAAGCATAGCTGAGCATTATATTGTGTCGAGTTGTTTCAAATGGGGTTGATCAAAATTAATAAAATAAAATAAAAATTTATATCGGCCTCAGAAGTGCAGGTGTTGGCATTCAGTATAACTATGGTGTGACTTCCAATGGGTGTGGAAGTCACTTTCGAGCATCCTTAACGAAGAGCAAACACCGAGGAGTCCGGGCCTATATCCGGTCGTACCAAGGCGAGCAATTGCTACATTAGGTTATCTCTCAGCGATGCTTCCATAGGAACTGAAGAGGACCAACCGCACTTGTAGTGGTATATCTAGATAAAAAGGTCGAGACGAAGTACATTAATGAACAAGACATTTTTAAAAAACGCTCAATGAAGTAGGTACATAAAGGACTAGTCGGTACGAAAATAAAGGAATAAATTCTTTGCTTTAAAGCTCTGAATACCTCAAAAGCTAAAAGGTGAAGGCAACAGACATAGTGACCCCAACATAAGTGCAAAAAGAACAGAACCTATAAAAAATCAGAACTGCCTAAGAGGCTATCCACAATACCGGATGAAGGGTACAAGCAATAGCAGATACAGCGTGTCGCTCCCTGTTGAAGTGGCATCGGAGCGGATCACCGGATCCATGTTGTTTGTTAACTGTATTTGAATTGTTTATCTGCATGGCTCACCCACACCCAGGAGTTCGCTCCATTTGCCGACCTCTGTGGGCTTCACCCCGGAGGGTGCCAGCCAGAAGGTCGCTGAGGGGCTGACCCGAAGGGAGGACCTCATTCACCCACATTTATCTCCATCTGAAGGGTGACTCCACAGCCTTCGGCTGTTTACATAAGGTCAGTTGGGCTGTCTTCCTCGCGCTTCGTCTCTTTCTCCCTTTAGCTTTTGAGATGGCTGAAACTTGAACTGACTCTTGGACGGGTAATTTCTCTAACTCCTCTTGTCTTTTCCAGGCTCTGAAGAAGGCGGTTACGCCGAAACGTAAGCCGAATAAACGTTCGATATCAATCTTGGCACGACGGCTCGACGACTACCTGCCATACTATCTGCATGGCTCTCCACATGCAAAAATAAATAAATAAATAAATCTGTCAGATTGTCACTCAAAGTTGTCCAGGTGCATATCAGCAATGAGAGGTTTTCGTAACAAAACACCAGTTTAGGAAATAAGGCTTGATATAATAATAATAATAATAATAATAATAATAATAATAATAATAATAGTAATAGTAAGGAAGGAGACCTATCGATGGTGAAACACCACTTTTCAAACCTCACAGCGGCCTTCTGCTCAATGAGCTCTTCAATCATCTCATTTTTCTGTTGTTGGTAGAAGTACCGAGTTTATGTGCACCAGGGCTTTGCGCTAAATTGTGTTCAGTGATTTTTTAACGACCATTCTTTAACGAAGAATTTTTGCGTTAAATTCGGTAAATTCGATAATCAAAATTTCTCTTACTGCGTTCAATTTGGCAGTATTTTAATATTGAGAAAGCCAGATTTCTTCCTTTGTTGATTTTTTCTATTTATCTTCACGAAAATAGCAGTCCATCTAACATCAAGAGAACTACTGTCGCCTTTCGCCCTGCTGATCATCGACTTGATCGAGCGGGCGCCAGCATCGTTTCCATTCGTACTTATCGCGTGCCAAAGTGCTCCAATGGATCCTCTTCGCTCAAGGAACACGAGGACTGTCATATCGTTCGTTCAGAGCTTTCATAAGTCGTGCGTTGTCCGGCGGCCTGGTGTTTCCCTGACATCCCATGCAATCCTGTCCAGCCATGGTTCTTGTCCAGAGGGTGTCTGCGAAGCGCATCACGTGGCTGGCCCACCTAATTTTGGACGACATGGCCCCCTCTGATCCTCGAGTAATCAATAGCACATTGAAATAAGCTAACTACATACGCCAGCTTCTCTGGTCTAATAGTGTGCAGCTTCCGAATGCCTATGTAGATGAGGAGAGACACCCTATGTTATTTACCCTAGCAAACTCCTTAAGTAACAGCTGGGTAAGCGGTACTGGGTAATGTGTGAGCAACATATAAAAAAGTGAGTGAGTCATTTTTTGGATATAAGCAGGTGAAGATCTAGTCAAATAAAATAGAAATTTCGGACAAGACACATGAAACAAAATAGTTCCCTGCATAAATAGAAGGATAAAGGACGGCGTTATTCAATCCCCCTTGGGATGCGCCACGCATTCTACTTCTACGGGATATCGTGGAGGCGAGTTGAATGCGTATTTGGCCATACAATGACTTGCGGTGGCCAGCCGATGAACAAGTCAGCGCTTTGTCCTTCCCAGACAAGTCTGGTACCAATTCACCGACCCCGGAGGGATGGAAGGCTTGGTTGGCCTGGGCGGGAAACCCGAACCAGGAACCTGGTATCGGGCGCAGGCGACAGCCGGCGCCTCCTCCGACTGCGCTCCACGCGCCCTTCAGTTCCCTGCATACGATTATGAATGCGATTAGGTTCGTAATACGGACAGTACATTGTAGTTCAAGTCTTATTCATTTGCAAGACTTTGCACTAGAACCTCTAATCTTATACACCATACTGTAAGTTTCAATGTTTGTTATAATTATAGCATAATTTAAATATAAATTGAATAACAATAAACGATATGTATATACCATTCCCACGTCGACACTTTTCGATCAAACTGGACCCTCTTCTTAACAAACTTTATGCTTCTGAAATCAAAGTGTACGTCTTCCAAATCGAAACACTCTTTTACAGGTCAAACTACAGACTCTCCATGAAAGCCTAGAGTTTTTTGATGTCCCACTAATGAGGAGTAGAGGAGGAAGACTTAGATTGTATTAACAAGTGCCAAGGTCACAGGTTAGGTCTAACTTCCTCACTTATCGGAACCTTAAGGAACTCAACCTGCTTATAGGCGAATCTGAAGGTTTTCATAACATGTCTGTCTGTCAGTTTAAGCAGGTTTAACCCCGAGGTCTTTTGTAGATGATTTTTTTTTACATATTTTCATATTTGTTGTTTGTGATAGTGTCTTACACGCGTGTGATTGATTCACGTTAGAAATAAACAAATAAATTTCGATTTGGAAGAGTTCGCTTTGCAGAAATCTTAGGCTGGCTTGAAAGAGTGTGGAACTTGAGTTGAAAACTGTCCATTTCGACGTGAAAATGGTATATAAACTATATCCTAAATTAAATTGTAAAATTAAAGTTTTCGAAAAACTTTTGTTTAAAAACACAATTTTTCCGATTTAAACTTAATAATTTTGCACATTCAAAAAAGTTTTAACACATTCATGACCTTATAATCGAAGAGTGTTTTCTTCATGATCAAGATTGGTACGTCTTTATTGCGGCTTACGTTTCGACGTTGTCGCCTTCTTCAGAGCCTGGAAAAGTCGAAGTCATTTGAGAAACTATCCTCCCAAATGCCATTTCATTTTGCAGGAAGCCATCCAAAAGGCTGCGAGATGGATGGGTTCCTGCAGAAAAAAGCAGCACTTGGGAGGGTAGTTTCTTAAATGACTTCGACTTGTCCAGGCTCTGAAGAAGGCAACAACGCCGAAACGTAAGCCGCAATAAAGTGCTATACCAATCTTGGCCACGCTGAAGAAAACCCTCGTCGATTACAACGTCAAAGATGCCAGTATGTTGCTCGGATAGTTCTCAGCGTTTTTGTTACTATTTTTCATTCATCTGTTAATAAATAAAAATTCAACTTGCGTTGCGCATTAATGTTGCTTTCTGTACAGAACTTTACGCTTCATCTGACTAAATAATTTATGTTTTACGTTGTTTTAAATTTCTGTCTATGAAAGGCCTATTGAAGTATGTCGAAGGAGTAACTCCGAACGATATTTTATTTTGACTTCAAATTGGAGCAACCCGCAGCCGAGACAGCTTGACAAATCAATCAAGTGTGGGGCCTAATAGTGTTGAAGAAAGCATGTGCGGCAGTGGTTCAGTGAATTTCGGAACGGAGATTTCAGCTTCGAAGGTGACGCGGTCGAACTAGAGCAATCCTAGACGACGAGCTAAAGGAATTGGTGGAAGCTGAACCATCCCAAACACTTCGCTGGATCGCGGAAGAGCATACGTCATTAAAACTGCTGTTGCGGATGCTTTGAGACGCCTTGGGAAGGTGAAAAGCTCGAGAAGTGGGTGCCTCACGAGTTGGTTGAGCGGTAAAAATTGTTACGTTTCGAGATTTTGGGCCAATCCCTCACAGCAGGGTCATACTGTAAGGAAGTCGACGAAATGACCGAAAATTACGTCAACTTCAGCCAGCATTGGTCAACGGAAGACACCCGATTCTTCTGCACGATAACGCCCGCCCACACGATTCACAAATCACTATTCGAAAACTGAACGAATTGAGGGTTGAAGTTCTGCCATCTTCTCCAGACCTCTCACCAACCAACTACCTCCTTTTCAAACACTTTCAGAACTTCTCGCTGGTAAAACCTTCACCAGTCAGGACCAAGCTAAAACAGCTTTCGCCGATTTTGTCGGATTTTTTCGTTAATAGAACAAGACGACGGGCAGCCCACTGGCAAAAGTGTGCTGATTCAACGGTGTTTATTTCGACTAAATCCGATCGATTTGAGAAAGTTATGGTAGTTCAAAGTGATGCACTTGAAACGCTGAGAACTTTCCGGACAACCTGATTCTGATCTACCATCTGTGAAATGTCCAAAAGGTACGTCCGGAGATATTAGGCAAAAAAGAACCACTTTGATGACGGCAGAAATTTGTGATTTCACGTTATTCGTTTTCATTTTGCTTTATTCTACTGATTGTTCCGTTGTATAAACAGTGATGCTCCTTTCTTAGAAATCTCTACATACTAACACTTCAGCGACCACTGAGGACTGGAGGCTTGATCAGAGTGGATACGGAATACCTAAGCACCTTCGAGAGCGCCGCTGAGAGGCTGAACGGATTAAGCCGGGAAAATCTGCGCTGTTCGTTGGAGATGTCGCTGCTTGCCTACCAATGCTTGCCTACCAAGTGGCTTCACCTTCCTCCTTGGAAGTCTTCAACAACCTAAATACCTCCAAAGATGGGGGTGAGCGTGGTTGAGGGTGGTTGTAAGACATAAGTCGACTACGGTTAGTGGAACAGATAATTCCTCTGTGCCTCGCAGGTTTGTTGTGTTTCAACTTTATTTCGGCCTGACGTTTCGACAAAAATCGTCCTTTTCAAAGACCTGAAAGAACTTCGAAACCTCAGGCCCGGCCACTCACTCCGTCGAAGGTAATCTGTTAGTAGAACAACTGCTAGCACGGCATAGTTTAATTCTGTTCCCACACACAAGTACCAAAAGTGTGCTCAACTCTTTGTTTTAAACGTATCAAGTGACAAAAGATAATGTTAATGGCTAAATGCCGGCGTTAATAAATCTCGTTGTGGAATGCGCCACACACTCCACTTTGTACGGGATACTGAATGCGTATCTGGTCTATACAATGACTCGCAGGAGCGATCCAATGCAGGACAGTATGCATTGTAGGGACAGCATTCCACCCTTCCCAGACAAGCACGTTACCAAGTCAGCGAGCAGGGAAGGAAGGAAGGCTTGGTTGACCTAAGCGGGGCCCGAGCGCTAGATCGATTGGAGGTGTACACGAGAGTCGTCTCCTCCTTCCTTTGCGCTCCAATTTAAGGCCTATGTCATACCATCGCTCTTCGCTAGCGAAGGCGATGGACAACTAACATAATTGGGGAAGGGGCGGTATCAGAAGTTGTGGAGGGGCAGACGCCTGTAGCAGTTGTCCGATCCACCGCTAGCGAAGCTTCGCTAGCGGGGTGTCATACTTTCGAGCGATACGGCATCGCTACCAATGCGACCGCGTCGCTGAGCTGAGCAGAGCGTCGGCCAGCATCGGTAGCGATGCTACGACGCAGCTGCACACAACGCTATTAACTGCGCGCCTATTCGCTAGCTTCAAGCTAGCTTGAAACTAGCGAAGAGACTTCGCTCATCGCTCTGTTCGTCGCCTTCGCTCGGGGTGAGCGAAGGTATGACATAGGCCTAAGGTTGCGTAATAAACAAAGGGCGCGTGCAGCGCAATCGAAGAAGGTGCCGGCTATCGCGTACACCAGTACCAGGTTCTTGGTTCCGATTTCCCGCCCAAGTCAACCAAGCTTTCCTTCCTCCGGGGTCGGTGAATTGGTACCAGACTTGTCTGGGAAGGGTAAAGCGCTGTCTTGGTCATCGGCTGGCAGCCGCAAATCATTGCATGGCCAAATGCACATGTTGTCTTTGCATCTCGCGGGCAGTTCTTTACTCTTTTCTTTGTGATTGGAACAGGCCATACTATCTAAATTTCGGCGCAGTACGGCAATAGGGGAACACTAGTTCAAAACTTTCGATCTATCGAAAGAACAAAAGGAAAGGTAGGTGAGCAGCGTTGGTAGGTGGAACAGGGGTGGGCGGAATTTCTGTTTTCTGTTTTCTGTTTTCGGATTTTCTGGCCATTTTGGGCAAATTTTTTCTGTTTTCTTTTTTCTGGGAAAATGGCCGAAATTGGCCAGAAAACAGAAAATAGAGCTGCGAACAAAATTATATAATAGAAATCCAATAAAGAGAATCCAAAAAGTATCACAGAATCATGAGTTTCATCTCAAAATAATGTTTCTAGAGTATTTTAAATTGCAAGCATTAAGTTTCTGGATCTGCCCTTGTAGAAATTGCACTATGCACTCAAAACTATGCCACTTTGTTTGTTTGATTGTGTAAGTGCTGCTGACATGGAGTCCCTTCACAGGACATTTCTCCACTTTCATAATTTTGCTTTGTATTCTCTTAAATTTCTGCAGTAGCTTAGACTATCTACGATTACTTAGAACTTTATGCAAAGCTAGAAAACTAGCGTTCTGAGGGGCATTTCATTATAATATATGTTAACTAACTATGTGCCGTAGAGTAATTGTGGGTAGGATTATTCTCCACCTCCGGTTATTGAAAATTATTGGATGGTCTTTCCCAATGATCGTAAAGCAAAGCCTTTGAAGGAGCTGCTTTTCTAACTCTTAGTTCAGCTTTTGGTTGAGTTACCTTTTTTTACCTTTAGTTTTAGTTACCCTTGACTTCACTGGTGTAGTGATAGAATAGTGATACATAAAAATTTTAATTTATCACATCTATCATCTGTCGTCCCGGTGATCATCGAGTTATTCGAACGGGCACCAGCAACATCTCCATTTGTCCTTGTCGCTTGACGAAGTGCTCCAATAGATCCTCCTCGCCGGATGGACACGAAGAGCGTCATACCGTTCGTTAAGGACTTCCACGAAGAAGTCCGACCAGTGCGTTGGTGGGCATCCTGCTATTCTCTTGACATCTGGCGGAATCCAGTCAGTGACGGCTCTCGTCCAGCGGGTGTCTGCGAATCGCATTACGTGGCCGGCCCACCTAATTTTCGACGACTTGGCCCATGCGACAGCGTCCCTGATCTTCGAACGTCGGCGAAGTCGTCTTACTCCAAGCATCGCTCTCTCCATTCCATGCTGCGCGTCGCTGATCACGTGTTCATCCCGCTTCCGTATAGCGCAGGTCTGAGGCGTATGTAAAGGCAGGAAGAGCAGTGGAATCGAATAGGCTAGCATGGAGTCGGACGTTCTTCGTCTTCTTCACGATTTCACGCTCATTAAAAGCTCCCCAAACCGCTCGTTTCCTCATACCCAGCTCCGGTGCTAGGCCGTTGCTCATGTTGACTTTGCGAACCAGATACACGTAGCTGGAGCACTGGTAGATGTTCGTTCCGTTGAGCGAGAATGGGGCATCATAAACTCGTCCGTTTCTCATGAACGTCGTCTTCGTAAGATTCCGCTGCAGTCCAGAGTTCCCACATACACGATCGAAGTGGGCTAGCGTTCGCTCGGCCTGGCCATGCTCGGTGTTATGAGCACGATCATCAGCAAACCTAAAATGGTCAGTTGCCGGCCGTTGACCTTCACTCCATGTCTTCCCAATCTAGTTCGCGCATGGCGTTTTCGAGGGTGGTGCTGAAGAGCTTTGGGAACACGGTCTCTCCCTGCTCAACCCCTCTCTTCACGTCGATGATGACGTCGTTGTAGAGTGGTGAGATCTTGGTCGTGAATCCACTTTGACTCTGATGTACTGAGTAGGAACATCCTGAGCGAGCTTCGATGACTGCCTCCGTTTCGACGGCGTCGAATGCCTTCTTCAGGTCGATGAACGGAAGGCACAGCTTCACGATGAGCTTCGTAATGGTGTGTATGTGGTCGATCGAGCCGAATCCTCTCCGAAATCCTGCTTGTTCGCATGGCTGTCCTTCGTCCAGCGTTCTGCTAATCCTATTCAGGATCACTCGAGTGAACAGCTTGTAGACTACGGACAGCAGTCAGATCGGGCGATTGTTGCCGATGTCGGGCATGTCTCCCTCCCCAGCAAATCGAGATGTAATATGATATGAATTTATGATGAATAATAATAATATGATGGAAAGGGTATATGTTTGATCCTTATTAGATAATGTCTACGTTTTTAAAGAAACACTTTCACCCAAAAGTTTTGCGCTGACAGCCTCTTCAGTCGCACTCTCGTGTTGTTCTGTGAAATATCAAGCCAGTACCCAAAACATCTTTGGTCCGTGTTCGGTGCTCTATAAGGCCAGTCTCTTACTAGTGGGATCCCTAATCTATGTAGCGAATCGTCTGTTTTGAGATTTCGTCTACATTTGGACTGTGAGCCTTAAACCGCTATATTTTAATATGAATGCAATAGGAAAAGTTCATCATTTACAAGCCACTCCTATAAACGCTTGCAAGTTAAAACGCTGGTCCACCACCACATTTCTAGTCGTGCAAAAAGCATTTGCTACTGGAAAAATGGATCTTCGGATTGAATAATATTTTCTGTTTTCTGTTTTCTGATTTTTCTGTTTTCTGGCGTTTTTGGCTTTTCTGATTTCTGATTTCTGTTTTCTGACGAAAGCGATTTTCTGTTTTCTGTTTTCTGGGAAAATTTTCAAAATTTCCGCCCATCCCTGAGGTGGAAACGCTTAAACCAATTGGACCGCATTGAATGGGCGTGCCATTCAGAGGGAGCATGTACAGCTGGTACCCTGATGGGCTGGCATGTGTTCGGTCTGTGTTCTGTTTGGTTACCACTGGCTGGTGCGCGCCCACCTACCAATGCTGCTCACCTACGCGACATGTACCAAATTTTATTCCTGCCAATTGAGGCAAATTGATAATTGTTGTCGTATTGCTCAAATAAATCAGAAAACATAATTAAACACGATATGGTTCAGAAAAGCTTCATTAAACTTGTTTATTGTCGATTGCACCAAAGTGTTCTCGGGAAGATTTACCCAGTTACGATGAAGGTCTGAAACTGCTAGGATTAAGATTTTTGTTGAGTACGAGGATTATTTTTGATTTGGCCTGGCATTTTTTGTTTTTAATTAATTCGCGAAGAGTTGGAACTCTGGGCCAGCAAGTTCTGGATTTTCAGACCTTGTGGCTTAAGAGCTGGTTCATTCAATTTTCACTACCTCGCGATAGATGTTTTTCGCTGCTCGGAACTGTGTACCGCTTAACCACGTTATGGATCCTGCTCTTCTGTGATCTTGAAGATGCTTTTTAGTTTTTCCTTGCACACCAGATGACTAGTTTTATGTATAGTTTGTACAGTTTGTAGTTTGTATAGTTATTTGTATAGTTTTCCATCTGTAGTGCTGGCTGTGATATCTCTTCAGCTTCCTATTATTAATATGTTTGTTTTTTCGCTCATCCATGTTGGTCCCTAGGCTTCATCCTGGCTGGCTTCTATTTTTAGTAATAAATCCTCCATCTAAAATCACTCTACAAACATTTTGCGTGCCACAGGTGGTTTGTCCTAGCGGCCCGTTCCATGGGGCGGCCAGCATATCCATGTGCCGAAGTCCCGGTAGCTACCACAAGGGAATCATAGCTGGCTGGTGCGAACAAACAAACTTCAGTGATATCGGCCTACTTTCCAGCAGGGCCCGGATTCATGAACGACTAACTGGCAGGTAGGTGCAAACCTACCGCTACTCCCCACTTACCCACTGTTCATGAACACCCGGCGGAGAAAACCAGAGGTAAATTTCGGGTAAATGCTACCTCGCCAGCGCGTCAGGGAACATTTACCTTAATGGCAAGGGTTTTGCTCCGCTGCTAATTTCTGACCCAATTCAATCTTCCCCTGGCAGCCGAGCAAAACCCTTGCTTTTGCCGTCATGAATCAAAAACGGAGGCAAGCTCCCGGAAAGTGGCGGGTAATTGGCCGTCGAGCTAAATCGGGGTATGATTTACCTCCGGCAGCGTTCATGAATCCGGGCCCAGATTAAGAAATCCTGCCCTAAAAGTACATGCTGCCAACGACTACATGGGTCTCTAACGCATTTTTTGTACTGAAGAGAGGCCACTGCCATTTTTGGTAGTGTTTTCGTATGTGCTAGCTCTCTTTTCTTTATCTTCGTTTTTTGAATAAATTGGCTTTCTTTTTTCCGAATTTGGAGCACGCCTTCTTGACGTTTAAAATAAATAAAAATAAATGTCTAATTACCTATACACATATAAAAATTTATTGATCATAAAGCATATAAATACAAGATCTGCATGGTACTTCCACTTCTTCTTGGCAGGTAGGATAGGCAGAATTCTTTTGTTGGTATGGTGGCCAGTTTTCGGTGCCTCGACCGACAGATGGCCACCGTTGTCGAGCTCCGTGCGAGCGGCATCCAAATCACAGTCCTCGGGTAGAGCCCACTTGTGGGCTGACTTCTTGATGTATCCGTGCTCGATCTTCACTACTGGGTATAAACCACATATGCATACCTTTTGTTAATTGTCCAAACCCTCTGTTGCCGTGTTGCGTCACGATTTCTTCCAGTTCCCTAGCGATGCCCCCATCCGACTAGGACTGATCACAGAATCCTTTCAACCGACACGACTTGAAGTCGAGTAACCCGAGTAGCCGAACCGGAGAGCTGCCGCTGCGGCTGGCTGGAGCAGCAGCTCGAGATGTCGATGACCGAATCGAATCGCTCGAGAACACCCATTCCGCCCCGGACATGAACAGCCGCACCGACCTGGGTGTCCACCGCCGCCGCGGGCCACCGCAGGCGCGGCGCCACTGCCAGCCAGGCTGGCTGGCTGGCTGCTGCGTGTGTGTGTGTATTGACAACCACTATCGATTCGCGTGTGCCAGCACGACCACCGCCATTCTTTTCCGGAGCGGCCCACCCCGTTCGACCAGCACAGGCTCGATGGTGTACCCATTCTGGCCTTCAGACTCGCGCCCGTGCCTCGTCGGACTTTGTTCCATGTACCGTTGTTGTCGCTCGTCGCTCGGGCTCCGTATGATTCCAAATGTCGCAGCTCTGCGAAAGGGAGCTCGAGCTCAGCACCTGTCGAGCTCTGTTATTCCTTTCGTGGAGAAATCCACATCCACTTCTGAAGACGACTCACTGTGTAACACGTCTTAAACGTCATTGAGTTGTGCTTGCAATTCGATTCCTCAACATTCAATTTCAATTTTAAATTTCAAAACAATACAATTCACAACGTCACATATCAAAACGGCGTGCTTTCCATCCGCTTACGCTCTCCCCTGCTCTTACTCAATATCCTCTCATGGATGCGATCCTATGTAATTGGTGGTCACCGCTCATAAGCGACTTCATTCGAACTGAATGCGTTCAGTATTGAAATGCAGGATGTCTTTTAAAATGTATTCACTGTTTGAAAGGTGATAACTTTGCTCGGGCGCGTGTGGCGCAGTTGAAGGAAGCGCCGGCTGTCGCGTGCACCCATACCAGGTTCCTGGTTCGGATTCCCTGCCCAGGCCAGCCAAGCCTTCCATCCCTCCGGGGTCTGTGATTTGGTACCAGACTTGCCTGGGAAGGATAAAGCGCTGGCTTGTTCATCGCTGGCCACCGCAAGTCATTGTATGGCCAAATACGCATTCATATCGCCTCCATGACAGCCCGTAGAAGTAGAATGCGTGGCACATCCCAAAAGGGATTGAGTAACGCCGTCCTTTATCCTTTTAACTTTGCTCATAGTAAAGGTACTGAACAAGTTAAGGGTTCATATGAAAACTTAAGAAAATAGAAATTTCATTACGTATGTGCGGTGCAGAATACGCCAGGCACTCGTCTGAAATTTTGCATTTTACACTTGATTGATTGTGGCTTGCTTGAACACTTATTATAATTTCTTCACAAAGTGGCCGCTCCTGTTGATTTGTGCTTCTTTTAAGGTTTAAAACTTAAAAACACACTATGGTTTGCGAAAAATGGAGGGGATCCTAAAAATGGAGGTACTGTTTGAAAAGTTCTAACACTGCTGCTAGCGAAGTTTTTGAAGCTGTTTAAGACTCATATGAAAGCACAGAGTAACAAAACTTCTGAGATGTGGAAATAGTCAAGATTGCGCCATGCCCCCGTCTGAAACCTTGCATTTCAGACTCGATTGACTGTGCATTGGCTGAATGTTTGCTACAATGCTGTTACTAGACGGCCTGATTAACCTGTGCTGTGCTCCTTTTAATGTTTTCCGTCTCCCAGTAGCTGTAATTATGTCGATTAACCTCTCCATTCAGCTTGAATGTTGCTTCATCAGTCCACAGAATCCGTCTTGGAAAATGGGGCTTCTGTCCACATTTAAATCGATCACGTGTCCTTCATGTGATGGCCAAGTTCTAAACGTTAAAAGAAGCACAGCGCAGGTTAATGTGGTCAAGTAGTAACAAGGTTATAACTTTGCATTCGGCTCGTGCGCAATCATTCGAGTCTGAAATGCAAGGTTTCAGACGAAAACACGGCGCAATCTTGACTATTTACGCGCCAAAGAAGTTTGGTTACCATGTGCTCTCATATAAGTCTCAAACATCTTCAAAAGCTCCACCAGCAGCAAAGTTAGCTTTCAAATAGCACCTCTATTTTTAATGTTTCCTTTTTGGAGAAATTATAACAAGTGTGCAGGAGAAAAACAATCACTCGAGTGCAAAATGCTAAATTTCAGACGAGTGCGTGGCGTATTCCATACCGCTCATACGTAAGAAATTTAATATTTGCTTAAGCTTTCACATGAGATGAACTTTTCCAGTACCTTTACTGTAAGCAAAGTTATTGACTTTCAAAGGTGGAGATCTGTGTGTTCTTCACAATTGTCCACAATATTTTTCCTCGAAAATAATTTTTTTTATAAAATTGTTACACTTACTGGGGCAGTTGAACTAAAAAAAACTTAAAGAAAGTTTTGTCAAATTTTCCTTGAAGAAAAAATTATTCTAACCATCTTATTGAGTCTGTAGTTCAACCTGAGTGAAAGCATTTCAATTTAGAAGAGTTCGCTCTGATTTCAAAAGTCTTAGGCTAGCTTAGAAGAGTGCCCAATTCGACGTGAAAATGGTATATAACATTTGTGAGCTAGGTCGTGATATTTGCAAATGATTAGGCGTGAAGTACATTGTCTTGTCTGTGTCCACGGATCTCATACCGTATTCAAAACTATAAATGGTTGATGGTGTCATGGTCTGTATCCATTATCTCAAAGATGATATCTGCTTTATGGCCGTGCCACGCATTCAACTTCTACGGGATGTCGTGGCGGCTGTTTGAATGCGTACTTGGCCATACAGTGACTTACGGTGGCCAGCCGATGAACAAGTCATCGCTTTATCCTGCCCGTACAAGTCTGGTACCAGTTCACGGACCCCGGAGGGATGGAAGGCTTGGTTGGCTTGGGCGGGAAATCCGAACCAGGATCCTGGTATGAGGTGCACACGACAGCCGGCACCTCCTCCGACTGCGCTACACGCGCCCTGAGAACCATTAATTAGGAAAAGCTACCTAGCCCCTCTGGATGGCTCTACTACCCAGCGACGCCTAGTTTCCGATGCCAATGCGCTAATCTACCACGGCGTTCCCGCACATGACTCTTCTCGAAGAACCGTCCGGGTAACAGCTGCGACCAGCCAGCCGCATTCTAGGGCGGCGGATCCCGCCCGCAGCCGCCGCCGCCGCAGGCTTCTCCCGTCTGCTTCTCTTGCTCGTCCGGCGTCTTCGTGATATTATCGCTTTATGGAAAAAGGTCCCCGGCCAGCCAGACCCCACGACGGGTGGCGAATTTAATTCGCCGCTCTCGGCCGTCCCGGCCATGTGTCGGCCGGCCACCCAGCCGTCGATGGTCATGTGCAGCGTGGCGGCTGCATTGTGTCGTCTATCTGCCCCATCCAGCCAGCCGGTCGGCCACCCAATGAATCGATTCCGTCGTGTCTCTTGTGATGGGTATCGAGGAGGAGTTTCTTGGGCGTTTAGTCCTAGTTTATGTGAGAAAATTCTCCAGAGTTTTTCTATTCTTAAATGCTTACTATCGTCGCCGATTGATGTTTCTTCCGCTTCTTGTTGATTTTTCTTTGCTGTCTGAGAACTATCTGGGTTTTATTTTCTAGGAAATATCGCCACTTTATTCCCATTCCCATGCACTGTGCTTTAGCTATCCAAGTTTCTCTACGAGACGACGTCTCATCGTTGTGGGCGCCACTCATTCACAACCGATTTCTACTCGATGTGGAACATACGATAAAATTGGAGTTCAATAATAATAATGATAATAATAATAATAATAATAATAATATAAATGCATATGCATTCAAATCGCTTCCACGACATCTCGTAGAAGTAGAAAGCGTGGCGCATCCAAAAAAAGGATTGAGAAACGCTGTCCTTTAGTCCTTTTATCGTTTGCCAGCTATAAATCGCGAGTAGACGTGGCCGTCTCCCCTCCCCCCGCCTCACGAAGTTTCGCCCTATGATTCCTCCGTCGATGTTGATTGTCTAAAATATTATAATACAAAATTGGGGTTCAATAATAATAATAATAATAATAATAATAATAATAATAATAATAATAGCATGATTTCCTCCCAAAATGGCCGCTTCCAGGCAAAAATCGGTTTTATCGATCAGTATGCATTGTCCAACCGGTACCACTTTCCTTTCACGAACTTCATCTACCGTCTTCATATTCGTATGAGCTCACCTCAATATATTATATTATGTCACTTGTTGAGAAGCATCCGACACTAGTCGTTAATCTGGCCTACATGCGGAAATGGGAAGGCGTCAGAACAAACATGGCGCATCGAACGAGCGTCGATCGTTGCTCTAATTCGCTGGCGCATTTCGTCAGTGATCTAATTGGTTGTGATTGGCTGGCGCGTTCCCGCCCCCATGTAGGCTGACCTGTATATGTTATACATCAGTGACAGTGCTGGGCGGGTGCTACGTAGTGCGTGACACTGTCGCCGACCGCGTCGCCGAAGTATAACATTTACCAAAGACTAGTACATACTCTATCGCTTGACGCTCGAAGAGCGCTTGCGAGGTCCCTACTTCGGATTTCGACCCCAGACCAGCCAGGCATCACCGATCCAGGAAGGACTGGTGAATTTGGAAGGATGGAACACTGACTTGTCCATCGGCTGGCCAGCCTAAATACGCATTTAAGTTGCCTCCACGACATCTCGTAGAAATAGTAGAATGTGTGGCGCATTCACAAAATGATTGGTTAACGACGTTCTTTATCCATTTATTTTCGTTTGCCCTATCGGCCAGCATATTCGCATGGTTCCCGCTCTAAACGGCTGAAATTGATCTTATCGATCGATATTGATCGTCCAGTCGATCCACGTACCACTTACCTTTGGCGAACTCCGTTTACTGGCTTTCATATTCGTGTGATGGTCACCTCAGTCCGGTTCGAATTAGTAGCTGCCGACTGGTTGTGAGTTGCGGAGTCTTGAGTCGCAGTTAACGTTCCGCAGGCGGACGGACACACGTACAGAGCAACGGACTCTTCCGTACAAGTCTCGATTTTTCTGCCTTATTTCTCTTCCCTCAACAGTGCTGCAATTCAGAACCCGCGATTAAATTTGAGCACATTTTATCAAAATTTTGTTACTCTTCTAGTACAGAATCGCTCTAAATCAAGTTATAAACAAATTTGAGCAGAAAAATGAAAAATTTGTGATAAATTTTTGTTTGCTTCTTGCCGTGCGAGCGAATCACATGCGCGGTGAGGTGGCGGCAACCGCCCGACGAGGACCAGTTCCTACGTAATCCGTGAATCGTCAAAGCGGTCGGGCGACACGTTCACGGCCTTCGACGTCTGCGCCAAAACGTCGGAGGTTGACGCAGCCTTCAGACCGCTTTCTATCCGCGACGAGGCAGCCTGTGGTGAATAGGGATAAAAGATAAAGTCATCGATTTTAAGACGTTATTTATTTATTTATTTATTTATTTACTTATTTATTTATACCATTTTTACGTCGAATTGGACACTCTTCTAGGCTAGTCTCTTTCATTGAAGTTTTAATTCAGTTATTCGCGATAAGTAAACACACTGCTTGAAATTTTATAAAATTTTCATTTTTCGCGAAAAACTAATTTTCGAGGAAAAACAAATTTGAGCAAAAAAATGAAAAATAAAAAAAATTTTGTAATACATTTTTGTTTGCCTCCTGCCATGCGAGCGAATCACATGCAACGTCATTTGTTATAAGACGTTATTTACTTGATTATTTATTTATTATATATGGTGGGATTTATACCATTTTCACGTCGAATTGGACACTCTTCTAAGCTAGTCTCTTTCTTTGAAGTTTTAATTCAGTTACCCCGATAATTAAACGCACTGCTTGAAATTCTATAACAATTTTATTTTTTCGAGGAAAAACAATGGTCCAAATTTTGTTTTAAAGAGCAGGAAGGCGGTCTATTTTTAATGCATGCCCTCTTTCAAGACGTCGCGTTTTTTATACGATTGGTAGTATAATTTTTGTCTGCATGGAGTTGGACACCTCTTAACGACATAACAAAAACAAGTGTATAGAACACACGTCTACTCAATTTGATGGTTCATGCAAGTGGAGCTAAATTGATGGGAAAAATGGAAAAACAAATTTTAATTCATTATTCTTTTCTGCAGAAATAAAAATTTTATAAAATTGTTACACAGTGTGGGAAGGGTAAAATGAAAGATTTCGAAGAAAGTTATATCAAATCTTCATTGAACGAAAAATTATTCTAGCCATCTTATGGAATCTGCAGTTTAACCTGCCCAAATGTGATTTCGATTTGGAAGAGTTGACTCTGATTTGAAAAGGCCTAAAGCTAGCTTAGAAGAGCACTCGATATGACTTGAGAAGGAGTATAACTTGGCTTGAAAAGTGTCCGGTTTGACGTGAAAATTGTATATTTAAAGCCTAAATCACTCTCATCACTGACAACATCAAGCTTTTCCGGTCGAACTCTCTAATCAGTACGAACATCCATAGAACCGTTACCTAAAACCAACGCTTCCTAGTCGACAACGGTTAGAGACAACTCTTTCGCGGGATGCGCCACTTATTGTACTTCAACGGCATAACGTGGGGCGATTTGAATGTGTATTTGGCCATACAATAACTTTCTGTGGCCAGTGGATGAGCAAGTCAGCGCTCTATCCTTCCCAGACAAGTCTGGTACCAATCCCCTGACCCCGTAGGGGTGGGAGACTGGTTGTCCTTGGCGGGACCCGAACCTAAAGCCTGAAGGAATAGGGTGCATGCGACAGTCGGCGCGTCCTCTGTCTGCGCTACCACGCGTCCTACAAGCCTCTTTCTAGAGTTCGTAGATGCCGTACTGGAGCCAGGGGTATTGACTCAAATGGTACTGAAGCATGAGAACAGGCCCGGAACTATGCTAGATATTCGAGAACCTGCCGTAATGGGTTTTCCGCTCCCTCGAGCCCAGAAAACAACAAGGAACAGCTCTGAAGTATCAGGAACGTGCTACAGGTGGTCTTGTTCCGGATACATGAAAAGGCAAATAAATTAGTCATCGGGCTGTAGCCGATTCCCCCATGTTTACCCTGTCGTATAGCCACCCGAGAACCTGCTGTTCTATCTCAACGGTTGTAACTGGAACTGCTTTCCAGAGTTCTCAGAAAATCTCGAATTCTCTCACTTCTATGTAGAATGTACGGTGCATCTTGTTCCTTACAGAAACAATGCGAGCATTTGAATGCGCCATGACTTCTACATCCTCCTTTATTGTTGCTGGGTTTCGGTCCAGTTCTATGTAGGGCAGTGGAGCTACGATGAGATGAGTGTTGCCCTGATATCACCGATAGATGAGAGTGATTTCGCCTTCCGGTGACCGGTAGTTCAACGGGAGCTCAATCCATTTGTTTGCGTTTTGTTGAGTCAAAGGCCTTCGTTGCGGGACCTCTGCACTCAGCCCTCCCATACCCGGTCTACATCTCTCGCTTAACATAGATAGAGGATAAATGACAATATTAGTTCACCTTTTTGGAATGCGCCACACATTCTACTCTCACGAAATGTAGTGGAGGCAGTTTAAATGCGCATTTGGCCTATACCATCACCAACAGTGGCCAGTCAATCGACAAGTCAGTGATTTATCCTTCACAGGCATGTCTGGTACCAATTCACCAACCCCAAAGGGTTAAAAGGCTTGGTTGTCTGGATGGGAAATCCGAACCAAGAACCTGGAGTCGGACATGATGATACGCGACAACCGGCGCATTCTCCGACTGCGCTAACACATTCCCCAGGTCTTGTAAGAGTTCTGTTGTTAGCGCTTTAAACCCTACAATTTACCCCGCACTGCAAGCTTGCGCCCAAGAACGAAAGTGCCTGCGGCAACGCGAGCGGTCGCGTTGCGTGGGCTTACGCTGGCATTCTAAATCATCATCACCGCGAGTTCACCTGCAGTTGACCCCTAGTGCTTTCCTAGTCCTCCTCGCCATAGCATTGTTCTACATAACCGCCGCCGGCTATTCTTGTGACTCTCTCACTTATTCTTGTTCGATTCCCCCTCGGGGCGTGCTTCCCGAACGAAAGTTGACTATAGACACCCCTTCGATACAGGAAATTAACTCGGAAAAGAGGATGGAAATGGAATTGACTGCGTCTATTCCCATCAGGGTTCTTTTCTGATTGTCCGCTGCCTGGTCTTCTACTGGTAACATGCTTCACTACAATTCAAGCGATCATCAGGAAAGTCAGGATCTTCTTAGTCGGAGGGGGGCATGCGGTATTTGGCTCCTCCGCCCCTTTCCTTGAGTTGGTCCCAGAGCTTCAGATACTGCTAGATGATATGGTGGAGGTCGTGCGGACTCAAAGAGTTGTGTCGTGTGATGCTCGACTTAACAATCACCTTAGCGCCGCCGTTCCCGACTAGGACAGATCCGAAGGGCAACTATAGTTCACCAGTAGCATTTCACTGGTGGATGAACGGAATAAGGGGACCCAGCGTTCTACCCCCTCATCCACTGGCCCGCCCACCCCCCAACCCCTGGGCTTGCTCGCGAGTCCAGTGGCTGCCTTACGAGACAGTGGAGACGCAGACTTTTGCCACGCCTCCGTTTAAAGGGCGGGGGTAGAACGCCACTCCGCCACGGAATAACCAGTTGAAATAGCCGTTTTGGGAAGGAGTTCTTAAAAACGGTTACAACAGTGCGAAAAATACGTTCCAAACTCTCGCCTTCCCGTCTTGGAAATTTCGTTGAATTTCTGGAGAAATGTTGTTCAACTTCTGTACAATTTCTTCGATGAATATTGCCAGTTGACCGCTATGAGTGTCTGAGATGGAGGCGTGAGATGACACGTGATCTGTGTAACTGCGTCCAAGCGCCACACGACAAACGCTACGCACGAGGCAAACTGAGAACGCATTTGTTCCTATTGAACTACCGAAGGGAAGTGACGGGTCACCAGTGGGTGAAAATCCTGTCACTTCCCTGAGGATTTCATACGACCTGTAGATGCTCTTCCACTTCGCTCCAAGTTCACCTACAGTTACTAACGCTACAGCTGTGCTTTTTCGTTCTTCAGACACAGCATAGTTCCATCGGCTGATGCATGCTGAACTTCTCGCTCGTGCATGGCGCACACCAAGGGAGAAAGCCGAGACCGATCGTTCAGAAGACCTCCCCTCAAGCGCCCCCATTATGACTGAACAACCTCCAAAGCCACACCGATGGAATGGGTCGGCCGACAGCGCCGCCGCGATCGAAACCTCTCAGCGTTTCGATTAGCGCAGTTTTTCTGCTAATTATGGTGGTCGAACGACTTCCGCTTTACTTCACAGCTTTCAGCTCTGCATCAGCACATGGAAGTCCTGTCCAACCAGCAGAATTTCGCTGAGAGATTGGCACCGCTTGCTGTTTACATGTTCATCACACGTTATTATTATTATTATTATTATTATTATTATTACTAGGGGCGTGAGTAGCGCAGTGGAGGAGATGCCGGCTGTCCCATGCACCCGATACCATGTCCCTTGGTTCGGATTTCCCGCCTATGCTAACCAAGCCTTCGATCCCTCCGAGGTATTCCGAGGTCGGTGCCAGATTAGGTGCCAGACTTGTCTGGGAAGGATGAGGCGCTGACTTGTTTGTCGGCTTGCCCACGCAAGTCATTGTATTGCCAAATACGCATTCAAATCGCCTCCACGACATCCCATAAAAATAGAATGCATGGCGCATCCCAAAAGGAATTGAGTATCACCGTCTTTTATCCTTATTCTTATATTTATTATTATTAATATTATTATTATTATTAGCACTACTTTGTTGCTTTTTGAACAACGTAGAAAACGGAAACACCAACGATCTTGAAAATTGAAGAACATAGGAATAGGATCATTTAGTTCATAGTAAAGCGCATGGCCGGCAAGTGAAAAGGGAGTTGACATGAAGTGAGGCGTCTCTAACAGCAACATGAGGAATACGATATAGATTTAACCGCAATATGGTAAATATAAAGTTAATGCAAGTAAATGTAAAAAAATTATGAGGAAGGTGGAGCCCCTGCCCGGAGAAAACCGGGTACGGAAAACTTGCCTCCTTCAAAATATACGTAGATGGCTAGAAATCGAATTTTTATGACATACGTGTATTTCATGGAGAGCGTATGGTGGCGCAGTCGGAGAAGGTGCTGAGTGTCGTGTGCACCCGATACCAAGTTGATGATTCGGATTTCCCGCCCAGGTCATCCCGACCTTCCATACCTCCAGAGTCAGCGATTTGTACCAGACTTGTCTTGGAAGGATAAAGCGCTGACTTATCCATCGGCTGGTCGCTGTATGGACAAATACGCATTCAAAGTGGCCCCGCGACATCCCGTAGAAGTAGAATGCGTGGCGCTCGCCGCAAAAGATTCACTAATGCCGTCTCTTGCCCTTTGACTTTGTCTTATTTTCTCCTTGATCTGGTTTGACTGCTTCATTCTGTTATGTATTTGTTACTCACAGTACAACCCTTCTATTTAATAACGCGCTAAGAGCTATCGATTGGCGCCGTTGCAGAAATTAACGATAAAATGGGGAAAATTAGCGGAAAATCTAGGAAATTGCAGGAAGATATGGAAAAATACCAGGCTTAACCTAACGGAGTGATGGTTGTTGCGTAATTATGATGGACGACGGAACTGCTCCACAACAGGGGAGTTTCGATCGGGCAATCAATATCGATCGATATTATCGATCTTCTGAAAAATGATATGGGTCTTCTCTCAGACTTGACCTATCGAGGTGGGAGTTGCATGATTATGATAGCTGATGGAAGGGCCTCACAGTCGGAGGGAGGCTTCGGGCAGGCAATCAGTATCGATTGATATTATTGATCTTTTGAGCGGTGACATCAGTTTTCTCTGAGATCCATTAGATGAAGGAAAATTAAAAAGAGACAGTAACTAGCAAGATAGGAAAGCTGTCATCAGTTGTAGGTTTGGAGAGGTTGGGTAGGAGGTTCCACCTCCCTCATTCTCTTTCGTAACATCCGACAGTTTTCTTCAAAAACATGAAAATTCCTTCAAATTCATAAATCTGATGGAATTTTTTCGATCAATGCTCAGACTTTCATGAACCATCTTTCTAGTTTCATGTATTCTTGTGACAGACCTTTTTGTCTTTCAGCGCAGCTTCATAGGTATGGGTACAAGTCTACAGAAGGGGAGTGTCCAGCTTCATCTCGCTTCGTAAATTCCCACAAGTTTTGTTCAGAAACCTTGAAATGAACAGATCAAGCACGAATAAAAACGCACCGTAGCTGAGAACACTTTGGCTGAAGTAAAGCTCAGTAAAGCTACCAGAGGCCTGATTCATCAACCGCTTACCGCCCTTTAACGGTGAAAACACCGCCAAACTCTCCTAAAATGACATTCAACGGCATCAGGTTTGGTGGCATTTGTACCGTTAGGGGGCGATAAGCGGTTGATGAATCCGTCCCCAGATGTGGAGGTGGTGCAAGTTTCCCCCCCCCCCCCCCTCCATAGGCCTAGTAATATTTAAGAGTTTAAAACTGCACAACTAGAGCAGCTACCTTGAAGAACTTATTTGCAGTGCTTCACGAAACCAAGAACTCAGTGTGCACCGTGACTCCATTCAGAATAAGTGCATGACTCTGTTTGCTTAGGTGCTTCCCGCCTAGTGCCGCCTCGTTCCACTGCGCCAGGCGAACCTGTGAGAAATTTTTGGCCAACGGTACCGCTCCAGTGTTGCCAGCCACATCGGCCAGTGCAAAACCTGTAGAAAGACCGCCCGCCCGTCCGTCACGTCTTCTCACAGTCGGCGCACAATTGTCCTTCGTTTTCTGCTGCCGTCGGCGATGCTTTGCCCCGTTGCGTACCTATTCAATCACTCGTTCTTCCACGGCACGCGCTTGTTTATTGCGACTGTTGCGAAATCAGTGGCAGAGATACGAATTCACTTCACCTGGCCGTGTATAGGTCTTCGAAGATAAGCTGGTCCGGGGGCATCGGCAATTTTGAACCTGTCATCGGGCACTACACAGTGAATGTTCGATGACAGGCCACAAGTTTTGACAAAACTCGCTGTTTCTAAAGCAAGACGTGTTATCTGGAAAATGGTATAAGCCAGCCCAAGAACTAATATACAAATTCAATCGTTCACTGTGAGAGCTGGATCAAAGTATCAGAACTTGAAAAATGATATTCTCCACTCCAGCGACAACTTTGGAATCCTCAAACGAATTACCAAAAAATAAGATCTCCTTCAGCAATAGAAGTCTCCTATCACCAGGCCAAGTCCTTGCATGTTTAGAATTATTGTGAATGCGGTGTGAATGTGAAAGAACGGCGTTAATCAACCCTTTTGGAATGCGCCACTCATTTTACCTCTGCGGGATGTTGTGGAATCAATTTTGTGTGGGCCAGCAGATGGACAATCTGGTGATACCCTTACCAGGCAAAGAGAGTACCTTACCCTTTTCAGGCAAGGAGGGTACTAATTATACTTGCGCTCCCGCAAGAGTTTCGAATTCGGGAATGGTTTCGAATGATGGGAGATTTCGAACATTTGAATTCGAATATACGTTCGAAAAACGCGATTTTCTAATATTCGAAATCGAATATTAAATGTTGAATGAAAATTCTATTACCTACTTAAGTAGTTCATTCGAGCATAACTATAGTTCTAATTAACGGACCCTGGAGGAACGGAAGGCTTGGTTAGCCTGGGAAATCCGAACCAAGGACCTGGGGTCGGGTGCCCGCGACAGCCGACATCTTCTCCAACTGCGCTATCACGTGCCGTGCCTTGATTAAGCATGAGAATCTGAGAGAAAAGCTTCGTGAGACACTGCTGAACTTTTGCTAGTGCAGCTATACACGGCCTCATGTTTTACCTTCAGAGCTGGTTTTATTTATTTGTTTATTTGTTTTTATTTGTTGTGGAAAAGCAGTATAGCCTTTGTGCACAACCTTTTTGCTCCTTTCAAAGTCATTGCTCGGTAAATTTCTTTTTTCTTGGCGGAAGTCCTCATGATTTTTGATGTTAAATCTGTTGTATTCTTTGGCCGCGTCGCGACTGTATTTTCTCCCATTTTTTTGCGTTTCTTATGTAGCGTAATAAATTAACGAGGACAAAAATAAAGGTCGAAATACGGCCTTAATCAGTACCCGTTGGGGTGCGCCACGCACTCTACTATACGGGATGTCGTGGAGACAGTTTGAATGCGTATTTGGCCTACACAGTGGTATGCGTGGGCCAGCAGATCAAAAGTCAGTGTTTTACCTTTCCCAGACAAGACATACTAATTCACGGACCCCGGAGGAATGGAAGGCTTGGTTGGCCTAGGTGGGAAATCCGAACCAGGAACCTGGTATCCGGATGCACGCCACAGTTCGCACCTCCTCCGACTGCGCTACACGCGCCCAAATGTATAAATAGGGTGCGTAGCGTTCGTATCGGCTGGTTGTAGGCGCCGCGGCCGCGCGCCGAGGGGGCCATACCCGCGGCGTCATTCCCCTGCTCGCCGTCTCCGCTCACGCTGTGACACCCGTCGCGCGCGCGGCGGGTGTCACAGCGTAAGCGGAGACGGCGAGCAAGGGAATGACGCCGCAGGTATGGCCACCTGGGCGCGCGGCCGCGGCGTCTACAACCAGCCGATACGAACGCCCCCCTCCCGTATAAATACGTCGATACAATGCGAACATACAGTCCAGCCGGTGTCAGCAAAGCGCAGAACGTGGTCGCTCCACCTAATTTTCGACGACTACACTGACCATGATTCTCGAGCGGTGACGAAGCATGAAGCTCGGCGATCTCTCACTTGCGTGGATCGTGTCGCTTCTAGTGTCGTTCTGTGGACCCTTCGTTGTGCCCTCCTAGGACGAACAGACTTCTGAAGAGTAAGAAGAACTATGGAGTCAAACAGCTGAGCACACGGAGCCAGTCGTTCTTCGTCTTCTTCACTCTGCATAAAGGGCGGCGCTATTCAATCCCTTTTGGATGCGCCACGCATTATACTTCCCTTGATGTCGCGGAAGAAATTTGAATGCATATTTGCTCTATACAATGACTTGTGGTAGCCAACCAGCGGACAAATCAGGTGCTTATTCTTACCAAACGAAAAGGTACCAATTCACCGATCCTGGAGGGGTGAAAGGTTTGGTTGGCATGGGCGGGAAATCAAACCAGGAACCTGGTATCGAATGCACGCGATGGTCGGCATCTCATCCGACTGCACTACGACACGACTAATGATATAATCAATTAATTATTCAATTAATTTCAGGAGCTGTGTAGTTAGTCGTAGACGTTTTTTAGATTCCTTCCCGTTGTTTTCCACCTATTTCTTCCTTCTGTGGTGCCTCCCACGACCCTACTTGGTCGCAAGTGACTTCGTCCATCGTCGACTCACAGGATTCTGGTTTTAGAGCCGGAGTAATCCTCTTACGTTTAAATGGTGCCCGGATTTCAACATGGCCTGACGCCAGTAGTCTGTTCAGTTTAGTTTTCCGTCCTCAATCTGCATATGTCTACTCTGCTTCAAGTAACGGTGGCTCAAACCAGACCAGTTCAGCTCTAGGACATGTCATATGTTGAAAAGGCCGTTTAGGCCGAAGAACCATGCTTCCGAAGGGATCATGACAGGTGGAAAATTGAAATCGGCCGAATGATTGATGGCTGAGCGACGGTAGCTCTATTCGACGTCATTTACATCACAGAAAGCCATTCCATATCGCGATCTGAAGCTCTGATATGTTAGATGAACGCGCCGGATGTAACAGGAGGATTAGTGGAAGGAGGCGAGTGGGCGGAGATGGTGTTTCACCTTCAACTTCTCCGTTTCCGTTTCGACACCATGAGGTCTTAGTCGGTAGGAGCTACTGGCTAAGCAAGCATCAGTCGACCTTTTTCAGACTCAGCCGTTTGACCAAATTCTGCATTTCCTCACTGTTCTCTTTACTGTTGGACTCGCCGAGCGCAGTCGGAGAATCTGCCGGATGTCGCCGATTTACCTACTTCAGGTCCATGACCCGGATTCCCCGCAGAGGACAGTCAAGCCTTCGATACTCTGGAGTAGGTGGATTGATACCAGACTTGTCTGGAAAAGATACAGCACTGACTTGTACGCAGACTAGCACCGCAGTCATAGTAGTATAGGCTAAATGCGCATTCGAATTGCCTCCACAATGTCCCATAGAAGTAGAATGCGTGGCGCACCGAAAAAAGGATTAATTAGCGCTGCCCGTTGTCTTTTCATCTTTTGTTCTTTAAAACAAGAAAGTTGCGCAGGGCAATATGTCCGTCAGGTCAAGAGAATCGTTTTGAGCTACTTTGCACATGACAATGATTAAGAAACAGGATTAATTATTCATGATTAATTATTATTAATGTATTATTATAATTATTAATTATTACACACAGGATTAGCTTTTTATGTTTTGTTCTTAATAACATGAAAGTTGCGTCATTTACTATGCTCGTCGCGTGAAAACCATCGATCTGAGCTACTTTGGCACATGACAAGAAATAACACACAGTATCCTGTTATGCATCGAGTCACGGCACGAAAATGCTTCTTCTAGCTATACTACAATTTTTGCGTCATCGTTTGTGTTGTGTTAGTTGTATGTCTTCTTTATGATACGTTATTTGGCTAACATAGAATAAATAAATAAATAAATAAATAAGTTCTCAATTTTTCACACATCTTCGTTCCATAAACCGATAGGCGACATAAACTTGTGTGATAATCCTGGCTATGTGCCAATGTAACTCAAAATGATTCTTTTAACTCCAGGGCATATTGATTGGCGCACTTTTCTTGTTTTATTAAGTCGTTGCATAACAAATGGCTGATTTTGACTGATAATTTTGACACACCATAACGGTACTTTGGAAGCGATTTTGTTAATCCAATTGAGCAACATTGCAACAAATAACTATTCCCAATGCGATAGTAGCTTAGACGCTCCATCTTCGTAAAAATCAAAACCACGAGAATTAATAAAACAAAGGGAGCCATTTTTGACATCATCTTGGTTGACCACTTTTTTATCCTACACATGACGATCTAAATACTTGAAAAAATGATAATCGGTAGGGGACAGATTCGGTGGATATGGTGGATGTGGCAAAGTTTCGTAACCCAATTCGTCCAGTTTCTGGGCAACAATTTTTGAAAGCTGCGGGCCTGCGTTTTCATGCAATAGGTTTGGGCCTCTTCGGTTGACCAAAGCCGGCTGTTTTTTGATCAACTTCTGGCGCTGCACTCCAATTTCCCAAACTACCCAAACTCCTACACTCCTAACCTCTATTTTGTTAAGGTTTAATTGTTTTGAAGTTAGTCTGGATTGTGTTGACTGACAATTTTTATTGTTCTGTTTTTAACAGGAGCACTTCAGGCGCGGCAATAAATAAATAAATAAATTTCCGCCCATTACTTCTCCGCCGTGATAATCTCTCCGGTTTTCAAGAATTTGTAATGGACTATACCAGCCATAGTCCATCATACGGTCACCATGGTCTTCTTTGATGGAGATCTGGTATCGGCACCTCCTTGGACTCTGATTCTTGTCCAGCCATTGCGCAGAGCGACGACGCTTGTCGTAAAGGACTCACGTTTCGTCTTATCTCACGATCTTGTCCAAAAAGGCTCCCTCACTGCGCAGCCTTACGAAACACAGGTGTCGTGGCGTTTCAGCATCTGCTCGGTGGTCAGTTCGTGCTGGATCCATTCATCCAATCTCATTACTTTTCCGAACGCATTTAAGTTGCGGTTGATAGTGCTGCCGTCAACGCCGAAACACTGTGCTAACTCTCTCGAAGTTTGACGCGGATCCGCTTCTACCATGGCTTTGAGTTGGTCATCCTTGAGGAGTGATGGCGGCCTACCTCCGTCTTCATCCTCTCCAGTTCGAAACCTTTCGAACTAGTGGCGAATTCGGCGCTGCTTAGCGAAATCCTCCCCAAAAACAGCGTTGATGTTACGAGCTGAGGCCGTGGCGTTGTGTCCATTTTTCCATTCATATAAGTCGAGCACCCGGATATCACCTTGATTCCTACTGTAAAAATGACGTCAAAAACTCGGCAATAGTCAACCATGCAACAAAACTATAAGTGGAATCAAAACGGAGATTCTGCACTAACTATATACACTGCCTGAAACGGGAACATTCTTAGCCACGAAAAATCAACCAGAAATTGAGGTAGCAAAATCGGCCATTTCATATGCGACGACCTAATAATTTGGGCATGCTGAAGTATGTAGCAAACTAGTCCCGTAAGTGGATATAACCACGAATTTCCTCATTCTCGCAAAACAACGCATCCCCTATGCATGCGCGGTGCTGTCTCATCATGAACTATGTGCAGCCTCGCTTCTGCCTCGTTGACCACATTGGCCGAATTAGGGAGCAATTAGCTGAGCGAGATGAAGAATTCGTTCAGGACGCACTGCTGCGTCCTCCGTCTACGGCATCGCTTGAGGCCATCGATCGGCCTTCCCTATAGAACACGAATTCTCGATTCTACGCCTTCATGTCGCAGTATTTTATGCGGCATTTGGAGGACTCTTCAAGGATATTCTCCGTTGACATACAAACAAGAAGGTAACCAAGGTTGACTCCGACCGATGTACCAAAATGGTGCTCAGAATTGGATTGGATGCGTTTGGAGAGAAGGGCTCATAGTAGCCGTTTTACTGCGTCGACCACTATCAGTGCAAAACGGAAGTGTCACGCTGCATGCGCTTGCATTAACAATAGTGCAGGATACGGATAAAAGACGGCTTTAATCAATCCTTTTTGGGATGCGCCACGCATTCTACTCATACGAGAATCAAAATCACTAATAGGTAATGTCCAAGTTGGAGTGGACTGGAACGAACAATCTTGTCGCTGACGGGAACGAGCTGCAAAACGGGAGCATGTAGGCGACTTTTTTCTGTGTACATACCATTTTAACTTCAACTTGGGTACTCTTCTAAGGTGGCTTAAGACTTTTAAAATTAAAGCGAAATCTTCCAAATCGAATTATTCGAATTATACATTCTTTACATTAAACTAGAGACTCTCCAAAAGGGGTAGAATATTTTTTCTTCAAAATTTTTTTGGTATAACTTTATTTGTTGTTTTAATTCATCTACCCTATAAGTGGGCACATTGTTTGAAATTTTATAAATTAAACCATGCTTTAAATAGCGGGAAGGCTGCCAATTTGTGCCAAAAAGAGATTGCGCCATGCCCTCGTTCAAGATGTCGCGATTTTTATTCGACTGATAGTGGAATTTTCTTTTTACATGGAGTTTTACACCTGTGATGTCGCGAAGATGAGCGACATTGGTAGGTGGGAGCGTGCTAGCCAGTAATAACCAAGAAGAACACAGACCTAACACATGCCAGCCGATCAGAGTACCGACTGTACAGGTTGTTTCTTCAAGGCACGCCCATTCAATGCGATCTGATTGGATGGGGTGTTCGCATCTCCCGATGCTGCCCATCTTCGCGACATATACCTTTACGCACTTACCATCAGTCAAATAAAAGTTACGGCGAACTTCTTGAGCGCAGCACGCGATCTGGTCCTTTAATATCCTATATGATTGCTACTTTGCTGTGCTTCAAGACGAATTTTGATTTTATCTTTTTTTTCGGAAATGAAAGTTCTATGAAATTATTACACTTATAGGGACAGGTAAACTAAAAAATTTCAGAGAATGTTTTACCGAATTTTCCTCGAACAAGAACCTATGCTAACCATCTTATCGAGTCTGTAGCTTAATCTGCCTGAAGGTGATTTCGATTTGGAGGAGTTTGATTTCAAAGGTCTTAGACTAGCTTAGAAGGGATCCAGTTTGACTTGAAAATGGTATATACAACTTTCCAGTCGATTTGGACACTTTTCACCTCAAACTGGACACTCTTCTAAGTTATCTTATGACTTTTGAAATCAAAGTAAACTCTTACAAATCAAAATTATCTTTTTCTACATTGAACTAAATACTTTCCAGAAAGTTTGAATAGTTTTTTGTTCGAGGGAAATTTTAGTGATTTCTTTGAAGTTTTAATTCACTTATTCAATAAATGAACACCTTGTTGAAAATTTTATAAAATCCTCATTTTTTATAGAAAAATAAAGTTTTATAGCTTGTTTTGAAGAATAGGACGGTGGCGATTTTCTAGTGTCAAAAGAGAGATTGCTCCATGTCCTCGTCCAAGACGTCGCGATTTTCGTTCGATTGATAGAAGAATTTTGGCTTTACGGAGTTTCACATTACAAATAATGCAACATAGACAATTGTTAAAAAATACACATATCCTCACTTTAATGCCTTACGTAAGCAGCATTTACGCTATCAAACGAATAAAAATCGCGAGGAGCTTCTCGAGTGCATGGCACAATCTGGTCTCTTAGAGTACTGTGTGATTGCTGCTTTGTTGCGCTTTAAAGCAAAAAGTAGTTTGTTATTTTTCCTCGAAAAGTAAAAATTGTATAAAATTATTACACTTATTCGGGCAGATGAATTGAAAAATTTCCAATTTATTCTGAATTTTCCTTGAACAAAAGATTATTTTAACCATCTTGGAGAGTCTGTAGTTTAACCTGTAAGAAGCTCGTTTCGATTTGGAGGATATCCAGTTTGATTTCAAAGTTCATAGGCCAGCTTAGAGGAGTGTTCAATTCGACGTGAAAATGGTATATATATAACCTCTTCTGGTGTTGAGAGGAGACAGCAGAGGGTGGCTTTTAGTCCAATTATACAAAAGAACAAAACCTATGAAACCAGAAGCGCCTGGAGGAAGACTGGCGAAAGTAGAATACGGTACTGAGCGCAAGATCCCTCTCCGCTCCAGCTTATGCGTAACGTCCCGCCAGTTCCAGATTCAACTCAATTTTTCGGGAAACATGCTTACCAGACGGGGGTTTCCTATTGATCACCGGTGCGAGCATCTGGCCACAACACTGAATAATCGCTTCTCGTAGTAGGCCGCTCTTTGTGTTGCTATGGCTCCACTGTGGACGCTCCTCGTCATCGATGACGCAATTCCCCTCTGTGAGCATCCAAAGTGCATCATCAAAGCAGGTGAAATGCTTCAGTAGTTCGAATAGCATCTGAGTGTCTATAATCTCCCAGCAACCGATAAGATCCCTGTCACTCTGCATTGGCTGCGATAAGAGTGGTCTTAGGGTATCGACGCCGCCAAGGGGAATTCTTGAAGTGCCGGCATGTGTAAGTACATAAGATTTTGTCCCTTGTCGTTGACTTTTGGAAGGTCTGCGTAGTTTCAGCTCGTAACTTTCTTATGCTGAGCACAATCATCAACTTTGTTTCTCAGGCATTACTCACCACCAGTTTTGTTATTTGTTCATTTATTCCATGTATACCATTTTCACGTCGAATTGGACACTTTTAAAACCATGTTGGATAATTTTCAAGTAAAATTGGACACTTCTCATGTCAAATTGGACACCCTTCTAAGCTAGCCTACGACTTTTGAAATCAAACGAACTCTTCCAGGTTAAAACGACATTCATACGGGTTAACCTACCGACTTACTAAGATGGTTAGAATAATTTTTTGTTCACGTAAAATTTGGTGAGATTTTCTTTGAAATTTTTAGTTCACCTGCCTCAGGATGTGCAATAAATTTATAAAAATTTTATTCTTTGAAAAAATAATAAATTAAATTTTGTATTGAAGCGCAACAAAGCAGCAATCATGTAGTGCATTAAAAGACTGGATTGCGCCATGCATTCGAAAAGCAAGTCACAATGTGCATTTGATTGCTAGTGTATGTGCTGCTTACATGCAGCATCAAAGATAGGATATGTGTGTTCCTTACAGTTGTTTTTGTTGTATCGTGAACAGGTGTCAAATTCCATGCAGACGGAAATTCTGCTATCTATCGAATAAAAATAGCGACGTTTTGGAGGAGAGCGCAATCTATTTTTTTAAAGAAATTTTTTAAAAATAAAGCAAGCACGTGTAGATATCCTATCCAACTCTCCTGTATAACAAGAGAGAAACGCGTCTGTATGTCTCTTCTCTCTGCCTCTAAAGTCTGTCTGTCCGTCGGCACACAGAGAAGGTGATTTACTTTCATGGGAATCAACCCAATACTGGAACGACTGTACAGGTAGCAGCATCAATTGTCCAATAAAAATCGATCAATTCTATTATTTTTTGTAAATTGGACTGTCTGAAGTGGGGACAATGACGAGTGGATAAGCCTCGCGGCAACCGTCTTGAGGATCACGCCTTCATTTCTCCCATCCTTATTATCAAATGAGAGAATTTTTCGGACCTATCCCAGTCGAAGGGGGCAACACTGAAGTACTGGTTGCCTAGGTCATCTCATAAACACAAAACTATATCCACCGAATTTAAATGAAAACCATCGCATTATTGGACAGCAAGATGAACGTGGAATCTCGTGGTAGGGAATGGAAATGCAAAAACAGTATATGCCCCCTCCGACTAGGATATGTCCGATTCTCCTTGATTTTCCTTGTTTGGTCATGGTCAGAAGGCCTAAGAAAATAGGTGGAAGTAGCCAAGGCGGTCTATTAACCGGATTCGGGGCGAATCCCCCAACTATAATGGAAGTTTAGTAGTAAGTAGGTCACTGAACATCTGCAAGTTCTTAATTTGTAGTTTATTCTCACATACGATTGTTCTGCAGATATGACAGCGTCAACCATGAAGGAATTTGTGTCCCATATTAAAGGGAAATTACGGTGGAGCATAATCCGGAGTCGTGAATTTCGTTGTTTTTGCGCGTTACTGCGCAATCGAATGGGAGCGCCCTATGGGGTAATCTCTGCAGAAATGTAGTGGCTTCGCTCAGCCGAGAGGATGAAGGAAACGAGTGCACTTTGATTCCGTGCAATACTGTAACTAGATTTAGAGGATGGTAGAATAGCTCGTTCTTCAGAAGATAAATGACCGCACGGACGACGCACCAGCTCTCGGCCAACCAATAACGTCACCATATACCATTGGGCGGGTCAAGTAGGGGATCTAACTGAAGGGCTATCGGAGAGCTGAACTCTTGTACTTCAAGGAAAAAAGCTGCAAAATGCCATTGTTTGCGCCGTTGGGCCACGATGACCTAAACCTTCCTCGACTGCCGTGCAAATTACACGACTGACGGGTCTGATGGTGACAAGCTAATTCTGGAATTGCTATATGCTCGTCGAATAAGTTTCATCAGCAGCATGTCCCCGTTTTCCCGTGAATTCTTCTCGCTCCAACGTCTCTGCACTTATTCATCATTCAATGCTTTCCAGCGCATCGATCACCTTAAGTGCTCAGACCGCCTCCCCCGTCCATGGCCACTTAACCACTAGCTGCTGACGTTGCTTCCGAGGTCTTCATACATTATCTCAGAGCGCTGGTTTTTAATAAGTATTTCTTATACTTTTCTTAGGCGGGTGGAGCGCAGTCGGAGTAGGCGGCGGTCAAGTGCATGCGATACCAGCTTCTTGGTTCGGATTTACTGCCCAAGCCAACTAAGTCGTCTATTCCTCCGGGATCGGCGAATTGGTACCAGTCTCATGTGGGAAGGATAAAGCGCTGGCTTGTTCATCGGTTCGCCACCGCAAATCATTGTATGGCCAAATACGCATCCGAATCGCTTCCAGGACATCCCATAGAAGTAGAATGCGTGGCGCATCTTAAAATGGTTTGAGCAACGCCGTCCTTTACCCTAATTCTTTAAAATTTTATTGCTTCTCCTTTGCTAGATATACGTTTAAAGATGATTGATACGGTTCAATCAGTGTCTTTACTTACTTTATTTCGTAAGATTTTGCTATTGAAAGCCCACAAGATGACGATCGGTGAATGCCATTCTGTGGTGGGATGCGCCACGCATTCTGCTTTTGCGAGTTGCCGTAGGAGCAATTTGTAGGCGTGCAGAGCCTGTATGACCGCAAGGTAGCTCAGTCGGAGGACGCGCCGGCTGTCGCATGCATCCGACTCCAGGTTCCTTGTTCGGATTTCCCGCTCAGGCCAACCAAGCCTTCCAGGTCGGTGAGTTGGTACCGATAGACGAGTTAGTGTCTTCTCCTTGCCAGACTTGTCGGGGAAGGAGAAGATACCGACTTTACTATCGGTTGGCCACTGGAAGTTATTGTGTAGATCAAATTCGCGTTCAACTTGCCTCCACGATATCCCGCAGAAGCAGAATGTGTGGCTCATCCCCAAAGGGATTGACCAATGCGGACCTTTATCGTTTATATGGCGTGTACAGTGACTTGCGGAAGGCGGAAGGTAGCTGAAGTTCAGGTCTCTGTTTGATTTCTCCGGTATGGAATACAACGAAACCTTCGAGGGGTGGAAGACGTGGTCGGCCAAGCCTCGATTCTGGGATCGATCGGAAATGTTTAACTTGTAAGAAGCTCGTTTTGATTTGGAAGACCTCAGTTTAATTTCAAAGTTCATGGGCCAGCTTAGAAGAGTTTCCAATTCGACGTAAAAAGTGCCCAACTTGATTGAAAAGTGTCCAGTTCAACGTGAAAATGGTATATATGGCTATCATCCTGCCTGGAAAGCAGGGGTGCAGGCAGATCAGGACCACACAAAAACCGCCTTTCTAGAATCTAGAACCACCCAGTTTTTTCGCTGATGGATTTAATCAGCCAGCGTCGCGTTAGAAGGGTGTGCTGATTTGAACGGTGCTCATTTCGACCGATTTCGGTGGGAAGGAAGAGAGTTATGATCATTCGAAGTGGACCAGTGAAAACCGCCAGATGTTTCCTGCAAACCTAATAGAACACGTGACCAAACCCAGATGGATTTACCATTGAAGACGTAGGTAGCCTTTGCAGTCCTAGCTAGCCTAGTGATTCGCGTGCAGTCTCCGTGAATCTTCCCCTGTCATTCTATTCAGTTCAAGTTTGAAGGCCGATGACGAGATGTGCATAACGTCATAATAGCATTATTCGAGCTCGCCGTTTTTTCACGCCGAGCTTCCGTGATCGATCTTCGTTTTTTCGATGGCACTGACGTGCCAGCTGACGTAAATCGCCACTTCTTCGCCGCTAAACCGCGCGCGCGCGCTCGTTGTCGTTCGCCTTCATCGAATGGACGGGCGGGATGTGTGTGTGTGTTTCTTTTGTCTCTAAGTGGTTTCTTGTCGCAGAAAACACGAGCCGTTAACGGTCTGTGCTCGGCGGCGGCGACCGCCTTCGGCATCGTCTTCGAGCAGGCTTCTCCAAGAGCGCGCTCTTCTAGGCAACTCCAGAAAACACCGAGCATTTCTTACCACGCAACGGTTTTCCTTAGCCTGTACGACTAGCTTACCGCATGACCCATCGAGGGCGCGTGGTAGCGCAGCTGCAGAAAGCCCCAGCTGTCGAGTGCACTCGGAGTCAAGGGTCTTGGTTCGGATCCCCTGCCCACTTCAGTTTCGCCCAGCTTTCCATCCGGGGCAATTGGTACCAAACTTGTCTGGAAAGATAAAGCGCTGCATTGTTCATCGGCGTTTTGTGTCGCATTGAAGGAATACCACTGTCAAATGGTGTCAAATGCAAAACTGGGATTGGCGTGCATGGTGGCAACATCGCGTGAAAACCCGCCCGTAATTATTTTTTACGAACGTTTAGTAGGGAGTACCAATGGAGGTGTCTGCAGAAATGCTTGTGTTAGTGGTTTTATTACGTCGTGTAAACGAACGCGTGTCAGGACCCGAAAACGTATTAGAGCTTGCGACCTTGAAGAGGTTCGTAGTGAGAATTACCGTAGGAGCTCACAACGATTTTGGATCTCACGTTATATGGAATTGCAGAACTTGAAGAAAACGTCAGGGAGTCTAGGCTACTTACTGCTCACTGAGAGATTAGTCTCCAGAAATTCCCTTTGATATTACTTGCTAAATTTAGTTTTACATTGTCCTCTTCGTGTTTCTGTGTTTTCCTTGATGGCATGGACGTTCACGCATGAGCGCTCTCGTACAGAATTGGTTAATTCTGTTGAACTTTTTCCACTGTTTTCCATCAGTCCCCATTTCTGTTTGCGACCAAGCTCTTTGTGTGCGAATGGATTTTCCATTATGTCGCCATTTTGGGGGCAAACGATGAAGATATGGACAATTGTCACCGGGGGTTACCGAAAAATCCTTTGTATTTCGAGCGTTCCTACTCTGTTTGGACGTAGCTTTCTCTGTCATCTTATGCGATTGTGTGATTCAGGTTAGCCGGGATTTATATTTCATTCTCCGAGCACGACGCACGAGCGTCTAGTTGTCGTAAACTGATTCCCTTTAAGAAACCTCTTTAAAGTTCGAACTTTCTGATAACTCAACCTGGCTCCTTTCTCAATGTTTAATAGTAAGACGTGGTAGGGGCTTCGGCGTTTTTTTTTGAGCGACAAAAATCTGAGCTCCAAAATAGATACTATGGAGAGTTCATCTCCTACCCAAGCCAGAAAAGGCTTTCTGGCCTGGGTTTGGGGGGAGGGGGCTGAGCCTCAATATAACTGAACGGGTGAAAAACTAGGTTGCCCTTCGTCTGGCTACTGTAAGTCAGTTGCGTTGGACAGATACGCGTTCAAACGATCTCCATGCCATCAAAATTAGTGGAATGCGCGGCGCATTCCCCAAAGAAATCGATTAACGCCGGCCATTCTCTTTATTGTCATCACCCACCTATCACTTGCCATTTGTCGTCTTGGCTGAAGCGGTTTCAGCAGCGTCTTCATTTGTCCTTGTTGCGTGCCAAAGTTACCCACTCTGTTACTTGATTATCACATGTGTCATCCTTGCCATATTTCGTCGCGTTCTCCGTCGTTCTACCTGAATTGTCCTTCGACTTCCCCCTCTATTGAGCTTGATTTCAGGTCACGGCTCTACAACTATTTTTCATTCAGTCGATGAAGTTCCAGTCGCTCTGTATTGGACAGCTAAACCCTATGCCGTCGCTACTTTCGCAGCTGTTAATGGAGAAGTCTTTACAACTCCTTGTTTACCTCTAGTGTTTTCTTCTCTTCTTCGGTACCGATTTCTGTTGTGATTTAACCCATCTTTAATTTTTTATTTATTTTAAAAGGTTTTCGCTTTTTGTATGAGCTCCTCAAGGGGCTCTTCTGGTCCGCTCAGACGGAACCTCTAACTGGGCCTCAATTAGGGCCATTAATGAGATACAGGATAAAGAACGGGGTTAGTCAATCCCTTTTGGAATACGCCACGCATTCTACTTCTGAAGAATTTGTGGAGGTAATTTGTCTGCATTTTTTGGCCTATACACAGACCTCAGCCGATAAACAATTCACTGCTTGATCCATCCCGACAAATCTAGTGCCAACCCACCGGCCCCGGAGGGATGGAAGACTTGGTTGGTCTGGGAGAGAGACCCGAGCTAAGAACTTCGAAACGAGTGCACGCAATAGTCGGCGCCACCTCCAACTGCGCTATCGCGCGTCCATCTTGGGGCAGGTTCACTAAAGAAAATTACCCGGGTGTATGGCTTCCGATGAGGAGCGCCACAGCGAGCCGTTCCGCTTCTGGCAGCGCTATGTCTCTCACCACTTTCTCTCATTCGATTCAAGTGAATTCTAGCCGCCGCTAAACTGCCCAAGGGAATTCCGCCTAGCGGCGTATTCGATTAGAAAGCGTTTGCCTGCAGTGTTTCTGACATCCAGCCAGTTTTCCATCGGTGACGATTCTCGCCACTGAGTTCAGCGGCAGTTTCGTTAACGCTGCTTTGGGCTGTCGCGCATTTGCGAGCATGTCGTGCGCCTTGTGGCCCTTGTGGAGTACGCCATGCCTTCAACTCTTCAGTGTTATTTGAATTATGCCATTTTCAGGTCGAAGTGGACACTTTTCAAATCAAATTGGAGACTTTTAAAGCAAACTGGACACTTTTCAAGCCAAATTGGACACTCTTCTCATCAAATTGGACACTCTTCTAAGCTTGCCTAAAACCTTTGAAGTCAAATCGAACTCTTCCAAATCGAAATCAACTTCTTCTACATTAAACTAGAGACTCTCCAAAAATACTAGAATAATTTTTTGTTCAAGGAAACTTTCAGTATAACTTTCTTTGCAGTGTTAATTTACTTCCCAATAAGGGAACACATTGTTTGAAATTTTATAAAAATTTTTTTGTTGAGGAAAAACAACGATTCAAAGCTTGTTTTGAAGAGCAGGAAGGCGGCTATTTTCCGTTGCCAGAACAGAGATTGCGCCATGCCCTCGTCCGAAAATTCGCGATTTTCGTGTGTAGAAAATGGCGCGATCCGATCTCTTAATGCACTACGTGATTGCTGCCTTGCTGCGCTTTAAGATAAAATTTAATCTATCATTTTTTTCTCAAATAAAAATATTGCACATCTTTAGGTGGGTTAACTAAAAAATTTCAAAGAATGTTATACCGAATTGTTCTTGAACGAAAAAATTATTCGAACCATCTTAGAGAGTCTGTAGTTTAACCTGCCTAAAGGTCATTTCGATTTGGAAGAGTTCGCTTCGATTTCAAAAGTCTTAAGCTAGCTTAGGAGAATGTCCAATTTGACGTAAAAAGTGTCCAATTTGGTTTGAAAAGCGTCCAATTTGGTTTGAAAAGTGTCCAATTCGACATGAAAATGGTATATTTAAGCTCTGTAAATTCTACTAAAGTATAAGAAATAGAATCTAGACTTTCTAAAGTCATTAGAAATGCTCCACCCCTCATCCGTACGAAATACAAAAAAATTGGCGCGTTTGTAGGACAATGGAACACGGCTGTGACGTGGATGATTTTGAAGTCCTAGTGGGCAACTATGGGTAATCTCGGTTGGTGACTCAACTGTCCAGTAGACTTTAACTCTAGGTCATCATCAGCAGACTGTTGGTCATTCGTTGCAGTTTTTAAGCCCTAAAACTCTCTGTTATTGTGAATCCAGCAGGGGCCAGATTCATCAACGACTTACGTAACTTTAACAGAGAATTCACAGCGGAAAACTCAGATAACGCGGCTTATCGCTCACTATATCGCTTGATAAACCGCGTTCTCTGACCGTTACCGCTGTGAATTCTCTGTTAAAGTTATTAAAACCGTTGATGAATCCGACCGCAGGGGCCGGATTCATCAACGACTAACCCGTTGGTATAGGGGTAGAGATACTCACGATGAAGCCTGCGTCTCTGACTCTTGCCTTATCTCTACATGATTCTTATCATATCCCTTATACCCCGCATACCCACGGGTTTAATTGTTGATGAGTTCGGCCCAAGAACTACAATATGGGGCGTATCTTTTGGTTTCTTGGCAAAAAAGCGCAAAAAACGCCTTTTCCGCCGCTTTTCGATAGCGCTCTTCAAATTGCGTGCTTTGAAAAATAAATTCATGTTTGCGATCAGCATCGAAAGATCTATCCGATGAAGAGAAAAATGCCCAGCAAGTCATTAAAAATGTTGATTCGATGGCCTATGTTCTGGTCGGCGCGGTGGACCTCGGCTCGCGGGGAGATAATTAAAACCAAAGGTCACACACATCCTCAATATAGCTCACCGTGGCAACATTATGATCATCCACAGAGCTTTTCAGTTCGTCGAATGGATCAATCGATTAGATCGATTATCGATTATTGGGCCCAAACATCGGATTCATTTTTCAAAGCACGCCATTTGAAGAGCGTTATCAAAGAGCTGCGTACAAGGCGTTTTTTGCGACTTTTCCTCCCAAAGATCAAAAGGTATAGCCGATGTTGTATTTCGCTTGTAGACGTTGTTATTTTTGTTTTTATGTTGTTCTTTGGGCACGTGGAGCGCAGTTGGAGGAGGTACCATCTATCGCTTGCGCTCCGATTCAGGGTTCTTGGTTCGGATTTCCCGCCCTGGCCAACCAAGCCTTCCAGCCTTCCGGTAGGTGGATTGGTGGCAACTTGTCTGGGATGTGTAAAACCCTGACTTGTCCATCGGTTGGTCACTGCAAGTCGCTACGTAGGCGGAATATGCGTTCAAATCGGCTTCAGGATATACCGAACAAATCGAATGTGGCCAAATACGCAAGTTGCTTCCACGACATCCAAAGTTGAACGCGTGGCGCATCCCAGAAGCGATTCGCTAGCTCCCTCCTCCATCCTTTTATTCTCGTTTTCTCACATCGAGCAGAATGACAATGAAGAAGGCGCATAGTGCTGCTCCTCGCGATTTGTTTGGTGCTTCATGAGATTCGAAAAAGAAAGAAGATAGCGCAGTCGGAGTAAGCGTTCGCTTTCAAGTGCACCGTGAATCGATTTGTGGTTCGGGCCCAGCCGGTCGGTGTAAAGTGGAGCAAACACTGACTTATTCATTAGCTGGCCAGTATCAGTTAGTGCGTAAACAAAATGGTAACCCAAATTCTCCGACGATATCCTGTAAATAGGCTCGTGTATCGCAGTCGGGGAGGTGTCGGCTGTCGCGTGCACCCGATACCAGGTTCTTGGTTCGGATTCCCCGCCTAGGCCAACTAAGCCATCGATCCCTCCTGAGTTGGCACCGATTTGTCTGGAATGGATACAGCACTGACCTGTCCATCGACTGGCCACCGCAAGTCGCTATATAGATGGAATCCGCATTCAAATCGGCTTCGCGATATACCGTCCAAGTCGAGTGTGTGTCGAATCCTTTAGAGTGCATAGCTAGCGCCGATACGTACTCCTCTATGCATTCAGTTCGATTCGCTGGAGCGAGGATGGCGCAATTGCTAGACGCGGCGGTACATCTGTCGTGTGTATAGCCAATTGATTTTTGGTTCGATCCTGATCCAGGCAATTTCTACCTATCGGTGAATTCCTACTCGACTTTTCTTGGGAAAACGTAACGCTAACCTGCTTCTCCCGCTTCAACTCTACGATACTCGTTGAGACCCGTTGTCTTCAAGTGTTCCTCCGACGATTTTCATTTTCGCTTGCACATCTCCAGTCTACGTTTCTTTGAGTGTTCTTCAATTCCGTCGTTTTCTTCAGAATTTTAGAAATTTCATTGAATCCTTGAGTGATTCATGATCGTTCAGCGCCTGAAACGTGGTCGAAGGGTTCTTTTTTCTCACTCTGACAAGGGTGTTTGTATTTGGGTTAGGTTTATACTAGACGTTATTCCTCCGCTGTACTACCTCGGCGTCGCGGTCGCGTTACGTGCGTTTTGTGGTCACAATACGTCTTAACGTGTCTCCTAACGTGACTTCTATTCTCTTGGACTCAAAGAGTGAGTCCTTATTGTACACGAAATTCGAGACAAAGCTAGAACTAATGGTAACAGAATTTTTGATGTTTATTAATATAATATTTTATTTAATTATTGGTATTATATCTTTTACTATTTTTTAAATTTTCATTACGATATTTATTACCGCGAACCAAGCCAAGGACACGCAACGCAACCGCGATGCCTAGAAACGTCGTGGAACTGCTGAAAATCTTTTGCTTTGAACTCAAGTTTTGAAAATGCACAGCATTGAGTCAGTCGGATTTGCGCGGTATTTAATGTCGTGCGGCACGCTTATCTTCAATGCTTTCTGCTACGTTTAAAAGAGCTATTAGTCCTATCTGTCCGTCTGTCCATCCGTCCGCTCAAAATTAGTTGCCTCGCTTTAAGAAAAGTTTTCGCAACACTCTCGTCCTAAGGATGAAACAGTTGAGATGGTCATAATGCGAGCATGAAAACTGGTTAACAGGTTTCATAACAAATAAACGGCATCGACCAATCGATTGATACCGATCGAGTTTATCGTACCGATAATTTTTCGATACATGGATCGATAATGTGCCAAGAAGTGACTATCTGAAATGTTTACTACGCTAATATTATGGCCATTGGATAGCGTAGACTTCAGAAAAGTGACCAGCGAGCCTCTCAGGAGCTGAGACTAGAGTCTAGTTAAATAAATTTAAAAAATAAATAAATAAAGTTTCTCCTAGAAGAGGGTGAGATGTGATACTCAGAAACTACCGGAGCCAATAATTCTCATCGACTTCTTCGAGATAGATGAATCGGTAAGAGTCGTCTCTGGGATTAATGGAGCGCCAGCCATTCTAGCGAGTCCTTGCGCTGGTAAACTACCTTACGTGGCAGAAGTCGGGTACATGGCGCATCCTGTCAGAATAAGCAATTGATTGTTGGTATTCTTCCCTTGTGGGCGCGTGTAACGCAGTCGGAGTAGGCGTCGGCTGTCGCGTGCACCCGATACCAGGTTACTGGTTCGGATTTCCCGCCCAGGCCAACCAAGCCTTCCATCCCCCCGGGGTTGGTGAATTGGTACCAGACTTGTCTGGGAAGGATATAGCGCTGACTTGTTCATCGGCTGGCCACCGCAAGTCATTGTATGGCCAAATACGCATTAAATCGCCTCCACGACATCCGTAGAAGTAGAATGCGTGGCGCATCCCAAAAGGGATTGAGTAACGCCGTCCTTTATTCATTATTCTTCCCTTCTTGACTTAGTACATATCCACTGTTCCAAATGAATCCATTCCAGTGGGAGGAATGCACGGCGCACTCTGAAAGGTCGCGAGCCGATTAAGTATCGTTACAGAAGACAAGGCTCCTTACCCTATCTACCCATCCGACCTACCTATCGATTCGAACAGAGATGTGTGTCCAGGAGTCGGCTCCGCAGTCTGTTCGACGCTGGCCGACGCCCATGTTGTAATGCGTGTTTTCTTCAGCTGGTCGCCTGGTCGATCGGGTGATTGGCAAGCGATCAGCGTCCGACTTTCTGGTTCCGTTCCGCTGGAGCATTCGCAGCTCGTCATCGGCCTATCCTAGCGGGTTTTCTCCATCGGCAGCACCTCAATCAATGCTAGTCCACTTCAACATCTGAACCAGGTGGCTCGTAGTGATCGACGATGAAGCATCTAACGACGTCGTCATCGTTTTGGCTGATTCACAGTATTCTGACGATCACTGCGTCATGCTCTGTCGCCACCCTCGTACAATTGTTGCCTTCCAGGCTAAGGTTAGCCCTAATATTAACTTTACTCCAACAGTGCTACTAGTCGCTAATGTGGCCTACATGAATAACGGGCTATGACTAATAAAGCAGCGAGAATGGGCGTGTCACTCAGGGGAGGTGTGTGTGGTCAATGTTGTAATTGGGTGATGCGCTCCTCCATCCTAATGTAGGACACATAAACGACTAGTACCCAAACTGTTTGAAAGCGTGGCGCATCGCAGGGCGTCAAGGTGCAGGTAGAAGTGAAAATTTGTCCGGACCAGTATGACTAACGTCACAAGGAGGCCTGACCTAGAAAAGTGCTCTTCAAGATATTAGGAGGTATGTCTGGAGCGTATTCCATTCAATATTCACGTCAAATTGGGCACCTTTCTATTAGGGTGGGCTGAATGTAATGAGACAAATTCAACAAATTTCTTTATTTCTTTATAACTCAATTGCAACTCAACGGTGCTGAGGGATGTATTCGCCATTAAGGCGAATGGCATTGTTGCCATCGATCATCTAACTTCCTGATCCCATCCTTCCACTACTGCTTGGGCCTGGTGTTGATCAACTGCTCGATATGGTTGTCAAGGACTGCTTGGGTTCTTGTGTCCCTTCCGACCAGGAAGTCCTGTAGGCTCAAGAAGTAGTGGTAGTCGCATTGAGAGATGTCCGGCGAATACGGTGGGTGAGCATGTGCTCGTAGCCCAGCTGAGCAAGCTTACCCGTGGTCACTTTTGCCCGATGGGTGCGGCGTTGTCGAAGAGAAGGACTTTCTTGAAGCGCTGAGACCGAATAAGTGCGAGTCGCCGGCCCATCTCTTCTCTTTGGTTTACCATGGCCTTGGAGTTCATCGTAGTGCTCTTGGAAAACAGCTTCCGGTAAACCGATCCACGGTCGCAGACCCAAAAGCTCCAAAGGTGGTTCTCGCCGTGAACATCTCGCCGAACGAAGGTCGGTAACAGGTCACCAGACCTCACCCAGACTCGCTGCTTGGCAGGGTTAAGGTAGAAGACGTACTTCTCATCTTGCGTGAATATTGAGCCCAGGCTGCTCGGGGTTGGGAATTGGGCGAGATTTGCGCGACACAGGTCGACTCGTCAGACTGGGGTTTCGGCATGAGACAGACTGGGGTTTTGGCATGCTTCTGGAAAGGGCGGAAGTGGTAACTTCTCAGGTGGCCCTCAGCAAGTAGCAAACAAACATACAAATACGAGAAGCACGAAACCGGACTCCAGTCACGACATATGTGGGCAGGAGAGTCTCATTACTTTTGCTCCCCCTCCTATTAGATCAACTTGACGCTTCTGATAATAAAGCAAACGTATTTCAAATCAAAACAGGTATCTTATCGATTAAGCTAGAGATTCTGGATGACGATTAGAATAGTTCCTGTTCAAGCAAAACTTGGTTTAACTTTCTTTGAGAACTTCATTTGCCTGCAAGATTGCTCGAATTTGACGTGAAAATGGATAGAGGCTAACGACTTGCCACTCTCAACAACTCACGTTCTTTGCTCATTTTTTACGATTTTTTTTTTTTCGAAAACCCTTCATTTCCACTATGTAATGATGGAACGACTTCTTGCTAATTAGTGTGTAATGACGCCAGTCAACCTCGTGTCAGGAATTTTTTCACGTGAGGTCTTACGTAAGTGCCTGAAGCCTCACGATTAGATGACCGCCCTCTATATTGTTGTGTCAATCGATGATGAATCAGTCCTTAACCGGAGACACAGAAGAGGTCCGGCACATCCCGCCCCCCCCCCCTTGCCTTCCCGATCGTGCTTCTCCTTTCACTGGTACTTTTTCCTTATCGTTGCCTTGTGGGATAAGTTTAGCTCTGACATTAATTTTTCCTAACATTGTTTTTCTTACTTGTCGTTAATCTGGCCTACATGGAGAACTCATATTCTGAACTTGTAACTCATATCGGGAATTAATGCTTAAGTTCTACTTAACTTATACTGTCTCCACAATTTTTCGTCCGTCGACTTGCTCTGCAGATGTCAACAACCGTTGTATCAAATCGTTTGCCAGAATGATCCACTTGACTTATTCAAAACATTTCTTATCGAACACCTCTATGAATAGCTTTATGGTTTTTTGGTCTTCCTCAGTACAGTGGAGAGAATAAATGATATGAAGGATAAAGGACGGCGTTACTCGCAAGGAAAGGTTCCCAACTCATGGTAAGCTTTTGCGATGCTATTTTGTAAGGATGTAGAACCCTGTGAGCGGAGTCCAGAACCACAGTCAATTTTTGCTGTTTTTAAAGACCTGGAAAAGAGGTGCGAGAACATATGCACAACACTCATCAATCAACCTATGACATCCCACGAGATGTGCCTCAGTGGCGCACTCTGTAGGAGTGCCGCCTAATAGAAGCACACCGGCGAGATTTTGAGTTCGAGTCCGCGTACTGCCGACGTTTTTGCACATATTAATTTGTTGCTATTATGCCTTCTCATGATCACAGGAGTCAGTTTCAGGCCATCAATGCTTACAACAAACCGAGGCTGTCTATTTGCGCCTTCGTATGTGCTAGTTTTTCAACGATGCGTATCTGCAGCATTACCATGTCATACCACATCACCAATGATACCATAGCTTCACGTAAATTCGCATACCTTATGGTTGAATATTATGAACCCAGGCCATATTAGTACATAAGTGTACTAAAAATGACGTTCTCGCCCGAACGTGCTGTCGGCCGACTACTTTCCACCTTCGCACCGCATTTCAAAGTTGGAGAAGGTTGTTCCTCACTGGCTTTGTAAGATGCTTCTGGTGTGACAAGCGCTTGTGTTTTAATTTTTAATAGCTTTCTACCATAGACTGTTGACTAAAAGGGAAGAGCAATAAGACCTTTTTATTTCCAGAAAAACGTTATGGTGCATATAAGCATCGTTGAAAAACTAGCTCATATGAAGGCGCAAATCGACATCCTTGGTTTGGTGTAAGCATTGATGGTCTAAAAGTGACTCCTGTGATCATGAGAAAGCGTATTAGCAACAATCTAATATGTGCAAAAATATCGGCGCTACGCGGACTCGAGCTCCAAAGCCGCGTGTGTGCTCCTATGAGACGGCACTCCTATCGACTGCGCCAAAGAGGAACGTCTAGGTGAGGTATCAAGGCGATTGGTGAGTGTTGAGCACACGTTTTCTCATTACTTTTTCCGGTTTTTAAAAAGGCGTTCAGCAAAAACTAACAGTAGTAGGCCTCCGCTCACACTGCCCTAAATCCTGAAAAAAATACCATCGCAAAAGCCTACCATGAGTTGGAAATCTTTCCTTGTCAGTCCCTTTTTGGGATGCGCCACGCATTCTTCTTCTACGGGATGTCGTGGAGGCGATTTGAATGCGTATTTGGCCAAACAATGACTAGTGGTTGCCAGCCGATGGAAAACTCAGCGCTTTATCCTTCCTAAGCGAGTTCGTTGCCAACTCACCGACTCGGAAGAATTGAAGACTTTGTTAGCCGAGGCGAGAAATCCGTACCAAGAACCTGGAATCAGGTGCCCGCGACAGCTGGCACCTCCTTCGACTGCGCCACATGCACCCAAAAATTTAAATAATGTGAAAATAAATTAATTGATTGGTTTCATTGTTTCTCATTAGACGACCTCACCATTATGACAATTCAGCGGTGGTTTCTCCGGTACCAAACTTATCTGTAAAGGATAAAACCTGATTCTTTCATCGGCTAGCCCTTGTAGGATGTTACATAGGTCAACATGCATACGTATTCAACATCCTCTAGAAGTGGAACGCATGGCGTATTCCAAGAGGGATTGAGTGACAACGTCCTTTGCCCTTTATTCTGCTTCAGGTCAAGCCTACATACTTCTAGCGGCCAGCGGCTAACCTCATGTCCTAAAATTTACAGAGCTAGAACTCGTGGCCCTTTTCGAGTATTAAGCCGTCCGATATTATCGTCTCCTATTGGATAGATGAATGGAAGCATCAAAGAAAGTTACACTCAAATTTTTATTCTAATCATTTTGGGGAGTCTCTAGTTTAATGTAAAAAAATCCCGTTTCAATTGCGAAGAGTTCGCTTTGTCTTCAAAAGCCTTAAGGTAGGTTAGAAGATTGTCCAGTTCGACGTAAAAACTGTCAAATTTGATTTTAAAAATTGTGTCCAATTCGACATAGAAATGGTAGATTTGATGTCGTTCATCGTTCCTTGAATGTTCTATGTCTGCGATGAGCGATATTTATCGTGAATGTCGCTGTCAACGTCACATCGTAAATAATTCATGCGTGAATCTAAATCTTGAGAACAGCAGGCTTTGACAGCTGTTAAAAGGTCAGTGAGATTTATTAGAGGTGCTTCATTGTCTTGAAAATAACCCTCTATATCAATCCCAGTAGGCCGGACGGTTAGTTTCCCGATTCGAACGTTGCTGACTTGTCAGCGACGACCTCCTAGAGTACCTTCTGCCGTATCCGTGTTTAGTCTGTTTTGGAATAAATGCGCTCAAATTTGGGTATTCAAACCTGTAAGCTTTCTATCCCTCTGGGTTGCATAACATGGATAAAACGCTCAGGCATCCATCGGCTGCCGACTGCAGATCATTGTCTGGGGCAAATCAAGGATAAGGATAAAGGTCGGCGTCACTCAATCCCTTTTGGGATGTGCCACGCATTCTACTTATACGGGATGTCGTGGAGGCGATTTGAATGCGTATATGGCCATACAATGACTTGCGGGGCCAACCGATGAACAAGTTAGCGCTCTATGCTTCCCAGACAAGTCTGATACCAATTCACGACCTCGGACGGATAGAAGGCTTTGTTGGCTGGGGAGGGGGGGGGGGAATCTGAACCAAGAACCTGGTATCGCGTTCACGTGACAGCCGGCGCCTCCTCCGGCTGCGCCACACATGCCGTGGAAAGGATTCATTAACGCTGTCCCTTATCCCTGTATCCTCTATTCTCATCTTTCCAAATATCTTCGTGCATGACTGGATGTGCGACAGGATCTTTTGTGTGTTAATCCTGGTTATGTGCCAAAGTGGCTCAGAACGATTCTCTTCACTTGAAGAACATATTGAATGGCCCTTTTTTTCTTGTTTGGGACAAGGAAGAGAACACGCTGACGCCCTTTTCAGAGCTAAGACAGTCCAGTCGGTCAGGTTCAAATGACCTCCATGACATTCAGTAGAAGTATACATAACGCGTGGCACATTTCAAGAGGTATTGATCATCGGCGTCCTTCATCAACGACACATCGTGACGCAGTCGGGCGAGGCGCTGGCTGTTGTGTGCACTCCGATTCAAGGTACTTGAATTGAATCCCTCGTAGGCCTAGGCCAAGAGAGCCTTCTATCCCTGCGTCGTCGGTGAATTGGTAACAGACTTGTCTAGGTATGACAAAGTACTGACCTATCGCTGTTCTAGAGGTCAAGTGCGCATTTGAATTGTCCTCACGAAATCCAGTAGAAGTAGAACGCATGGCGCATTCGTAAAAAGGATTAATCAACGCTGTCCTTTACCCTTTGTATTCTTTATGCTGTTAAATATCTCACCTATTTATTAAGCTTACAATAATTCTGAATCTCTTCTAAATCAAGTCCTGATGCTTATCTATCTCATCTGATGAACTGATGAAGTAATGCTGATGTGTGACAGAAAACTGTATTGATCCCGGTCGCGTGCCAGAGTTGTCCAATACGATTCTCCTTTTCTTTTTTTTAAGACAAGAGAGACTTACAAGTCCTCTACTGTCGTTTGAAGAGCTAACACACCAGTAGGCTGTTCCGCTTCGTGATATCTTGAAGAAGTAAAGTGTGTGGCGCATACCATACCATGTTCGAGAAGCACCGTCCTTCATCAGTTTATCCTTATATACCAATCTCGATGAATGTTTCACATTACATTTTTGGGGATTCAGGTTCTTTCCAGGCATTTGTCATCCTTTTGCCTGATTTCACTCAGAGACTGAAATATACCATTTTCTAGACGAACTGGACACTTTTCAGACCAAATTGGACACTATTCTAAGCTCCCTTTTGACTTTTCAGATGAAAGCGAGCTCTTCCAAATCGAAGCGAGCTTTTTCTACATTAAAGTAAAAATTCTCCGAAAATGTTAGAAGAATTTTTGTTCAATGAACATTGTAGTATAACTTTCTTTGAAGTTTTAATTTACTTCCCAGTAAGAGGACACATAGTTTGATATTTCATAAAAATTTAATTATTTGAAGAAAAATAATGATTTAAACGTTGTTTCGAAGAGCAGGAAGGCGGCCATTTTGTATTGCCAAAACAGAGATTGCACAGACCCCTGTCTGAAACTTCGCGGTTTTTGTTCGATTGATGGCAAATTTTCTTTTTGCATGCAGTTTCACACCTACAAGCTGTGCAACACAAATAATTGTAAAAATACACATATCTTAACTTTCTTGCTGCATGTAGGCAGTATTCGCACTATCAATCAAATAAACGTTGCGTTGAACTTTTTTAATGCATGGCGCGATCCACTCTTTTGATGAAGGACATGACTGCTGCTTTGCGACGCCTTAACACATAATTTCATTCATGATTTTTTTCCAAAAAATGAAAATTTTACAAAATCATTTCACTCATTCTGCAGATAAAGTTTTAAAAATTCCAAAAAAGTTGTTCTAAGTTTTCCTTGAACAAAAAATCATTCTAACCATCTTAGAGAGTCTTTAGATTAACCTGTAGAAAGCTCGTCGCGATTTGATAGACGTTTATTTTGATTTCAAAGTTCATAGGCCAGCTTAGAAGAGTGTCCAATTTGATTTGAAAAGTGTCCAATTCGACGTGAAAATGGTATATATTGGGTTGATTGACAATTGGTGTTGTTTATTTTTATTTTAAATTTTTATTTTAAAGTGAATTTATTTATACTAACAACAAACCTTAACACTTATTTCTCATTACGCTGAGATTTTGACAGAAGATAGTCTAAAGCGTAACCTTTAGAGCGGTTTAGAACAATTTAAGTCATGCAAGCGCTATTGCATAAAAATATGCAGTTCACGCAATCTATGAGAAAAAACGACATTAGTTTTCGAACTACGAATTATGTATAACACCTGGCGCATCCCTGAACGTTTAGTGAGAACGCGAAGCTTTCTTTTTCTTACGGTGATTGCTGAATATAAGCCCCACGATACATCTGCAGTGTTACGGAGGCCTTCCAGAATCAAAGCAGTAGCAGCGCCATTTCCGGAAATGGTACCATTCAAAGTGCCATTCATCTCCGATGATGTAAGCACTTCTCTTCGGAAGTGTGTGAGGAGAGCCGGACTGGAGAATGTGGTAACTGTTGTGGAGGTGCCAGCAGGCAACCTAAAGGCCCCCACAGAGTTCTGCGGCAACGCCGCTCGCTGCAATGGTTAAGGATAGGGCAGGGACGCCGCCGGCGGCGAGCTCTGCGTCTCTGCCCTATGGTTAAGCATAGGGCCGCGGCGCTGCCGCAGAACTCTGTGGGGGCCTTAAGGCTTGAGTTATACTCCCGCGGGAGCACCAGCGGAAGGGCGGGAATCAAGCCGAGATCCATGACGTGGCCAATCGCCGTGCTCCGCCACGCCCCCCGTTCGCGGACGTTCCGCGGATGCTCCCGCGGGAGTATAACACAGGCCTAAAGGCCCCCACAGAGTTCTGCGGCAACACCGCTCGCCGCAATGGTTAAGGATATATGGTTAAACATAGGGCCGCGGCGCTGTCGCAGAACTCTGTGGGGGCATTAAGGCCCCGTTTATACTTCGACGCCGAGCGACGCGACGCCATGTATGGTGGCCGTATTGATTAAGCGACGCGATCGATCAATTTGGCCACTTCACATGCCGTCGCGTCGCTCGGCGTCGGAGTATAAACGGGGCCTAAGGCGGCAGCTAGTTAGGAATCGCCCTTGCGATCACCTTTGTATCACCCCTGGTTGCGCCGTTTGCCCACATGGCAGGGAAGGGGATTACACCATATCAGGTGTGGTATACCTCACTACCTGCCAGAGCTGTGGCGAGGAATATATCGGTGAGACGGCGCGATCCCTGCATGTTAGGGTCAAGGAACACCTTGACGGCAAGGCCAAGTCCAGGATGTCCACTGCAGTGGGTCACCATAGAGTTCACGGGCATACGAGGGAGGACTTTGAGGTCAGCGTCAAGCTGCTGGCAGTCGAAGCCCAAACTGCCGCCAGCAAGGCCTAGAGGCGTTTTGGATTCATGCCAAAGACACCAAGCTAAACTGGAAGGAAGAGTGCCTCTATATAACACGGGAGCTCAAGCCCTACATCGGGTTGGCATTCTGATTGGGGCGCCTCTGTCTCTACTACGGTCCTGCTACCGACCGATTGCTCTGTCTGGCTTCCTGTGAGGTAAGGGTCTGATTCTCTCTATTGACTACATAATCGAAAGGTACTCTTGAATTTATAAAGTTAAGGCAACGTCACATTTTAGGTAGCCACATTTTGACTTGGTACTTCCTTTCAGGCTCTGAAGAAGGCGATACCGCCGAAACGTTAGCCAATAAAAATCTGTGTAACCTCGTGTGTAGCTCAGTCAAAACAACGCAATAAGATTTCTAAATGTCTTCGTGACAAAACAGAACAGCTATTTATACACCGCGCTTCCAGTGGATAGGCTTCTTTCTGTAATGAATGCCACCCTGTCGGCTTTCTCGGAAAGGACTAGTGTTCGCGTAATGTACTACGCATTTGAGTGCAGCTCATTGGTCTTCTGTGAAGCGCTTCTTCAAGCATTGTTCATCGAGGCGTCAAGGCACTCGTGCGTAGATGCACTTCTTTTGACAACGAGACGTACTTGGGATGTGATGCCCTTCTCGTCTGCGGTAAGTCGATGTGCCCATCAGGAATGCATTGGATTTCGTATGTGTCGTGTTTATTTATTGCAGCTTCACGTTGAATTAACACTTTTCAAGCCAAATTGGACACTCTTCTAAGCTCACCTAAGACTTTTGAGATCAAACGAATTCTTCCAAATCGAAGTAAGCTTTTTCTACATTGAGGCAGAGATTCTCCAATGAGGTTAGAATACTACGAATGTACTGGAACTTCGTACTGGAAGTTTTACAGGGTGTTCCAAAATAACGTGATGAAGGTTTTTCAAAATATAACTATGAAACAACTGACAAGTTTACAAATCAATAGATAAATAACAACAACATAGTTAATGGAAAACACTATATTTGACCTGATTCGAGGTGGCCTCCTCTGGTGCGAATACAGAAGTCAAAACGCTCGTGAAGTCTTTGGCGATGGGCCTCAGGTCGTTTGGAGATAGGCGTTCCCACTCCCGACGCAGAGATTCCTTCTGGGCCTCCGGGCTGTGGTGGAGCCTTTCACGGGCCGTGGCCTTCAAAATGGACCACGCGCTTTAGTCTGTCGGATTCAGATCCGGGGAGTGCGGTGGCCATTCCGCAGACATGGTGGAGTCCGGAAAATTGGCCTTGCACAATGCTTGCGTGCTTTTCGCTCTGTGTGCAGGGATAGAGTCTTGTTGAAACGTACACTGCGCATTGCTGAAGTGCTGCTGGGACCAGAAAAGTACAATAACCTCGATGTTGTCCCGTCGGTACACATCTTTATTTACATTTTACTTTTTCGTCCACAAAAACCAGAGGACCCTTCCATTGCTGTAGATTCCTCCCCAAACCATGAGCGCCTGAGGATTCTGACAACGTTTAGCGATGGCAGCAGTGGCTGGAGCCTCTCCAGATCAGATACTGCCGGTAAGCCTACTCCACGGGAACAGCTTCTCGTCCGTGGAGTAGAAGAAGACCTGCGGCCCGCAGCTTGAGCTATCGCCATCAGTGGAGCCGTTCACGCTTCAAAGAATGTTATATCGAATTCTCCTTGAACTAGAATTATTCTAACCATCCTATTGAGTCTGTAGTTTTTTTTTTTGACACAGTACAGACTTAAGAAATGTGCACGACTTTGTTCGTTTAGAATAGCTTGCGTTTCAGTGTAAATGACAGGGATTCAGCTGTTGCATATTTCAGCCAAGCGTTCAATCTCCTCAGAATCGGTGAATTGTCGCTTTGAGATCTTGTCCTGGGAAGGGCTAAGCATGGGATGTTCTGAAGTAGAATTCGTGGCGCATCAGACGAGGGCCCGCCACTGGCATTTTCCTTCATCATTTCCTATCATCATACTCTATAATAACGCGCTAAGCGATGAGTCAACTATCGATCGGCGCCACCGCAGAAATTAGTCATAAAATAGGGGGAAAATCGGGGGGGGGGGAGAAAATGGGGGAAAATTCCGGCAGGAAAATAACGAAAAATACCCACACGTCTTCGCCTTGCCTGGAAACTTCAGTCCTGTAGCAATGGAGGTCGATGAACGCGAATCTGAAGTTCGTTTTTGAAGTATCGATCGCCATCAATCGGTATTGATCAAACTATCGATTTTTTGTGGATGTCGTCCGGGCGGTACGAAACTTTGGCCCGTGGGGTAGTCGAGGTCGCTCAACACGAATCTGAAGTTCGCTTTTGAAGTATCGATCGCCATCAATCGATATTAATCAAACTATCGATTTTTTTGTGGATGTAGTCCGGGCGGTACGCCTGGACCGCATCCGAAACGAAGCTATTTGGCAGAAGTTCGGTGTCGCGCCGATAGCTGACAAGATGCGAGAAGCTCGCCTGCGATGGTACGGCCACGTTCTGCGTGGAAAGGAAGTCAGCGTCCGTAAGATAGGCCTTAACTTTGAAGTGTCTGGGAAGCAGCCTAGAGGGCGCCCGAAGCAGCGCTGGGCTGACACGTTACACAAGGACTTTAAAGTAACTGGTGTCCACCCTGATATAGCGCTGGATCGGGAAAGATGGCGACATGGCACCAGAAAAGCGGACCCCGCCATGAAGCGGGACAAACGCTGAAGAAGAAGAAGTCGTCCGGGCGGTACGAAACTTTGGCCCATGGTGTAGACGAGGTCGCTCGACACGAATCTGAAGTTCGCTTTTGTAGTATCGATCACCGTCAATCGATACTAATTAAATTGCGGGGCGTGAAAATAGCGTAAAATACCCAGACGTCCTATAAGTGCCAGGGGATTCAGAAGACGTGCCAAAGACGTCGGTTAAAGTGGCTGTGGATTCAGGTAGGCGTGCTGAAGACGTCGTCCACTAAGGTGTGATCATCGAGGGGAACCAGTAAACGCAACTTCCACCTTATCTCGTTCTACAGTGGGAGCACCAAGACGCAGATAGACTTCGTCCTTGTGAGAGGTCGTGACCCAAATCTCGTCACAGACGTAATGGGGGACCGTTTCACTAGGGGAGGACCAGTAGTGAGGAAACAATAGATCGCCCTATCATCTACACACTGTACGTATTGCGAGCCTTTTGTACTCCTAGGTAGGGAAAAAGCTGTACAAGTAGAGCAGCTAGCTCGATGTGATAGTCCTTAGCATAGTGATACTGCAACATCGCGCGAAGCGCACAAGTGCGAGGCATGCCGATAGGCGTGACAGAGCATTTGTGGACTATATGCCATTTCAGATTTTTCCGAAAAAAAAAGAGAAAAAGCCCTCCTGACCAGTCTTCTCACCACCTCGCCCAGGTTGAGTATGGTGAAGGTGTTTAAAGCCCGCCGAAGCGGTTTTCTTAATGGGACGTGCTTGAGTGTAAGGCTCGTCGCCGTGTCTCTTCGCCGCAGCCTTTTTCATCGTCCGTCTATCGACAACCGCATTTCATCTGCTCATTTTCTCGTTTGCGGCTGCGTTCATTAGCCTCATTTGGCAAATGTAGCCGTTGCCTCCTTCTCTCCGGATTCTATTACGTATTAACAGTCGTCTTCATTTCAGCTCTCTCGTCGAAGCTCTTTGTCCGTTGAATCTCCATCAGTCGCTCGATTCTTTTGAAGTGCAGTCTGTGGCGCAAGGCACGTTAGGGGGAGGGCAGCATGTGACTTGATAAAATGAGAAGCGAGCGCTTCTAGAAAAACCAGAATAGCACTACAAAAAACATAAAGGACTAGGGATGTATTATGTTTTTCAGAGAAAAAGTCATACAACGATTAAAAGGTAATAAAAAATCCAAAAATAAACTTACCTAGGCAAAACTGTAGGTATACATATTTTGGTATGCCGGGGTCCAAGCGCTACCACGTGTCACGATCGTGTCACATATGCACCATTTCACGTCGAACTGGACACTCTTCAATTAAAATTGGACATTTTTCGAATAAATTGGACACTCTTCTAAGCTAGCCTAAGATTTTTCAAATCAGATAGAACTCTTCCAAATCAAAATGAGCTTTTTCTGCATTAAACCAGATACTCTCCAAAAATGTTAGAATAATTTTTTTGTTCAAGAAAAATTTTACTATAACTTTCTTTCAATTTTAATTCACTTCCCAATAAGTGAACACATGGTTTCAAATTTTATACAAAATATTGTTTTGAGAAAAGACAACGACTTAAACCCTTTTTGAGGAGCAGAAAGGCAGCCATTTTATATTGCCAAAACAGAAATTAGTCGGTCTAGTCCGGCCTTTTTTACGCTTTCTCTAGCGTATATCCACAACCAATCCGGCTGTCTGATAGATCTCAACGACGATCACAAAAGAATTAGAACTGGGAGCAATATTTATCAGAAACGAGATTATTCACAAAGGGGAATGAGGAGAGCAAATTAGACGAAGACCACACCAAGTGGTCACAAGTGAGTTGAGTAAGCATGAGATGGCTCTCCAGGAGAGTCGGTGGTGGCACGCCTACCTACACTGCTACGGTATCTCCCCCGGATACCATTTTACGACCCTAGGTCAGCCGGCTCCGTATCCGCCGGTCACAGCTCCTTGCATAGGATTCAAAACTATACGGAACAGAAGTGCATGATATACTACAAATTGCGCTATGCCTCCGTCCGGAACTTCGCGATTATTATTCGATGGATAGCAAAATTTCTGTTTGTATGCAGTTTCACACCTGCAAGCGATGCAACACAAGCAATTGTAAAAAATACATTCCTTAACTTTCTTGCTGCTTGTAAGCAGTATTTACACCATCAATCCAATAAACGTTTCGTTGAACTTTGTGAGTACATGGCGCGATCCAGACTTTTGATGCATGACATGATTGCTGCCTTGCAGCGTCTTAACACAAGATTTAATTCATTATTTTTTCTCTAAAAATAAAAATTTCATAAAATTATTGCACTTATTTGGTAGGTAAACTAAAAAATTTCAAAGAAAGTTATTGTAAATTTTGCTTAAACAAAAAATTATTCCAACCACCTTATTGTGTCTGTGGTTTAACCTGTCTGAAGATCATTTCGATTTGGAAAAATTTGCTGTGATTTTTTCAAAATCAAATTTTTCAATCAAAATTTTTTTCAAATTCAAAATTCTTAAAGCTAGCTTGGAAGTGAGTCCAATTTGAATTGAAAATGTCAAACTTAGTTTAAAAAATGTCTATTTCGACATGAACATGGTGTATTTCACCTGCCCGAACGCTGCCCCGTGTCAATGGCTTATGTGTGATGTGTTTGCCGTGTACCACGAATGTGCCACATACCAATAATTGCAGAAATTTGCAATTTTCTAACTTTGGTGTATTATTTCTTGTCGTTTAAATGGTCCCGTGGTAAAAGCTATCCAGGAGGATCACCAGAGAAAGGGCTCCAGGATTTAGGCAGTCGCATCTATCCTAATCGGAGGGGACATATTGTGATTTGCCTCTCAAATCCCTTGCTTGAGTTGAGATTCTACGAGAGCTTCAGCTACTGTCCCATGTCGCGAGGGATTTCATGTAAATTCAGAGAACGTGGTTGTGTGGCACAGAATGACACACGAAACTAATACATCACTGCTGCTGCTGCATCCCGACTAGTATTGATTCTGCAAATCTTAATAAAGAATAAAGGACGGCGTTATTCAATCCCCTTTGGGATGCGCCACGCGTTCTACTTCTAGGGATGTCGTGGAGGCGATTTGGATGCGTATTTGGCCATTCAATGACTTGCGGTGGCCAGCCGATGAACAAGTCAGCGCTTTACTCTTCCCAGACAAGTCTGGTACCAATTCACCGACCCCGGTGGGATGGGAGCCTTGGTTAACCTGGGCGGGAAATCCGAACCTGGAACCTGGTATCGGGTGCCGGCGACAGCGCCTCCTTCGACTGCGCTCCACGCAAATCTTAATATGAGTGAGTTGTTTGAGCCACATCCTGAAGCTTGCCTTCCCTTGTCTAGTTCTGTTTAAGAACAAAGCAACATGGCTGATCCCTCCGTTTAGGATCTGCGCATGACCTTCTGTTTGTCGATGGCGATTATATACCATTTTCAGGTCGAATTGGACACAAATGGGACGCTCTTCTATGGTCGCCTAAGACTTTTGAAATCAAAGAGAACTCTTTTAAATTGAAACAACCTTTATACAGGTTAAACTACCGACTCAATAAGATGGTTAGAATTTTTTAGAATAACTTTTTTCAATTTTTTTATACTTTAGCTGCCCGAATGAGTGTAATAATTCTATAAATTTTTTTCGTTCGGAGAAAAAATAACAAGTTAAGCTCTGCTTTAAAGCGCAGCAAAGCAGCAACCATATTAGTACACTAAGAAACCAGACTGCGCCATGCGCTCGAAAAGCCGTCGTGATTTTTATTTGATTGATAGTGCTGTTTACATGGAACACCGAGGTATGTGCGTTCATAACTATTGTACTTGTTGCATTGTCTACAGTTTTTTTTTGTTCGAGGAAGATTTCAGAATGATTTCTTCAAACCTTTAATTCATTTACCCAGTAAGTGAACACTTTCTTTGTCAGTTCATAAAATTCTATATTCGCGACGAGCTTTTCGAGTTCATGGCGCAATCTGGTCTTTTAGTGCACTGAGTAGTTACTGCTTTGCTATGCTTTAAACCAAATTTTAATTCATTATTTATCTAAAAATCAAAATTTTATTTAATTATTATACTCATTCAGGCAGCTAAGGTTCAAAAAAGTTATACTAATTTTTCCCTGAAAGAAAATTTTTTCTAACCATTTTATTGAGTCTGTAGTTCAACCTGTATGAAGGTTGTTTCAATTCGGAAGAGTTCTCTTCGACTTCAAAAGTCTTAGGCGAGCTTAGAAGAGTGTTCATTTTGACGCGAAATGTGTCCAATTTGATTTGAAAAGTGTCGAGTTCGACCTGAATATGGTACAGATTCACTGCTGCTGTATTCTCCTTGAGTAAGCTACGTGTTCCCGTTTTGCAGCTCGTTTCCGCCACTAATAAGGTTGGTCATTCTGGCCCACCCCAACTTGGACGCTACGTGTCTGTGTTTTTTCTTCGATTATTTTGGTCCATAGTTGTGGCTTGTGGACACTATTGTACTTTCACGGTTCCACAGACAATTCGGTGACCATGATCTCAGTCAGCCGCACCTACCGTAGTCTACCGTAATCGGTCGAAGTTTCAAAAATGGATATCAGATTCATGATCGGCACAAGTTTGGGCTAAAAGCTTTCTCCTCGACCTGTGATGTCGTGAAAGTACAATACCTAGTGCCTTGTTTGTGTTCACATCAACATATACTCGAGCTGTCCGTTCACCTGTAGTCAGCTACATGCTGCTCCCTCCTCCTAATTGCGTCCATCTGCTCTGGTGCTCATCGTTACTAGGAGCGTTGACATCTATAATAACAGCTGTTGGGAGCAGTAATGAGCGCAAAATGAGCCTATGGATTGCGGGCTCGTTTTGCCGGGTGGCGAGAAGACATGCGGTACGGGGGTGGTGGCCGAACGAAAAGCCTCGTTGGCATGGTGCAACGAGGATAATCCCGGTGGTAATCAGCGGAGTGCATCTTCGAGCCTTGTCGAGGGCTTAGTGCTTGAGAATAAGCCTGAAAGATGATCGCAGCTGTGTACGGAATTAATTACGTTAAAGGCGGAAACTATTGCGAGGATGGCCAATGAAGTGAGGTCCTCCAGAATCAGCGCCTGAGCCTTTCCACGACTGCCAGAGTTCTTGACACGCGTTCCTGTGCATGGGTTTTCCTCGTCGGGTTTGCGTAATCTTTCTCAGACCCCTCAGAGGCACTATACCTGGCCACAATATCGGAAACTGTTGGACCCAAAGAATTGAAGAATTGTTTTAGCTGGAGGACGCCCAGCGCAAATACTTTCGATAATCGCATGCACCTCGGTTGCAGTCCGCACTTCTATGCAACATCGAGGCCATTCTGAGGCCATTTATGAATTCGGTTTTGTAGTTGTGAAGCTCGATTTAGTCAGTGCTTTATTGACAACGTTTCGGGCTTTAAGCCCATCTTCAAGTCTAAAAAAACAGCAGCGCTGCAGATTATATACAACAACATACAGACATACAGCTCATCACAGGCCTGGGAACTGCGGGATAGGAGGATGAGGGGGTGACGCAAGGGGTTTGAGCATTACTCTTCATTGACGGCCAAACCGCGCAACAGAAACCCCTTGCACCCCCCCCCCCCCCATCTTCCTATCCCGTAGTTCCCAGGTCTGTGATGAACTGTATGTCTGTATGTTGTTGTTTATAATCTGCAACGCTGCTGTTTTTCAGACCTGAAGAAGGGCTTAAAACCCGAAATGTTGTCAATGAAGCACTGACTGAATCGACTAAATCGAGCTTCATAACTACAAAACCAAAGTTACAACAATGAAGCTCAGGGAACCAACGATTTTACCATTAATGACTGTTTAGTAAAGAATTCTGGCTTTCAAGAATGCAATTCGCAACCTCTGGTGGAACTGCGGTATGGCGGGAAATTTGAGTCTAAACTTGTCCGGATTTAAGCACCGCACCCTGTTCAGTATCGCCGTTAAAGATTCGACCGGTTTTTTGGCACACATGCTTCTTCTTGCCTTTTCTGCTTCGGCGTAACGGTACATGTCGCGTAAGTAAGCAGCATTGGTAGGCGAGTGCGCTCCAGCCAATTGTAACCAAACTGAGCACAGACCAAGCACATGCCAGCCGATCAGGGGACGGACTGCACATGTCTGAATGGCATGCCCATTAGATGCGGTCCGATTCGCTGACGCGCTCCTACTTACCAATGCTGCTCACCTTCGCGACTTATACTCCTTTTTCGTTTTTCCAACGAGTCCAGCAGGGCAGCCTGCAAATAGGTGCCGAAATTAAAGAAGCTTGGAACTGCTTTGACACGATATGATTACGGCCGCTGACTTTCGCCTAGGTAGCCCAGCATAAGGAATATGGGCTTTATAAGGGAAGCGTTTCAACTTAACCCATGACTTTAGATACTTAGGCCACTAAACTACCGCTTCGGGCTATTGGTTTTTGGGCGGAATAAACGCAGAAAACCGCCGTTTTCACCGTTTTTATATAACCCCCTCCAAAGTGGCCTATTTAAAAATAAATGTCTGAGTCCAGTGTGGGTGCTCTGTCGAACGATGTAGGTGTCATCTAGTGGTTTTAGAAAGATAGAGTTTTGCTGACTTTAAGCTTTAGGTGAGGTTTTAAGTAACCCTAAAGCCTGGGCGGTGACGATCTCCTTCTGTCGTTCAAGATAACTGCAGAGGCAAGGTCCAGGTTTTATAGGCCTCAAATCTGTTTTTTTTTTCTTCAAAAACCACTTCATGGTACCTACATCAGTGGATATATCGCCCACAATGGATTCGGATGGTTTTATATGTATATGTATAAGGGTGTCTCAGAAAAGTGAATACACCGTTTGAAAGGTGATAACTTTGCTCACAGTAAAGGTGCTGAAGAAGTTAAGAGCTGAAAGTTTAAGGAAATATAAATGTTTTGACATATGAGCGTCATGGAATGCGCCATGCGCTCGTCTGAAATTTTGTATTTTACAGTCGATTGATTGTGCTTCACTTGAAGACATGTTATAATTTCTTCACAAAGTGGCCGTTTCGATTGAGTTGTGCTTCTTTTAGGGTTTGAAATCTAAAAAGCCACTATGGTTTGCGGAAGATGCGCGGTATCCCAAGAAATGCAGGTACTGCTAGAAACGTACTAATGCTACTTGCCACTAGTGAAGCATTTGAAGATGTTTAAGACTCATATGAAAGCACAGGTTAACGAGCTTTCTGCGGCATGTAAATAGTCAGGATTGCGCCATGCCTCCGCCAGAAGCCTTGCATTTCAAACTCGATTGATTGTACATGGGCTGAATGCTTGCTACAATCTTGCCACAACTTGGCCACATTTACTTGTACTGCGCTTCTTTTAATGCTCTCTGTCGCCCAGTAGCTCCATTTATGCCGATTAAGCTGCCCATTCAGTTTGAATGTTGATTCATCAGCCCACAGAATCCGTTTTGGAAAATGGGGCTCCTGCTCACATTTAAATCGTGCAATCTATAAACTTGCATGTCGCGTGCCTTCAACGTGATTGTCAAGTTCAAAACTTTAAAAGAAGCACAGCACAGGTTAATCTGCCCAAGTAGTAACAATATTGTAACAGGCATTCAGCCCGTGCACAATCAATCCGGAATGAAGTGCAAAGTTTCGGGCGGAAGCATGGCGCAATCTTGACTATTTCCACGCCACAGCAATCTCATTACCCTGCACCTTCATGTGAGTCTCAAACATCTTCAAATGCTTCACTAGCAGCAATGTTGGAACGTTTCGAATACTACCCGCACTTTTAGGATACCTGCACTTTCCGTAAGACGTAGTGTATTTTTTAAATTTTAAACCCTAAAAGGAACGCCGGGCGCGTGTAGCGCAGTCGGAGGAGGCGCGATTGCCGCGTGCACCCGATACCAGGTTCCTGGTTCGGATTTCCCGCCCAGGCCAACCAAGCCTTCCATCCCTCCGGGGTCGGTGAATTGGTACCAGACTTGTCTGGGAAGGATAAAGCGCTGACTTGTTCATCGGCTGGCCACCGCAAATCATTGTATGGCCAAATACGCATTCATGTCGCCTCCACGACATCCCGTAGAAGTAGAATGCGCTGGCGCATCCCAGAAGGGATTGACTAACGCCGTCCTTTATCCTTTATCCTTTAAAAGGAACGCAAACCAATAAAAGCGGCAACTTTATGAAGAAATTGTAACATGCGTTCAAGCGAAAGACAATCAATCGTGTGTAAAATGTAAACTTTCAAAGAATGCATGGCGCATTCCAAGCCGCTCATACGTCAGAAAATTTCTATTTTCTCAGGCTTTTACACGAGCCCTTAAATTTTCCAGTACCTTTGCTGTGAGCAAAGTTATCACCTTTCAAATAGTGTATATTTTTTGGAGACACCCTGTATTTTTTGAATAGGCCACTTCGAAGAAAGGTACGGGAAAACGGTGAAAACGACAGTATTCTGCGCCTATTCTGTCCAAAAGCCAAAAGACAGGAGTGGTATTGTGTGTTTGCAACTTGTAGCTGCCACGGTGACTTCCAAATAGAACAGCTTCATTTCACTTTTCTTAAGCCCCAAGTGGCTGTTATCGAGGCTTTATAACGATGTCTTGCTGCGATAAAAACTCTAGAATGGCGGAATGCTATACGTGTATTGGCGCCGGGTCAGGAGGAGGTGCGAGTTCGAGTCCCGCCTAGAGCTAGAGTTTTGACCACAACAAGTCATCGTTATAAGAACGGCTTGTTCATCGGGAAGCATACTATCTATTGTAGCCTTGCTTAATTGCTTGGATTATTCGTGTACTGGAAGGAGAGAATCATATTCTGCTAGCGATTCGGGGCGTTGTTTCGTTGCGGTGCCATGGCAACGCTTATCTTGTCAGACACCAGCCATGGAATTCCTTTTGCTCATCCCCGGCCCCCGTCCGTCCTTCGCAGCTTCCGTCCGTCGCAGCTTCAGAAGCCACTCACGTTACTGCTGCTGATGTTGTTGTTGATCTTGCCGTGGTTGCTATGTAAACTGAAAGTCAGTCTTCGACGTCTATACAGTGAATAAGGAGCTGCATGAGAGTATCTCTAGTCGATATGGGCTCAGCTTCGTCACCAGGAGTTGAGATAGAAGGTGTTGTTTATGTTAGAAGGAATCAGTAGAGTTCGACTCCTCGACAAGGCCCCTAGAACTTCATTGCCGTCCTGTGTGTTTCTTCTGACGGCGAAGTGCTTTCGAACGTGTCTTGGAAAGAATAAAGCACAGAGGTGGCTGTTGGATGGACCCGACTTCGGGGTGAAATGACGTGCATGGCGCGACCCACATTAATAAATTCACGCCGAAACTGACTGCTTTTCTTCACAAACGGGTTAATCGTCTTATTTCCAGAGATTCTGCTTCTAAGATTCAGTGCCTTAATCAATCCCTCTCTTTGGGATTAGAGCGAAGTCGGTTCGTCTGCTCAGATGAATCCACTCTTTGATGGCTTCCTTCGAAAATATTTGTCCATTTTTCACCGTAGCTCTGTTGACGGTCTTCTAATCGAAATTTCATTATTGGCGGGTATAATAACAGGATTGACTGAGTAAGTAGGCCAGTCTAATCAAGATTAGACACCTACGTTCGGTGTTCTGATTCTTTAGCTGAGGCGAATGATGAATCAGTTTTGTGGGCAATTGTGTAGAAACAAGGCTGGTACTTATTGGGTTTTTGCCCGACCGGGTGCGGAAGAGGCCCTAGCCACTCAATTCCTTTACTGCACCTGCTCTCTGTCTTCTTCACGTAGCGCTCTCTAGCATCACTTTTCCCTCATCCGCCTTTGCTTCATGCTGGAACACCGGGATGTCGTCCTATCCAGTTGGGCAAATACCCGATTCGTCCTATCCAGTTGGGCAAAAACCCGATAAGTACCGACTCAGTGTTCTTCACTCGCATTGGGCCTTTGTGGGAAGCGTGAAATACAGCTAATATAAGACGTGAGAAAATGTAGAAATTCAAAGGAGTGAAAAAGGGCGTAAAATGCTACAACCTGTTAAACTATAAATGAATGGAAAATTTTACATAATATGAAAGATATAAAAAGGATCGTTTCGTCACAGTCTTCAAGTTCATCAGTATGCGGCCGCATATCTTTGTAAAAGCGCTGTACACATTCAACTTGTTCCCAGCATCTCTTGTAGAGGTAGCATGCGTGGCGCGTCCCACAGAGGGCCTGATTCATGCCGAACTTTATGCTTTATTTGACGATGAAACGGAGTTATGCAGCAGTGTCCTCTTGTCTTCACTATCGATCGTTATTGATTTTGATTTCCCTTATCATTTATTCCGCTCTGCTATCATATGGCTCAATCCTCCAAGTCACTGATGTTCATTCGGTTTATGTGTTTATCGTGCTTTAGTTGCTTATATTATTTTTATTTTTATATTTTTCCATGCGTAGTTTTTCTTCTTGGTCTTATTTATACCATTTTCACGCCGAATTGGACGCTTTTCAAATGAAGTTGGACACAACAAAACCGAACTCTTCAAAATTATAAAACGAGATTTTTCTGCATTAAACTACAGGCTACACGAAAAGCTTAGAATAAATTTTAGGAAACTTTAGTATGACTTTCTTTGAAGTTTTAATTCATCTACCTAATAAGTGAACACGTTGTTTGAAACTTTATAAAATTTTTATTTTTTGAGGAGAAATAATAGTTTTAAACTTATTTTAAAGAACAAGTAGGCGGTCATATTTTAGCGCGAAAGAAAGAGATTACGCCATGTCCTCGTGCAAGGTGCCACTATTTTTATTCGATCGATAGCAGAATTTCTGTCTGCATGGAGTTTGGCACCTGTTAACAATATAGCAAATACAACTGTAAAGAAATCACATACTCTTACTTTGATGATTCATGTAAGTGGCATGTTCCCAATCAATCAAGGGAAAGTTACGACGAACATTGCATGGCGCGATCTGATCTTTTAAAGCGCTATATGCTTGCTTTTTTGTTGTGCTTTAAGAAAAATTTTAATTCACTTTTTTTTCTAAAAATGAAATTTGTATAAATTTATTACGCTTACTGGAGTAGGTGAGCTAAAAACAATTCAAAGAAAGGTGTGTCAAATTTTCCTTGGACAAAGTATTATTCCATCCATCTTAATGAGTCTGTAGCTTAACCTGCCTGAAGATCATTTCGATTTGGAAGAGTTCTCAAATTGGACAATTTTCAAACCAAACAGGACACTCTTCTAATTGTAAGCTTGCCTTCCAAAGTCTTCTACAATAAACTAGAGACTCTTCAAAAATGTTAGAATAATTTTTTGTTCAAGGAAAATTTTAGTATAACTTTCTTTGAAGTTTCAATTCATCTACCGAATAAGCGAACACATTGTTAAAAATTCTATAAAAATTTTATTTTTAAGAAAAACAATGATTCAAAGCTTGTTTTTGAGAGTAGGAAGGCGGCCATTTTCTGTTGCCAAAACAGAGATTGCGCCATGTCTTCGTCCAAAACATCGCGATTTTTATCCGATTGTTAGAAGACTTTCTGTTCGCATGCTGTTTTACGTCTGCAAACGGTGCAAGATAAACAATTGGAAAAACATACGAATCCTAACTTTCTTGTTGCATGTAAGCAGTATTTATTCTATCAATCAGATAAACACTGCGGCTTACTTTCCAAGTGCATGGCGCGATCCAGTCTTTTAATGATCGCTGCCTTGTTGCGCTTTAAGATAAATTTTAATTCATAATTTTTTTCTCAAAAAAATCAAATTTGCGTCAAAATCCAATTTTTCAAATATCAAATCATAAAATTGTTTCTCATCTTCGCGCAGCTGAACTAAAAAATTTAAATTAAAGTTGTGCCAAATTTTTCTTAAACAAAAAAAAATACTCGAACCATCTAAGTGAGTATGTGGTTTAGCCTGCCTAGAGGTCATTTCGATTTGAGCGAGTTCGATTCGATTTCAAATTTCTTAGGCCAGCTTTGAAGAATGTCCAATTTAGTTTGAAAAGTCTCCAGTTTGGTTTGAAAAGTGTCCAATTTGATTTGAAAAGTGACGTGAAAATTATATATTTATATATATTTTATAGTGAGCTTATAGTGAGCCTTCACGGAATGTTGTTCCTCGGCTCGTTTTAGGTTGTCTCTTACAAATATGTGTAAAATATGTGCCCATAAATAATAATAATATATACTTAAATAAGAGTTCTCTGCAAAGTGGACTTTCCCCGAACGCGCCTGCGGAAGTCACTAGGAGTCTAAGCACCCATCGGATGTTCGACGTGGTTATGCCCTTCGAACGGCGAGTGCTGGCACCAGGTTGTCTCCAACCTCACTGCAAGTGCCCCAAATGAGTATTGCTGTCGCGAAGAGCACAGACGTACGGACGACTTCCCTGTCGTCGTCTTCATCTCGTTGTCTTCGGCTTCAGCAGAGGCGACGGGGCATGAATCGATGTGGCTGTGCTGTTTGTGGCGGTAGGCACATAATTACAGTTGCCGTCACTCGTCGACGGGCGTTTCACTTGACTAATGAGCTGGAGAGACGACACCGGAAGCCTTTGGTCATTTTACGCGCAAAGTATGCTAGACGACGACAGCGACGAGTGCGGCTCATTCCCGAGGCATGACTTGGTTTTATGCGGACGATTCTAGCCAGCTGGCTGCTACTTCTGATCCTCTAGGCATCTGCTGCACTGGAGCTGCTGGTTCTTCTGGTGGCTAACACGCCCCGCTCCCGCGGCCCGTTCCCGACCACGGCAACGACGATGATATGAGCTCTGAAAAGCAATTAATCATGTGGGATTGAGCGTGAAGGATGGGAGTTAATTACGTGTTGATTTCCGCTACGGACGAACCGCCGCCGCCGCCACGGCCATCCTCCGGCCTGGCGGCTTTCTTGCCCGGTCTCGTGCACAAGAGGCTCGTTGTCAGCTTCTTCGAGTGTCTTCAGGCACGAAGGGGCTACTCAACGGCCTCCTATGGCGTCAAGCTGGCAGTTATTACTTGTACTCGATCGATATTATATTCACTTTGAACTGAAGCTAGCCGGGTAGATTGATGGACTTCATGTCGCCAAATTAGTGGCCGTTTTAAATATGGTCTTGCTTCTCCGGGCGCGTGGAGCGCAGTCGGAGGAGGCGCCGGCTGTCGTTTGCACCCGATACCAGGTTCTTGGTTCGGACCTTCTGCTCAACCCAGCCAAGTCTTCCATCCCGATGGATTGTTGCCAGATTGTGGGGGAGGGAAAAGGCGCTGACTTGTTCATCGGCTGTTCATCGCAAGTCATTCTATGGCCAAATACGCATTCAAATCGCCTCCACGACATCCCGTAGAAGTTCAATGCGTGGCGCATCCCAAAAAGGATTCAGTAACGCCAACCTTTGTCATTTGTCTCTCCCACGTACATTTCGTGGGTGTTGCGGACGTATTTAGCCAGCTTAAGATGAGCCACATATTCCACGTCGCTCTGACGTATTAGAGAATTCTTGGGGGTCAATTAAAATAAGGTCGTGATAGTGCAGTAGGAGGAGGCGCCGGCTGTTGGCGTCCAGGTTCTTGGTTTGGGATTCCTGTCTACCCCAACGAACCTGTTATCCGTTCAGGGTCTGTGAATGGCTTGTCTGGTATGGATAGTTCTCGATTAGTATGCAATTGCGACTCATTGTATAGGTCGAACACGCTTTCAAGCTGCCTCCACGATATCTGGTCGAAGTGGAATGCGTGGCGTACCCTAAACAGGGATTGAATAGCGTCGTCTCTCATTATATTCCTTAATTAAAATGAAGTAAAAATTATAATAATTAAAGATAAAAGGATAAAGGACGGCGTTACTCAATCCCATTTTGGGATGCGCCACGCATTCTACTTCTACGGGATGTCGTGTAGGCAATTTGAATGCGTATTTTGCCTACTCTGTGACTTGCGTTGGCCATCCGATGAACAAGTCGGCGCATTTCCTTCCAAGACAAGTCTGGTAAGCCTTCTATCACTCCACCTACACCACAGTGATGGAAGGCTTGATTGGCCTGGCCGGGAAGTCGAACCAAGAACCTACTGTAGAGTGCACGCGACAGCCGACACCTCCTCCGACAGCGCCACATGCGCCCAAAAATTAAAATAATATGAAGATAAAATAATTGTTGGGTTTCACTATTTCTCATTAGACGAGCCCTTTGACAATTCAGCGATGGTTTCTCAGCAAAAACGGAGAAGTTATAGCTTTTTAGAAATGTATACAAATTATTTGTATTATTACCTAAAAATGGCGCGTTTAGCGCAGTCGGAGGGGGTTCCGGCTGTCGCATGCACTCGATACAAGGTTCCTGGTTCGGATTTTCCACCCAGACCAAGCAAGCCATCCTTCCCTCCGGTGTCGGTGAATAGGTACCAGATTTGTCCGACTGGCCACTACACACATGCTACTGTATGGGACAATTAGGCGTGCAAATTGTCTTACCGATGTTCCTCAGAGGTAAAATGCTTGGCGCATCCTACAAAGGTATGGATTAACACCGTACTCTGCCCTTTGTACTTTACATCTCGTACTTGCCCATTCGGTGGAAATACTCGGGCAGGTAAAAAGCGCGGCGTATGTCGTTTATCTTTGAACTTTATTCTTTTGTCTCCAGTAAGCAGGCTAGCACGTTGAGTATAGTTCTGCTCGAACGAGTATATTCGAATCATGATTCGAATAATTTATTCGAATAGTCGAATATTATATATTTCTAAATTTTCGAATATTCGTTTGAAATCGAACACTGTTGTGCTTAAAAACTCGGATATTTTTTGTTTGAATTCGAACGTAGAAAGGGAGCCGTACTCGAATATAATTTGAAAATCGAATAATTTTATTCGAATATCGATTGAACTTCTAGACTTTATACACAGAACCTGATTCGAACAAATTATTCGACTGTTCGAAAAATCTAATAAACTTCAAATCTTTAAGCAGAGAACATAATTCTTACAAATTATTCGACTATTCGAACATTTGAATAAGCGGACGATGTGACTTAGGCTTATATTCTATTATCGGTCATTTGAAGAAATTAATGAGCGAATAAATTCGTTCGTTCATTCGCTCGAAAATTTTCTACATCGAATTTACTCGTTCATTCATTTGTTCGATAAATTTTCTCAAAAACACAACTATGCATAGTATTGGAACGGCAAATAGAAGAAGAGAGATATAGACGCTTTTACCAGTGTTTCTGGATTGCGCCGTGCATTCTACATTTTTACGCTCGAATCCGTTCCGAAGTGTGTAGTGCATTCGTCCACATGTCTGCGTAGCCGGCAAACCAGCAGGAGAGTCACTTTTCCATGCCCCTTTACAGCATATCCTCCTCATTCATGTTATTGTCTGTTATTTACTTCCTGTTTGACTCGGAAGTCTCTCCATTTCTTCGATATTTCTTTAACTTCTTCAATGTTCTACCTTCTTTTTGCTATTCTATTTGTTCGCATGTAATCGCAGTGGCGATTTAGTCTGTCTCAAGGTTCTTGCGAGTTGTTTTGCAATTCTTCATCCAAAAGATACTCATGGTAAGTCAGAGAACTCGTTTTTCCTGCGTAATTTCTGACACCGCGCTCTTCTCCTTCTCGGACGTTCAACAGCCTTGAACTATGCGCTGCGATGGTGTAGCTGGCTCGTTTCGAGTCGTAATGAGAACGTTCAGCAATAGGGTGGTGCTGAACTGCTTGATTGGAAATCGTCTACAGAATCTAGCCAAAATTGGCATGAAAAGTCATAAACGTCATTCACTCCTTTCCTTTTTTCGTTTTTCGTTTTTAACTCAATTTTTTCCTCTGTTTTTTCCTTTTCTCGATTTTCTTTTTCCTATTTCCTACGTTTCTGCTGAACCTGGCGCTTTTGGGATCAAACTGAGCACCTCCGAAAGCGAAACGAGCCTCTTCAAGATTAAGCTAGAGACTCTCCTAGAAGCTTGGTTAGATGAATTTTTGAATTTTTCTCAAGAAAATTTGGTTTTTTTAAATCTCAATCTCTTTTCTCCATCTGTCTGTAAAAGCGAGAAAAAATTATTTTTAAAGAGAAATTGTGGTCTAAAGCTTGCTCCGCAATGCAGAAAAGTAACAAGTTTTAGCGTGGAAAAAGAAGAGATTGCGCCATGCAGTCGTTCACTTCACGATTTTAGTTTCATTGATTAGAAAAATTATGTTTACGTGGAATAACACACGTACATGGTATAGTTGTGCTTATTCGACTACTCGAATAATTATACGAACAATTTATTACATTGTATTATTCGAATGCGAGTTTTCCTGGTTTTTGAATATTCGATTTCGAACGGAAATCGAAGATCAGGAAGTTTCGAGTATTCGAAAACCAGGAATTATGAGAACAATTTATTCGAATAATTATTCGAATAGTCGAATAAGCACAACTATAGTAGATGGTACAACAAAACAGTTGATATAAACACACACATCCTCACACCGAAAGTAAGTAGGTTCAAGCAAGCAGCATTTTACTACCAATCAAATAGAAATCGCGACGATCTAACTGAGAACATGGCGTGACCTCTTCTCATAATACACCAAATGGCTGATGCCTTTTTGCGCTTTATAGCTAATTTTTTTTCTAAAAAATAAGAGCTTTACAAAACTTCAAACAATGTGTTCAGTTACGGAAGTAGGTGCATTAAAAACTTCAAAGTAATTCATATAAAATTCTCTTTCGATGGAAAGGTATTTTGACGTACTTGGCGGGTCTTTATTGTAATGTGGAGGAACATTTTGTTGGAAACATGCTTAATTTGGTTTAAAAAGCGTCAAGCTTGCTTAGATTCGTCCAATGTGCTTTGGGAAGTGTTCAGTTTGACGTATAAATGGAACACATCCTGCATTCTCTGAAGACCTCTCCCGAACCAAACATCATCTGACCACAGTTGTCTTTCCATTTAATCTTTTTCTGTTTTTTTTTCGCTTAATGTGCGTTAACTATCTCAGTTATTCAGAGCTAGAAACTTTCAATTTGTTTGCGCGGTTTGTGCATTAGTAAAATAATCATTTTTCTCCATCTTCCTCAATATTTCACAAGTTTTACTCTCTTTGTCTTTCCTTTTCCTCCTTCTCTTTTCCCACCTTGTTTTTATAGCCAATTTTATTTGTTTCCCTTATGAATTCCCTTTCTTATAGAGTGTGGTTTGAATTGGCAACAAATAAATAAATAAATAAATAAATAGTCTAACAAGTAGACCAATGACGGCGCCCACACCCACAGGTTCGACGACTTCAGGAGCCTAGTGTTTCATACCGATGACTTCGTGCTACTTGTACTGGGAAATACAAGCGAATCCTGCCATTTTTTGCGAGAAAAACTGGCCTATATTTTAATTTGAATGCGGAGGCTCGTATTCAACATCATTTTTGGACCAATGCAATAGTTTCGAGAATTCCATTTTCTGCCGCTACTAGAAGAGCTTTCAAATTTCTCTCGGAAAAGGCATGCTATTTCTGGTGTTTCTTATTTTGTTTGGCACCGTTTTCTTTGAGCTAAGCTAAGAAACTAGAATTCGTTTAGAAATCTACTCTAATTCTTGGATCGATCCTACTGGGCTTTTTTGGGGCGCGTGTAGCGCAGTTGGAGGAGGTGCCGGCTGTCACGTGCACCCATACCAGGTTCTTTATTCCGATTTTCCGCCCAGGTATTCAGCCTTACATCCCTCTGGGGTTGGTGAATTGGTACTAAACTTGTCTGGGAAGAGTAAAGCGCTGACTTGTTCATCGGCTGGCCACCGCAAGTCATTGTATGGCCAAGTACGCATTCAAATCGCCTCCACGATATCCCGTAGAAGTAGAATGCGTAGCGCATCCTACCAGACTAGTTCACAAAGACAACACCGAGATTAGTTAAGGATAAACGATTAATGAGGCGTTAATTAATCCTTTTTGAAATTGCGCCACGCACTGCACTTCTACGGGATGTCGTGGAGGCGATCTGAACGCGTGTTTGGCCATACAATGACTTGCGGTGGCCAGCCGATGAGAAAGTCAGCGCTTTGTTCTTCGCAGACAAGTCTGTTAGTAAATCATCGTCCCCGGAGAGATGGAAGGCTTGGTTGGCCTGAGCGGGAAACCTGAACCACGAACCTGGTATCGAGTGCACGCGGCAACTGACACCTCCGACTGCGCCACACCCGCCCTCCCGAATAGGATAGGTCTTCCCTATTTGTCTTCATTACATGTGCAGGAGTGCATTAGTGCACGAGTTCTTGTATTCATCCCTTGTCCTTTTCCTGAATGCTTTATTCTTAGAAGGCTGGCTGCGTCGGAATGTTACTCTGACCCTGATGGGTGCCCTACTATGCCAGTGGTATTTCGCGGTCGCATGTTGTTCTCGCTCATGCTCTTTCTCTCGCGCGCGCCTACTCCTGCTGCTCGACATTCCCGTGCAATCTTCGTTCGTTCGGTCGAATTCAATTGTTGCAAACGAACGTTCAATTAAAATTACATTTGCGTGACATTTACAGGGCGCCGACAGCTGTTTCACGAAATTGCGAAACGCGCGTGGCTTTTCGAGGAATGCGAAGGTGAGCGGATTTCTGCTGTTGTACCGATATCGGGATCTTCTTGCTCATAATGAATTATTATTAGTATTTATTACACTGTCAAGCCTGTGTGATCATAGTAGTATCAACACTCAGAAAAAACAACAACGACCACGGCCGCATTCATCAATGATTAACAGCAATTTAACAGAGAAAACTACAACCGAAATCCTTGATAGCGCGGCTGATCAAGCGATATGGTGAGCGATAAGCCGCGTTGTCTGAGTTTTCCGCTGTGAATTCTCTGTTAAAGTTATGAAGTCGTTGATGAATCCGACCCCAGGACGCAATTAACAAATAGGCGTGTAGCACTTTCCAAAAAAAAACCTGAATTTGTGTAGATGTCAGCTTCCTGTTTATGAGAGCTTTGAATTTCACAGTCATCAATTCTAGAGGTATATTGTATGCATTTCTCAGCTTCTCAAGCTTGATCCCAGCTCTTGGTAGGATAAAGGATAAAGGACGGCGTTACTCAATCCCTTCTGGGATGCGCCAGCGCATTCTACTTCTACGGGATGTCGTGGAGGCGACATGAATGCGTATTTGGCCATACAATGACTTGCGGTGGCCAGCCGATGAACAAGTCAGCGCTTTATCGTTGCCAGACAAGTCTGGTAGCAATTCACCTATCCCAGAGGGATGGAAGGCTTGGTTGGCCTGGGCGGGAAATCCGAACCAGGAAGCTGGTATCGGGTGCACGCGACAGTCGCGCCTCCTCCGACTGTGCTACACGCGCCTCAGCTCTTGGTATTAACAAAAAATACAGGGTATCTCATGTATTCACTGTTTGAAAGGTGATAACTTTGCTCACAATAAAGGTATTGAAGAAGTTGACGGCTCATATGAAAGCATAGGAAAATATAAATTTTCTGACATATGAGAGGCATGGAATGCGCCGTGCACTCGTCTGATATTTTGCATTTTACACTCGATTGATTGTGTTTCGCTTGAATACTTGCTATAATTTCTTCACAAAGTGACCGTTTCGATTGATTTGAGCTTTTTTAAGGTCTATATCTTAAATACGCACTATAGTTTACAAAAAATGCCGGGTATCCTAAAAAATGCAGGTACTATTTGAAGCGTTTTAACATTGCTGATAGTGAAGCCTTTGAAGATATGTTAGGCTTATATGAAATATAGTGTAATGAGATTTCTGTGGAATGTGAATAGTCGAGATCGCGCCATGCCCTGCCTAAAACGGTTCATTTCAGACTCGATTGATTGTGCATGGGCTGAATGCTTGTAACAATCTTGTTACTACTTGACTACACTAACCTGTACTGTGCTTCTTTTAACGGTTTCCTGCAACCAGTAGCTGCAATTATGCCGATTAACCTCTTCATTCAGCTTGAATGTTGTTTGATATGATCGGCATGGAATGCGCCATGCACTCGTCTGAAGCCTTGCAATTTACACTAGATGTATCGATCGATTTGTGCTCCTTTTGAGGTTTAGAACTTGAAAGCACAGTGCGGCGTACGAAAAATGCAGGGTATTTTAAAGAAGAGGCAGGTGCTATTTTGAAGGTTCTAATAACGTTGCTAGTGAACTTTTGAAGACGTTTGAGATTCATATGAAAGCACAGAGTGACGAGATTTCTGTGGCATACAATTAGTCAAGATTGCGCCATTCCTCCGCCTGATACCTTGCATTTCAGTCTTGATTGATTGTGCACGGGCTGAATGCTTGTTACAATCTACTGTTTGGTCAGATTAACCTGTGCTGCGCCTGCTTTAACGGTTCAAATCAGTTTTTTTAAGCCTCAAGTGGCAGGTATCGAGGTTGTCAGCTGTCACAACGATGTTTTGTTGCGATCAAAACTTCTACCGCCAGGCGGAACTCGAACCGAACCACACCTCCCTCCCGACCGGTCGAGACTGCTCTACGCCTTTACACAACCGGATCGAACGCAACATCCCACGAGGTGTTTGATCAAACGGTGCCGGTGGTGTAAAGGCGTAGAGTACTTCCACGGTCAAAGGGAGGTTCGGTTCGAGTCCCGCCTGGCGCCAAAAGTTTTGATCGCAACAAAACATCGTTGTGACAGCTTCCTTTAACGTTTAGAAGTTGTCAATAATGTGAAAGACACGCGGCATGCGAGTTTATTGATTGCACAATTTAAATGTGAGCAGGAGCCCCATTTTCCAAGACGGATTCTGTGAACTGATGAAGCAACGTCCAAGCTGAATGGAGAGGTTAATCGGCATAGTTGCAGCTACTGAGCGACGGGAAACGTTAAAAAAGCACTGCACAGATTAATCTGGCCCACTGGTATTAAGACTGTAACAAGCACTCAGCCCATGCATAACCAATGAGTCAGAAAATTTCTGTTCTCTTGTGCTTCCATATGAGCCCTTAACTACTTCAGTACCTTTACTGTGAGAAAAGTGATCACCTTTCAAGCAGTGCTTTACATTTTTTTGAAACATCTTGTAGATGTTTGACTCCCAGCTTTACGTTTTAAGTTCCAGCATTTGATCTGTTGTGTTCTTTTTTTGTATTTCCGGTAGGATACGCGCCATGAAAAAACTTCCGGGAAGCCTTTTTCGGAGAACGGATAGGTGTCTCATCGCATCTCAGGGATGCCATGGTGATGGCACGGAATCTGAGCAGCTTACCGTAGGCCAGCTCTTCTACTTGTAAATCCCTCTGCACAACAACATGATGTTAGCTCAAACTATTTATCAGTTATTTCTATTTGAATTTAAAACTTTCTCTCATGCAGTGCATGGGAATCACATGTTTGCTACGTTTCTGCTTAATTCTATTCACATCATTCTCTCAGATTCTGAACAACGCTCTTGACTCTTCCTTAACATGCTGGTGGTAATCGATCTCTTGGTTAGTCTTGTGAGATATACGAGAGAGCACGAAATTACTCAACGGTAACGCGCTCGGGCTCGTGAGGGAGGGTCGAGGTTTTCGATCCGGCGGACTGCGTTTGTTTTGCACTTTTGCAAAATCCATGTTTATCATATAGTAATCCACCTAGGGGTACTATAGCCTGTTATAGAGCATGTTTACATATAACATACCACCCATACCGTTAACAAGGGTGGTCTAGGAAGGGTCACCGATTTCCCTGAAACTTTGTCTAGGGGGTTATTTGGGTGCTGATCACGAATCTGATATCTGTTCTTCACGATCCGGCTGGATAATATAGATACAGGAAGGAACTAGGATTATATTCTTGAAGTTTCTGCCGGTGACGGCAGGACAGAATCGTGAAAAACGTATGTCAGATTCGTGATCAGCACCCCAAATAACCCCCCTCCCTTGACGATTTTTCAGCGAAATCGGTGACCCTGCCTGGACCACCCTTGTTCACGGTATGGGTGGTCTCCGACCGAATCGTGAAAAACGGATGTCAGATTCGTGATCAGCACCCCAAATAACCTCCTAGACAAAGCTACAGCGGAATTTTTTTTGACCGAAGTCTTGTCGGTGGAGTCAGAACTTTAACTAGTGCCACAAAATATCTATCGTTACATAACTACGGTCACACAAAATAGGCTTCAAACAAGTGCTACACAGAAGTGAATATTTTAGCTAATCTGTAGTTTGAAGCATATGTTATATGTTAACATGCTCTATAACATGCTATAGTACCCCTAGGTGGATCACTATATGATAAACATGGATTATGCAAAAGTGCAAAACAAACGCAGTCCGCCGGATCGAAACCCTCGACCCTCGCTCGCGAGCCCGAGCGCTCCCCTACTACGCCACCCGTGCACTGCGGTGGGCCGCGATACGAGCCCTCATCCCGCACGCGCCCGTCAGCTGTGGAGCACGTGAATCAACAGGGCGCCAACACGCGACTTCCATCGCCCCTAACTCTGCGCAGAGTTGTATTGGGGTCGAGATACCTTCAGATTGTTACTACACAGAGAGAGGCGGTTCTGCCCATACACAACATTTGCGCCGTTCCGACCTACCGTTGAGATAGTATCCTGGTTAGTTCGAAGCTGTTAACAGGATTGTCTAAGAACCGGCGGAAAAGTGCTGTATTGACAGCTCGTCGTTTGCAGATGTAATTACGGAACTACAGGGACAGTGCTTGTGCTAAAATCGTTTGCGTGACTTTTCCTGGGGGCAGTCGTAACTCCAACGCCGCACGAACTTCCCCCCCCCCCCCCCCCGCCCTCCCTGGCTTTGCGCACGGTGCGCGAAGAAATTGGACGAGTTGTCGCGGTACGATGCTTCCGACGGGGACGGCTAGTGACTCGCAGTAGAGCGCGAAAGTGTGTGCTAGTCGAATTGCACAGCGTAAACATAGTGAATCGACTCAAATCACATGTAGTGTTCTATTTAGAATAGGCTCTCTCCTTTAGATAATGGATAACATCCGGGGAATTCCTTTTTTCTGCGCTTCCTTATTGAATTCGTCAACGGGACGACACCATCATCTAAACGCTAATCCCTATAATGCATGTAAAAGCAACGGTGCTTATGTGATCCGTGGCAAGTTTAGAGACGAGGAGTCCAACCTGTACGATCTTCATAACTGTTCTTTTATTCTAGCCGTGCGAAGGCTATGTATTCTGATATCCTCTACTACAGTCATTATGTATATGCAACTGTACTTAACACCCTCGTTTTGAAAGTTTTATGCGAAATTGTCATGAAGGGGACCGTGGACACCCGCTCTATACTTCCTTCTCCTGGAATGTTGAGATTAGCATTGATATGATATCTCCAGTAACGTCGAGATTAGCACGGATTGGCTCTGTTGATAGGATGGACGACGATTTTGTATACGCCGTGAACCGATTTCAAGCAAAACACGCAAAAAACTAGTCTAGGAGCTTAAACACTGACAAAATTTCGTAACTCCAACGCGACGTCGCACGAGACTAGCGCGCGACGTCGCGTTGGAGTTACGTCCTCTGGAGCCTCTTTTCCCTGAGCAATGAGATCTTACAAGGAACGGTCCGAAACGTATCTCTGAACGGGAAAAGCGAGTAATATATGAGGAATCTCCACTCTTCAGCTAGTAAAGAAGTTAGACTCGAGGGGTAAGGAGTCCTTGAGGTCGTTATGGAATCGCGGTGCCCTCTTTCTCGGAAATTTACTACAGTTATATCCTATTGGCTAATTACAGTGTTGCTCTCCGTTTTACATTAGTATTACCGTAACCAACCTGAGCGCCATATTGCTTTGATGGAGAGATGAGTATGGACACTAATAGTTTTTCTATTCTTCCAGCAGGAACTCGTAGTCACGCAGTTTCTTCCTTCTTTCTAATTTTCAAAATCAATTTTCAGGTGAGAAGCGTCTTCGACAGGGCATGGTTGTCGGTCCTACTATGAACGCCTCAACAAAATTCAGCGACAATTACGACGTTAAGGAGGAGCTGGGAAAGTGAGTTTTGTTCAGACGTCGTCCTTGGAGCTGCTACGTGACCCCTTGAGTTACCTAAAACATTTGAACGCATTCGCGCTGTCGTGAATCGTCCTGTTGCTCCATCTGCGGGGCGGGATCTGTTACGCAGATGTGCCTCCCCCTCTTTACATTCCGATGCGCGCTATGTGTTCCACAGTTGCTTTGACAGTCAACAATGGGTGCATTTACAGCAAAGCTTGTGAAAATGGGTTTACTACGTACGACACCGGCTGCACCTTTTGTTGTTTGGGCGGAAAAGCGCAAAATACGTCTTTTCCACCGCTTCTTGGCAGCGTTCTTCAAAATTCAAAAATAGATCTGAATTCAGGATGAGCATCGAATGTTTTATTCGATGAGGACAAAAACGCCAGTAACTGTTGAAAATGCTGATTCGATGGCCTATATTCTGGTCAGGGCGGCGTTAAGGATAAGGATAAATAAAGGATAAAGGACGGCGTTATTCAATCCCTTTGGGATGCGCCACGCATTCTTCTTCTACGGGATGTCGTGGAGGCGAGTTGAATGCGCATTTGGCCATACAATGACTTGCGGTGGACAGCCGATGAACAAATCATACAACATATCCTTCCCAGACTTGTCTGGCACCAATTCACCGACCCCGGAGGGATGGAAGGCTTGGTTGGCCTGGGCGGGAAATGCGAACCAGGAACCTGGTATCGGGTGCAGGCGAAAGCCGGCGCCTCCTCCGACTGCGCTCCACGCGCCCTGGGGCGGCGTTAGAATCTTAAAAAGAATTCTTTAAATAAAAATGATGTGGAAAACAAACGCGTTCCAGGGCGGGATAAAAATTTATGTATACAATTTCCATGCCGAATCGAACAATTTTCTAAGCTATCCTAAGAGTTTTGAAATCAAAGCGAACTCTTCCGAATCGAAATGACCTTAAACTATTGAATAAGTCTTTTTTCGAAAAAATAAAGAAAACTTCGTTTTCAAGAGCAGCTAGGCCGCCATCATTAGTGCATTAAAAGACGAAATCCGCCGTGCACTCAAGAGGCTCGTCGCGATTATTATTTTATTCGTGGTGTAAATTCTACTTAGATGCTTTGCATCAAAGTGACTATATGTGTGTTCTTCACAATGGTACTTATTTTATTGTTTTCATGTTTGAAACCCCTTGCAGGCAGAGATTTTGCTATCAATCGAATAAAAATCGCGATGTCTTGGGAGAGGGCATGGCACAATCTCTTCTTTTGGCACTAAAAAATGGCTGCCCCTCTGCTCCTCAAAACAAGTCGTAAACCCTTGTTTTTCCTTGAAAATGAGAATTTTAGAAAATTTCAAACAATATTTTCACTTATTGGGTAGGCGGTTTGAAACTTTAAAGAAATCATACCAAAATTTTCCTTGAACACAAAACTATTACAACTGTTTTGGGGTCTACATTTTGAAGAAGAGGCTAATTTCGCTTCGATTTTAAAAGTTTTATGCTGCTCTTTAAAACAATTTTTGAACCATTACTTCCCCCCCCCCCCCCAAAAAAAAAATGAGAATTTTAAAAAATTTTAAACAGTGCGTTCCCTTATGGGATGTGCGGTATGTATAGATGGACTACAATTTTAAAGAAAGTTTCAAAGAAAACATACAATGTTTTCATGGAACAAAAATTATTCTATCGGTTTTCATGTAGAAGAAGCTCATTTAAATTTGGAACAGTTCGCGTAGGTTTCAAATGTTTTAGATATATGGTGGCTAGAATGTGTCTGTTCCATATTGTATTTAGCAAGGGTTTTTCAATGGTTTTTCATTGCAGAGGAGCGTTTTCTGTGGTTCGACGATGCGTCCACAAAGCGACGGCTGCTGAGTTTGCGGCGAAGATCATCAACACGAAAAAGCTTTCGGCTCGGGATTTTCAGAAACTCGAACGCGAAGCGAGAATATGTAGGAAGTTGCAACATCCTAATATAGGTGAGTATTGAAAATATGCGCACTTCACATCGCATTTGTAGATTTGCATTAATTTACTATTATTATTATTATATACAATGTAACACAGACATATTATTATATAAAAATTAATCACTACAAAGAGTGGCCAGCAAAATAAGGTAGCTTTCATTAACAAATTAGAGTTCAAAGTTTAGATAAGGCAGATCCAGGAGTTGCCTAGCTTTACTAGTTCTCTGCGAAATCGTTTCGAATGGCTGATATCGAGCATGTAGAATCTCGATGCGGGCACGAGCCCCCTTAGTACGAAAGAATGGCGAGATACATAGGCTCGGAGGGGGGGGGGGGGAGGAATCATATTGTACTTACAAGGAGAGCCTCCGGAGTAGCGGTGAGCTTTTGCGATGCAATTTTTACAGGATGTAGGGTCCCGTTTGGGGAGCCCAAAACCGTTGTTAAATTTTTTGGAATGCTCTTCTGTGGTCGAAAAAAAGGCGTGTGAAAGCGTGAGCGCGAGGTTCGTCACGCCCTGCTGCCAACCATCTTGATGTGGTCGATTGGCGCAGTGGGTAGCGATGTCGCCTCTCTGACGCACGAAATGGGTTTTACGGTTCGATCACAGGTGTCGCCGTAGTTTTTGCACACATCAGGTCATTATTATAATGTGCTCGCGTGATCATAGGAGTCAATTTGTATTTGAGTTACCAATGGAATAGATCGTATTTGCACTATATAATTCTATTATATGTATTGCTAGCCTGAAAAATTTCTTGCTCACATGAAGTAAACGTGTTTTCCGATCGATCCACTGAAAAGTAATTCAAATGAAGTACAAAAGGGCTGCATCAACTTACTAAAAACGTTAATCGTGTTCAAAATGACTGCTGTGATCACGCAAGTACATAATAATAACGTATCGATGTGTGCAAAAACTTTGGCAACACCGGGGAGCGAACCACAAAACCCACTCGGTGCGCCCGGGAGGCCACACCGCTGTCCTCTGCACCAACCGACCACATTCGGCGGGATGGCAGCAGAGCGTGATGAGCTTCGCGATCACGTTTTCAAACGCTTCTTTTCGATCACAGAAGAGCATTCCGAGAAAATTAACTGCGGTCGTGGATTCCCCACAACGGGCCCCTACGTTCCGTAAAAATTGCATCCCAAAAGCTCACCGCCTCTTTGGAGGCTCTCCTTGTTAGTGGGTAGTATGGTTGTGCTCGAACGACCTATTAGAATAGGCATTCCAGTGATTTACATTCGCATTTGAATATTTGAATTCGAGTATTCAAAAAAAGTGCGTTTTTTGAATGTATTCGAAACAGAATATTCAGAAAAACCGCTATTTTCCTTCGAGTTTTCGAATATTCTGAATTTGTGAGCATTCGAAGCCATTCGAATATTCGAGGAAATTTCGAGAGCACGACTACAGTGGGTAGTCGCCTTGGCCAGAACATACATGTTTGTCCAGTTACATCAGAAATCAATCCATTACTGGGGTTGAGCACAGCGCTGCTGCATAAACCTTCTAATTTCGTACAACTCAGACCGTTATGTAAAGCTGTATTACAAGTTATATGGGGCTGTACTACAAGGTGGCCTTATGGTTAGTGGATTTGTTCACGTCCTTGGCGTACTAGTTCCTGAATGCGTTTCTTCTTAAAAATTCAAATACGCCGTGGAGTGTATGAAAAATAGCATGAAAATAAAAATAAGAAGGATTCGCGCGCTGTACGCTAGGGGAGCAAACCCATTGGTCAAACCCAGGGGCCCGATTCATCAACGACTAACCCGTGGGTATCGGGGGTAGACATACCCATGACGAAGCCTACGTCTCTGACTCTTACCTTTTCTCTTCTCCTTAAACCTTGCATATCTACAGGTTTAATTGTTGTTGAAAACGGCCCAGAAGGATTAGCATTGGAGCGCAATATCCTCTCGCCATTTACGATTGTACTACAACGGATTGTTTTTGCTTATTTTCGCAGATTTCATTAGGTTTTCAGGAGCATTTCTAATAAGGAGGGCGAGGCCTGTAATCCTAGTGAGAACTAATAGAAAAAGTGATGAACTTGTTGAGAAAACAACCCGTTAAAAATTTCGTCAAGGAGTTAAGCTCGATTTTAACGAAAAATGCCGTTAAGTCGTTAACCGTTAAATGTGACCCATGGTTCGAACTGCTGCCCCTGAGAATCAGGGTCGCTGCGCATATACGGACCGTCTATGACGCTTTGACGACATGTTCTTTGGAATAGTATTTGAGGGAGTCACAACATCTCTTGCTCAACAACCACCTTCAGTTCTGGGTGAAGTTTTAGGGATCAACACCCATTGGAACTCTTTGTTCGAAAGATTTGGGTTTATTAACCACGGAATTGTTTAGCAGAATTTTACTTCTCTTTCATGCTCTTTTGCGTGCTAAATTTTGAGAAAAATCTACAAAACGTTTCCGCACTCCGAATGACGATGATGCGCAGACATTCGACTTTTCAGTTCGTCTCCACGATAGCATTCAAGAGGAGTCGTTTCACTATCTGGTTTTCGATTTGTGAGTTTCTTTTACGTCTCTGATTGCTTCTTATTTTTTTCTATGGGGGACCATTTTGACGAGAGGAGTTAATTGTAAATAGCAGTGGTTCATCTACGGCAGGCAATAGCACGAAGGCTTTTCTTCTCTGCAGAAGTTGTGAGCTGATACAGTACCATCGTCGAAGAGTATGAATCCTGGATCAGTCAACCACCTGGGGTCATATTCAATCACATGGAAAGTCGGGTTCATGGCACACTCTTGCGTCGTCGAAATGCACTTCTATCAAACCGGCGCTTATGTAGGATGAGGGAGCTCAACATTGCTACGAGGTTTTTCTGAAGTTCTTAGCAGTCAAGTGTGGGTGAGCTTCCGATAAAGTGCAAGGATAGCTACGTATTCGCCTTGAAATTCATCGACAGGTGACAGTATTTTCGCCAACTGGTGGCCTACGTTGATCCGGAAGTTGAACAAGGTCTTATCCAAGAAGACTTTCGGTTTGCTCTATGTGTTCCTGTTCCTCGTCTTTATATAATGCTTCCTACAGATTTATTTATTTATTTATTCATTTGTAAGTGGATAACTACGAGGCTATGAAGAAACGAAAACCATTACAAACCAACTAACGATACAGGGTTAAGGACGGCGTCACTCAATCTCTTTTGGGATTCGCCACGCATTCGACTTCTATATACGGTGTCGTGGAGACGATTTGAATGCGTATTTCACCGTTCAACGACTTGCAATGGCCAATCAGTGCTTTATCGTTCTCAGACAAGTCTGCTACCAGTTCATCGACCCCGGAAGGATAGGAGGCTTGGTTGGCCTGGACGGGCAATACGAACCAGGAACCTGGTATCAGGTGCACGCGACAGTTGATACCTCCTCCGACTGCTACAGTCGGAGGAGGTATCGGATGGCAGAACATTCAATACTTCAAGACAACACACAGAAATCAACAGTACTAACAACGCTGTAAGCTATTAGGAATCCTCTTTGGGATACCACTCAACTAGTGTTCATTTACACAAATTGTTCGCCACCTTACGCCCCCATCTAAAGTCACTTCCTGCATGCCCCGTAGTACTCCGCTAGAAGTTATCCTGGCCATACCACTCTGCTCCACCATCCTACGTAAGGTTTAAAAGGTGGTCGTGAGCCAACGATTGGTGAAAAGCGTCGGTTCAGGCTGTTAAGAACGAGATGAGCCTATCGACGTGTAGAATAAAGGAGAGAGGACGGCGTGGTCACAATCCCTTTCGGGATGCGTCACGCATTCTACTTAAATGCCTAGACTGTAATGCCTATAGAACGATTTTCAGAGGCCAGCCGACGATCAAGTCAGCTTTTTATCATCAGCAAACAGATCTGGTAACAATCCACCAACACCGGAGGGATGGAAGGGTCTGTTGGCCTGGGCGGGAAAACCAAAACAGGAACCTCGATTCGGAATGCAGGCAACAAGACGGCGCCTCCTCCGACTGCGCCACAACGCGCACTTCCTTCGTTGCAATATGGGATTTTTTTTGTTGGTGGGAGTGCAGAGACAGGATTCGCAGCTTTTGGACTTGGGTATCGAGTTGGACCGGCTTTGGCTTCACAGCAATTAGCTTTCGGTCTCTGGACCGGTGTGATGGTAAAAGTCATCAATGGAAAGGGGTTTAGGCAAGACTGTCAGAAGTTTGCTATTCATTGGGCGCGTGTAGCACAGTTTGAGGAGATGCCGACTGTCGCGTGCACCCGGTACCAGGTTCCTGGTTCGGATTTCCCGCGCAAGTCAACCAAGCCTTCCATCTCTCCGGGGTCGGTAAATTGCCACCAGACCTGTCTGGGAAGGATGAAAGGCTGACCTTTCATCGGTTGACCACCGAAAGTCAGTGTACGACCAAATACGCATTCAAATCGCCCCCACGACATCTCGTAGAAGTATAATGCGTGGCGCATCCCAACAGGGATTGGGTAACGCCGTCCTTTGTCCTTTATCCTTAACCGTTCCGTAAATATAAAGCGCATTCATTTGCTTCAATTTTGTCAGCTGATCGGATGCATAGCATCCTCAGAAACTTAACAGTGCTGATTTCATGAGGGGGTTGTCTTTGAGTTCTTGTCACCTAAATTTTTTAAAAGAACTGGCGCAGTTCCTAGGTCTTCTTCAGCCGTTCTTCGTCCGAGTTATCTTTCTAATGCTAATTTTTCCCATTTCAGAGTCACCGGTGGCGAGCTGTTCGAGGACATCGTAGCCAGGGAGTTCTACAGTGAGGCCGATGCCAGGTATGTAGTCGTTCTGATCTTCCTTAACCCGAGTAAGGCACCTCCGTCAAGGGAACACCATAGGAAGGGCAGTGCGGCGCGCTCTTGCCAATTAGACGAGGCGCTGATACGGAGCTGAGCTCATCGGTGGCGCTTCTCTCTCTCTCGCTCTCGGCCAGCCGCCTTCCGTGCACTTTGAGGCCATTTGTCGAAAAAGACGGGAAATTATTCTATTTGCTGCTTATCGACTGCTCTCGCTCGGGCCGCTGCAGTGTCTGAGCTGAGACTAAGGCGCTGCTCCGCTGCTAGGCCAGTGTGCTGAGACTGCGAGGGAATCTTCTGAAGGTGGTCTGGCAGAGAGGACCCGTTCGAGCTAGAAAAAGAAAATACTTTTCACCTGCGAGATTGCAGACCGCTTAATGTAATCACGAGTACTAGTCGTTAATGCGACCCACATCGGTAGACGTGTATGCACCAGACCAATCAGGCCGCATCGAGTAGACAAGCCACTTATAGCAGTGCAGCCGGCGCCCGGATTGGTTCGCTTACGTCCAATCAGTGCACAGGCTTAGGAATTTTTTGATATCGCAACCAAGGACCTTGGATAAAGTTGCATACGGCGAGTGATGTACGGATAATAAATAGCAGCACTAGTCGTTAATGCGGCCCACATCGGTAGGCGGATACACACCAGACCAATCAGGCCTCATCCAACAGAGATACCACACAGATAGGGGAAAGGAGGGTTGGGCGGTGTCCTGATTGGTCGACGTGCGTTCAGTCAGTGCTCTGATAGGTTGTGATTGGCTGGCGCGTTCCCGCCTCCTGCCATGCAGGCTACACTAACAAATAGTATCGATTTATTTAAAGTAGCATTTATTTGTTTAGTAAAGGGGTTTTGTTTCACAGCACAAAGTATTGAACATTTTAATCAACTCACGAAAAATTGATAGAATCAATCAATGGTGATTGGTCGATCAATAATGCTCCCCTTGCGGTAAGGCTATCCATCGCCCTATATCATATTTGTGTCATTCGGTAATGCTTAATTCACTGACTATGTATATTCTGTGTGAGGCCTATCCAGCGGCCGTTATTTTGGTGCGGACGAAGGAAGGGACAAACCAACGAACGTTTTTATTTATTAGGTTATTTAGGTTATTTTAAAGCATTGGGTTAGCTTTTTGTTCAAGAAATAGCAGAGTACTACGTTCGTAAATAGACTTCCCGTCTTACATCAGTAGTTGCATTCAGACAAGTTTTTCGAGTTTCTAGAGAACTTAGAGGTTATTTTAAAGCATTGGGTTAGCTTTTTGTTCAAGAAATAATTGACGCTTCTGCTCCGTTCAGCAGAAGGGTAGCTAATCCCATCACCTGGGCGTGGCCCCGGTGGAGTGGGCGTGGTTCTTGCGTGGATTTCTTCATATTTTTCCCATTTTCCAACGCGGGCTGAAGCATTTTACGTGTTGCAATCGGTTCTATTGTCGCTGCTAACCCATAAATATTTCCTGCGTAAGGAAGTTTCCCGAAGCGCTGTGGTAATGGCTTCTGAAGTGGTCCTTCTGCGGATTCCTTTGCACTTCTGTTGAAGAAGCTACGTATTTCTGGAAAGAAGACCACGCCATTCTGCTGCTCTCTTCTTGCATCGCTTAAAGTTTTCTTTCTAATTAGCGGCGAGGTAGTGGTTGTGGCCTTCAGGGAATTTCTGGAGCCTATCAGCGACTGGAGGTCGCTTCTGGCCTAATGAGCAGCCGCGACTCTACGGGGTATTTTCTAGTTTACCGTCATAATTCAGAGTTTAATTGCAGCTGATAATGACGAACTCACTGAGCAGATATTACGTTCTGAATATCTACTACAGCTCAGGAAGGGGGGGGGACCTCGAAGAAAAGTAGGCTGTGACCGCACTTCTATAGGCCTGGAGCGAAGCGATAGGGGCGTATGTTTGCCTTGATATCTGAATATGAGGTACTGAACGGGCAAGAGTTATAGAAAATCTTTGGTGATAGGCGTTAATGTGGCCTACATGGGGAGGCGAGGATGCTTCGACCAATCGGAACTGGTATCGGCCTGAGCACATTGCAAATCAAATGGGATGTCTTCCAAATTCAGCAAGTTCGCATGAGAAAAAACAAAAGATATTTTTGTTTGAAAAATGTTCATTTTCACATTCATTGAAAACTTAATAATTAATTCCCTATGCATGAATTCACAGAAACGAAACGATGAATTTCTTTCCTGTACGCACATAAAATTCGGCAATAGTCGTTAGTATGGCCTACATGGAAAGGCACGACACGAGAGCCAATCACAGCTCCGGACGAATACGCCAATCAAATTTCCTACAGTGCATTCCCTCTCTGGATAGTCCTATGCGGCCTAGTTGGTCAGATACCTGTCGTCTTCCGATGTAGGCCGCATTATCGACCGCCACCTAAAAGTCTTATATATCGGCTACCGAGTGGTTATTCAGGACCATTTTTAGGTACATAAAATAAAATGCGGCCTATGTCGCAAATGTGAGCAACATTGGAAAGTAGGAGTGTACGAGCTAATCGCAACTACTAAGAGCGCAGACCGAATACGCGCCAGCCAATTAGGGCTCAGGCAGCACGTTTCTCCCCACTCCCTGGATGATGTGAATATTCTATGCAGCCTAATTGCACTGGTGCCTGGATTTTTCAATGTAGGCTACATTATCGACTAGTATCTCAAATTTTTATCCTTCCATCTGCAGAGAGAACACTCAGGCCTATTTTAAAGTACAAGAAACAAGATTCGGTCCATGTCGCGAATGTGGGCAGCATTGGAAAGTAGTAGCGTGCCAGCTAAACGTAATCAGTAAGAACGCAGACCGAACATGCGCCAGCCAATCAGTATCCACCCTCTTGATTGGCACGTCCATTCGATGCAGTCTGACTGGCCGACGCGTTACCACCTCCCAATGCTGCCCACCTTCGCGGCATGAACACAAAAATCTACTGATGTATCAGGCGACTAGATTGCGCCAGGTATTCGTTTACTGTCCTACTATGTTTATTTAGTTGATAGTGTAATTGTTGTTTACGTAGAACTTCATAGTGGAGAGTTGATGTTTCTGTTGTGCTACTGGTTTGCACGTAAACTCAGGTAGACGTAGCCTTCACTATCAATCAGATCTGCATAGTGGCGGATTGAACGAGTGCACGGCACACTCTCGTTGTTCAATGCATCGGAAAATCTTTGCTCTCTTTTGATCTTGATTCAGTCCAACGGCATCTCCAACCTACAATTCGTAACAGTTTATTCTCGTCTTGATCACCTATTGTGTAGAGGATTAACTTAAAGTTTTAAATGAATGGCGGAAATGTCAAAGTATTTTTCAATCGAAAATTTGTTTTGATTTCGGAGTCGTATATGGTCTGATTTGAAATGGGTTCATTTTGATCTGGAAATTGCGCGCTTTGGATGTGAAGAAAATCTTGCGTAAAACCTAGACCGCCTTTGATTGGCTGCCACGTCAACGATCTGCGCCCTGATTCGCTGACGCTTCCCACCCCTTCTTTATTCTTTATTGAGACATGTGCTGCAACACATGTGAGGCGATAAACGTGAGGGCGACTCACCATCGCGACCAAGAAACTAGATCCTAGCATTCTGTAGAGCCAGTAAAACGGAATATAGGGAATGATACAATAAAAAGTAAATGAGAACATAAAAGAGAAATTCATCAAAAGGAACAATGGAGCACAAGGAAACAACAGAAAAGGAGATGAAACATAAAAATAAAAGGAAGGAGAAGATCGTTCATATTATGACAAGTACTAACCGCCTCGATAGAAGATCAGAAAACGCTTGAAACGTCTATAGAATTTTGTCAAGCATTCGTTTGAAAGATGAAATATTTGACGGTAAACTAACACGCTTACTTAGCCTGACATACTCACTACCAGCTCGACAGGTAAAGTAGCAGGACCGGACCGAGCACCTGGCCCGCGGGTAGCTTAGCTTGACTGCTGCACCCCTGGTACTCGAGATTCTGGTTGTGAAGAATCTGCACCCGCCCAGATGGATAGCACCCTGGAGAATTTTATGCACCATTAGGAGATCAAATTTTTTTCTTCGCAAGGAGAGAGGCTCTAACCCAAACGTCCGACAGCGTTCAGTGCTGTCAGGGATTGAGCGATAATCAAACTGTCTCGATCTAAGTAGAAGCTTCCTTGTAAAGCTGTTTTGAACTTTGTCTAAAACTTCTATATTCTTTACTTTAGTTGGGCCAAAGACAGGTGTACCATACTCTAGAATAGGACGAATATACATTTTATAAGCTCTGAGAAGAATATTCTCGTTACTGGTAACTAAGCATCTGAACAGGTTGCACACCCTACGAGCTGCCTTAGCTGCGATCTCCCTGCAATGCTTGTCGAATTCCAGATTATCCGTGATGAGAAATCCAAGATCTTTCACTTCGGAAACCTGCAGAAGCCGTCGGTCCTCGATAAAGTAGGGAGCATTGATGTTGCTCCTCCCCAAGTGCAACACCTTTGTTTTATCCTTCGCCAGAGGAAGGTCCCAAGCGCGCGCCCACTCGGCTACAGCTAAAATTGCAGACTGAATCCTATCAACATCCGTAGAATCCACTACACAGCTATAAATTTTGAGGTCGTCTGCAAAAACTTTGCAGGACACCCCGAATCTGTTGATAAGGGAAGGAATTTCTCTTGTGTATATGTTGAAGAGAATAGGAGAGAGGACGGAACCCTGAGGGACGCCGCTGCTCGCAAGTTTAGCAGATGACAAATGACCCTTGTAGTTAACCCGGAATGTCCGTTGAGACAGAAAGGATTCGACCCATTTCACAATTCTGGGGTGGAGACCAACTACTGACAATTGTTCTATGAGTTTTGCGTGCGGCACCTTGTCGAAAGCTTTCTCAAAATCAAAGTAAATTACATCAACACCGACACCATTATCAAGCCAACTAGTCCAGTCATTCAAGGTTGCAAGCATCTGAGCGCTGGTGGAGCCACCTCTTCGAAATCCAAATTGTTCAGGTGGAATTATTGAGTTACTTTCCAGATGAGCAGTGATGACCTCTTTGAGTAATTTTTCGAATATACGGGCGAAAATAGACGTAATGCTGATAGGTCTGTAGTTTTTTGGACTATTGTAAGGCGGTTTTTTTGGTAAAGGAATAATGAATGCCTGTTTCCACCTCAGGGGCACCTCCCCACGCATCAAGCTTAAATTGAAGATGATTTGTAGAGGACCAACGATTTCACATGCAACCCTCTGAACAAAGAACAATGGAATCTCATCCGGTGTTCTGGAAGAGGACTTAGACCAGGTATGTAGATGCTTAAGGATGGCATCCTCATGAAACCAAAATGAGTCATTCATTTGTGGGAATATCGTCCGACTGCAGGAGCTGGAGCATTGGCTTGAGCTCTCGGGCCGCTGAAATACGGCTTCAAAAGTTTGTGCAAATAATTCTGCCTTGTCTTGGTCAGTGTGAAATTTCTTACCCATATCATCAATGAGTACAGGTACTGCCTCCTTAGAGTGGAGTTTGGAACTGATCAACCGAAAGAAATCGCTGGGCTTGCGGGATGAAATAGTTTGTTCCTCAAGTGAGGCAGAAAACTTCTTCAATTTTTTGCAAAACCTCTTAGTTAGTAGCTTAAAATACGCGGCAGACCTGCTGGACGGATGAGTTATGCATTCTTTCCACGCCAACTCACGCCTCCTCGCTAGTGAGACCAGATACCTTGGCCATTTGCATTGGTGAAAAGGTTTCTTGGAACAGGGAACAAAATTCTCAATACAGTAACTAAGAATAGAGATAAGCATTTCGTACATTTCGTCGACGGTGTTTAGGACTGAGAAGGACCCGATCCAGTCAACGTCCCTTAAGTAGGAAATGATGTCGTCATATTTGGCTTTACTGAACTCTCTGACTAACCGAGTAGGTCGGGGAAACCACTTAACGAGGACTGAAAATTCTACCACACAATGGTCACTTGTACCGACAGGGGGCTTAACAGCGATATTCTTAACCAGAGAAGCTTTGTTTGTTAGGACCAGGTCTAAAGTGCTATCTCCCCTTGTGCCGCTGAAAACCAATTGAGAGAGGCCAAGAGTTGAGCACGTTTCAATGAAATCTGTAGACACCTTAGAACTGCCCCTATTATGAACCCAGTCGATGTCCGGATAATTGAAATCGCCTGTCAGAATGCAGTTTACATTTTGAGCTGCCAAATCACTGATAGTATTCAACAGCTGCGAATTATTGCTGCTGGAGCAAGAAGGGGAACGATATACCCCAATGAGTCTAAGTTGTTTTTTACCGAGGTGTACGTCGCAGCAAAGAACTTCGTAGGCGTCACAAACTGTATCCTTAAAAATCATTTCATACGATAGTGACGGTCGAATCAGGAAGAGTATCCCGCCACCTTGTTTCCTTGATCTATCACATCTGACCAGTGCATAGTCTTCACAACCCGACTCAAGTACCGACGAGGAGTCAACAGCAGACTTAAGCCAGGTTTCGGTCAAAACAGCCACTTCACAGTTTGAACTGGCGAGGACGTACGACAAGGCCCGAGCGTTTTTGAGGACAGAACGAATGTTTGTCACGAGAAAATTAAAACTTCGTATATTTCGAGACGGTTTCAATAGTTTCCCGAGTTTCGGCGAAGCGGAGTACTCGTCGATACATTCTGAACCGACTGTGAACCTCGAGACATGATACGAGAGAGTCTCTCAGCTTTGAGCTTTTCACGCTCTTCCTTAGGCATGGAATGACGTATGTGAATATTACAAAAGAGCCGAGACTTTTTGAGCATAGGGGCGCGGCTGACAACTCTTTTAGCAAGATGTGCAGCTGGAAATACAACCTTGAGGATTCTAGGGTTGCCGCGTCCCATTCGATACATGGCTACGGGTTTACACTCAATACCTAAGTAATCAAGCACCTGTCGAACACAATAAGTGTCGTGAACAAGTCGATCGGATGGTCTGAGAGCATTACTTTCAATTACACCGCTTATTATAACGTCATGCGAGTAATCTTTGTTATCAGTAGGACGGGAATGTAACGAATCACTAACACCGAAAGAGGGCCCGTTACGTTGTGGAAAAGAATCTATAGATGGACTAACCATAAGAGAGGGTACAGGCTCACAAGATGAGACAGAGAGGCCTAGCGTTTTTCTGAGTGCAAGGTTTTCTTCTCTGAGCGCTTTTATCTGCTCTGAAAGATCGTTGAACATGCGAAGGATTGATTCAGAGCGTTTGCGCTCCTGTAGAAGGATCGAGAGAATCGCTTTGTAGTGAAAAGGAAGCGAATCGTCACTTAATAGAGACTCCACGTGCGGGCCGAGATCAAACGAGCTTCCTTCCGACCCATCCTGACCGAGACTGAAGTTTTGGTTCGCGTCCATATTGAAACTGAATGAAAGTAACAGCAGAACAATGAATGCGTAGGCGGGAAAGTAAATTCGAGAGCCGATAGACCTGATAAGGTGGCTTTTGGATAATCAAAAGTATCGCTCTCAGCCACAGGGAGTCAAGTGGAAGAGTCGATAGTCGATAGGCACCAGCGAAAGAACGCGCTATCGACCCACAATCTCAAGATTACGGACCAATAAAAAAAAATAGACCTGTTCCGGTGGCCAAGTCGACAGAAATAAGTCGCACTCCGCCACAAGAGTGCTCGCACGTTCCACACGAGTAGTCGGGAGCAGAGGAACTCAGGAGACAGAACGAGCAGAGGACCGTCCACAGCACCGGAAACCAGCCGCCCGCCACAAAGACAGAGACGTTGTGGAAGTTCTCCCTCTCAAACTTGGGTAATTAAACCTCCCTCTCAAACTTGGGTAATTAAACTTCGTGTAGGCCACATTGTCGACTTTTCCCAAACGCTGGTTTGTCTACCCATTGACGGTCTTGGCTGAATAAAGGTTTACACTTGAGGAAAGCAGGACGTATCCATGACTCTTCGTATCGCTTTTAGCTACTGTATATGGCAAGTCCTCGAAGGCGTTGATTACTGTCATCAACGCGGCGTGGTTCATAGAGACATGAAGGTTTGTAGACGAAGATAAGCATTGCTCTGCTCACGCAGAAGAGTTGACACTAACACTGTGAGAATGGTATGGTGTTCTGAAGGCATTAACCGCATTCTAGTGTCGGAGATGGGATGTTTTGCATTGCTTTTTCTAACGCAGTGCTTGGAAGTGAGCTTTTTGATGGCTCTGATTCTGATGGGTCATTTGTGAAACGTGCACTAATCTTACGAGACGACTAAAATATAAACGCGCAGAGGAAATATTTAGCTCTGCTATTAAAATCAGAACGAACCTCGAAATCTAGCTTATTTTGTCTTTATTTTATTTATAACCTCGTATGAATAAAAGCGAAGGAACAAACAGTCATATGTATCGCCTGTATTACCTGTCGTCCCGTTGACCATCGAGCGACTCGAGCGGGCGCCAGCAGTGTCCCCATTTGTCCCTGTCGCGTGCCAGAGTGACCCAATGGATCGCCTTCGCTGGAGAAACACGGAGAGTCAGATTGTTCGTTCAGCGCTTTTCCGAAGGACCAACCACCAACGCGTTGGTTTGCATCCTGGGGCGGGATTCGTCACCGACATACGTAACTTTAACGGAGAACTGTAAGCTTATCCAGCGATATAGTGAGATAAGCTGCGTTAAAAGCTCAGATAACGCGGTTTATCGCTCACCATATCGCTTGATAAGCTTACAAGTCTCCGTTAAAGTTACGTAAGTCGGTGAGGAATCCGGCCCCTGGTGTTCTCTTGACATCCCGCGGAATCCAGTCGGTAACGGCTCTCGTCCAGCGGGTGTCTGCGAAGCGCATTACGTGGCCGGCCCACCTAATTTTTGAAAAATTTCCTCCTCCGATGCTTAAGTAAAATAACTGCTCTATTGAGCACATCTCTTTGGATTTGATGAAAAGAACGCTGATGAACGCATGAAAGTGTGGAAATGGTCGTTTAAGAATTTTCCTAAAATATTCTTTAAAGGATAAAAGGATAAAGGATGGCGTTACTCAATCCCTTTTTGGGATGCGCCACGCATTCTACTTCTAGGGAATGTCGTGGAGGCGATTCGAATGCGTATTTGGTCATACAATAACTTTCGGTGGCCAGTCGATGAACAAGTCAGCGTTCTATCCTTCCCAGACAAGTCGGGTACGAATTCACGACCCCGGAAGTATGAAAGGCTTGGCCTGGGCGGGAAATCCGAATTAAAAACCTGGTATCGGGTGCACGCAACAGCCGGCACCTCCTCCGACTGTGCTAGACGTGCCCATAAAATATTCTATACTACATAGTATTGGAGGGCGCGTGTAGCGCAGTTGGAGGAGGCGCGACTGTCACGTGCACCCGATACCAGGTTCCTGGTTCGGACTTCCCGCCAGGCCAACCAAGCCTTCCATCCCTCCGGGGTCGGTGAATTGGTACCAGACTTGTCTGGGAAGGATAGAGCGCTGACTTGTTCATCGGCTGGCCACCGCAAGTCATTGTATGGCCAAATATGCATTCATGTCGCCTCCACGACATCCCGTAGAAGTAGAATGCGCTGGCGCATCCCAGAAGGGATTGAGCAACGCCGTCCTTTATCCTTTATCCTTATCCTTACATAGTATTGGAGCTAAGGGCGGTTTTGAATGTGATGTGTGAGATCCCACATAGAACGTTTTTCGCTATTAAATAAAAATAAATATTCCTCATTTGAATTGCTTCCTGCAAGGCTGTGAGTAGTTCTTTCGCGTCACACCTCTTAAGGTCCATTATGTACATATATAGAGAATTGGAAGTCTTTAATGATGTCTTTGATTTTGATATTTCTGCGTATAATGTATTCCTTGATTGGTAGAATTTTTGTATTTTGAAGCTATATCTAATTTTGAAATGACACATGGTCTTTTTCGCTTGCTCAGTTGACCGATTCTTTTTCGAAGAAATTAAGATAAGATTTAAGAGTTGAACAAAAAATAAAAAGTACATAAAAAATAAAAATTAGAGGTAATGGATAAATGGTGGCGCTACTCAATCTCTTCAGGGATACGCCACGCATTGTACTTCTGCGAAATATCGTGGAGGCAATTTGAATGCGTATTTGACCTACAAGATGCCCTGCGGTGGCCAGCCGATGGACATGTCGGTGTATTGTTCTTCCCTGACAAATCTGGTACCGGTTCATCGACCCCGAAGGGATGGAAGGCTTGATTGGCCTGGGCGAGAAGCCCCGTCGAACCAAAAACTTGGCATCGATTGAATGCGACAGCCGGCGCATTCTTCGATTGCACTACCTTGCGCCAAAAAAAATTGTTAAACAACAAACGTTTAACAATAAAAAATAAAGATTTGATTCAAAAAATTGAAGAAAAAGGTGAAGTAGAATTAGTGCCAGCCTGTTGCCTCGAGGCCTCCGCACACTTTTGCGGCAACGCGGCAGCCCTATCTCTAAGCGTAGGGCAGAAACGCAGAGATCGTCACCTGCGGCAAAACTTGCCGCGTCCAACTTGCCGCTCGTATGACGACAAGGCGGCAGCGGCGATTCAAGCCATTATTGCCGCTGCCAGGGTTCTGTTTGCGCTCTAGCTGATCGTGGCGAGGATCTAGAATGGAAACTGATAATGATAGTGAAGTCGCAGGCGATGGAGTGGGGCGGCAGAACTGAGCATTTGTGCAGCGCCACGTCGTTCTTTCACTAGAACGCTGCAGTTTTGTCCCTGACGCTTGCCGCTTTGCCGTTTGCCGCGTGTCGCGTCGCCGCAAAAGTGTGCGGAGGCCTTTGTACGAAGTCTTGAAAGTATTGACATTTTTTTCGAGAAGTGCACCTCTTCGTTCCGACAGATCTGACCTTTCAAGCACCCTGTTTTAATCCTTATATGTTCAACAGAAGAGATTCTAAATAGTATTTATATCCAGTCCACTCGATTTAATGTTGCTTTTGGAGGGAGTTTTCAAGCGTTTTCACAGAATAAATTGGTTACCGCCGTCGGTTTTGGCGGAAGCTGTCCGATATCTGTTGCACGGTTGGTCTTGTAGTCGAAGGCGCGCCTGGGGTCTTGACATTTTTACTTACTCCTTACTTGTCCTTACTTGATCCTTACTTGTCGGTGTGTGTTTGTGTACGATTACTGTGACTCACTAACCAGTTTGTGTGCCGTTTCAGTCACTGCATCCAGCAAATTCTCGAATCAATCGCCTACTGCCATCAGAACTGCATTGTGCACAGGGATTTGAAGGTGTGTTGACCGTGAAGGGTTTGTTCGACGTTGGGCGCCAGACGTAGATGGGCTTCGGGAAAAACTTTTTGGAGTTTTCATTAATATCTAATTTTTTATGGGCAATAGTGTATATTTCACGGATTTTTGTTCATTTATGGGTTTGCATGAAATTTGGGACGAAAACAGAAACTGAAAGGGTCGAACGAAGCTATTCTGACATGCGAAGTGGAGAGCGTACGGGTTTTAGGTCTGGTAACTATGGGAAAGATCCTCCAGGGATTTCTGTTTAGAGGAAGGGATGTGATGAAGGATAAGGATAACGGACAGCGTTTCTCAATCCCTTTTGGGATGCGCTACGCATTTTATTCCTACGGGATATCGTGGGGGCGATTTGAGTGCCCATTTGGACATACTTGCGGTGACCAGCCGATGTCAGTGCTTTATCCTTCCCAGACAAGCCTGGGACCAATTCACCGACCTCGAAGGGATGGAAGGCTTGGTTGACCCGGGCGGGAAATCCGAACCAAGAAGCAGGTATCGGGTGCACACTACAGTCGGCACGTCCGACTGCGCTACACGCACCCCGGAGTTGTAATTGGAACAAGAAAAGAATCTTCAGTTCATGTCGTGAAAGTGGGCAGCATTGGGAGGTGGGAACGCGCAAACCAATCACACAAAAAATGCGTGCCAGTCAGAGAGCGAGTGTTCGGCACTTTGATTGTCTGGCACTGTTTGGCCACTGCTCTGTTTGGTTGTGATTGGCTGATCCGTTCCCACCCAAATGCTGTCCACTTTCGCGACATGGACTGACCAAGCCAAGGGGTCAGGCGTTTAGAGCGCTTCTTCGTTTACTAAGGAAGGCCTACTGTTCTTGTGGGAGGTAGCTACATCGCTTAACTAGCCCCACTGTCCAAGATTACGCCAAAGAGTTGGATGAGTGGCGCTTGACAGATTGACAGCCTCAGTTTGGGTGTGGTTTGAGTGCATGTGCGTTGATCTACTATCCAGACGACCTGTCATTCAACTTCTTCCGCGTTTCAGCCGGAGAACCTACTGCTTGCCAGCAAAGCGAAAGGAGCAGCCGTCAAGTTGGCGGACTTCGGACTGGCGATTGAGGTTGGCCAAGACACCGAAGCGTGGTTCGGCTTCGCCGGTACGCCCGGCTACTTGTCACCGGAGGTGCTGAAGAAGGACCCGTACGGGAAGCCTGTCGACATATGGGCTTGCGGTGAGTGCTCTACATTCAGTTCTGAGTCTTTGAGAAGTTCTTCCAGCACTATGTAGCTGAACACCTTACACGTCTCCAAACGTCCCTGTCGTGTGTCAGAATTGCCCAGTTGGTGGACCTCGCTCGGTGGACATGAATAGCGTCATAGTTTCTGTTCAGGACTTTCTCATCAAGATATCTGACAAATACGTTCAGTTCTGAGTCTTTGAGAAGTGCTTCAGCGTAAATTGAGCTGCGGACAGCCCTCAGATGGTACGATATTCTGTAGGAATGAAGAGCTACTAGTGCCATAAAAAACCATTACGTGCTCCAATCTTCGCCTCAATGAGAACGTTATGGGTTTTTATCTGATTTTCATTTTCACTTTAAACTGGACACTTTTCATTTCACATCGGATGCTCTTTAATTTGAAATGGACGGCTTTGGAAATAAACGAACATTTCTGAACTATGTCGAACCCTCTATAATTTACATAAACTTTGTCAGGCCTAGATAAAATTATTTTTTCGAATATTTAAACTCAAATTTTTTTTGCAGACTGACTTAAGAAAAAATAACTGCACTGTTTGAATAGCCACAACATTTTTATCATTTGATCGCGAAACAGAATTTTCATGTTCATCCTGACCTACTGGAGATCGGTGAATTCGCAGAAGTTTTATAGGGAGAGATTGCGCCGTGCACTCGCTCTGTATACTGTATTGTCTATTAGATGTAGTATAATTGCTGTTCAAATGCGTATAAATCCAGAATCCGCAAAAGCGATCATGATATAAGAATCACACCACCATTCTCCTGTGCATAACTTTAGGTAAACAGCATTTACACTTACGTAAGTTCTGGACGAGTACACGGAGTAATCTTCTCACACGAATAATTCTTCGTGTCGGAGCACTTTATTTATCTCTTTATTCGTTTATTTAGAATGCACTTAAGACACTTTTGGCCAAAGGAGTAGAAATTCTATGCTTACTCAAAAAGTGAACATACTTCTTTTTATGACCCTAAATAAGAATTTTTCACACGAATCTCCTTAAAACAAACACTATTTTGTCTGCTATAAGACGTAAATTTCGATGTTGGGTGTGATTGTAAACCAGAATTCTATTCATTTGCTTTATTTTGATTAAAAATTGCTCTGGTAGGAATGAAAAGCTTCCAGCGTAAAGTGGAAATGACATATTTAAATTATTTATTTCTTATTATTTTATATTTTCTCGAGTCTGAGTATAATACGACTTCTATGTATCAGCTGCCGCTGTCCGCCGATATAGTTGTTGTTTTTGTTTTTGCTTAAAAGGTGTCCAATTTAAAACAAAACGTGTCCCATTTAAAGTGAAAGCGGCACAAAAAGATCCTATGCTGGGACGGGCGCATGTAGCGCAGTCGGAGGAGGTACCAGCTGTCGCGTGCATCCGACACCAGGTTCCTGGTTCGGATTTCCCGCCCAGGCCAACGAAGCCTTCTATCCTGTCGGGGTCGGTAAATTGGTATCAGACTTGTTTGAGAAGGATACAGCGCTGACTCGTTCATCGGCTGGCCACCGTATGGCCAAATACGCATTCAAATCACCTCCACGATATCCAGTAGAAGTAGAATGCGTGGTGCATTCCAAAAGGGATTGAGTAACGCCGTCCTTTATCATTATGGTGGAGCAGCTCAGCGTTATGCAGTTCCAGGAATACTTTTCGTAAACTGAAATCAAACAAACTGACCCAAGTTCGACTTTTCGTCCAGGCTAAGAGTTCAAACCTTCCCGGAAATCCAACAATACCTCTGCCTATAAATGAGGAGCTAAGGCGTTGTAGCTCAGTCGGAGGAGGCGCTGGCCGCCGCGTGCACCCGATACCAGGTTCTTTGCTTGGATTTCACACACAGGTCAACCAAGCCTCCCTCCCCTCCCTATCCCTCCGGTGAGTTGTCTGGGAAGGATACAACACCGATTTGTCCATCGGCTGGCCACAGCAAGTCATTGTGTAGGTCAAATTCGCATTCAGATTGCCTTCAGATCATTTCTAGAGGTAGAATGAGTGGCGCATCTGAAAAGCGGTTGATTAACGTCGTCCGTTAGCATTTTCCTTTATTAATGTGAAAGTCTTGGATTGCTTAGCTGTTTCTTCGTGTATATTCTTTGGTGTGCTGCGAAAGGCCATTCATTTTGTGTGAAAGTCCCACTAGAATTCAGAGAAGGTTCACGTTGGCGTTTGAGATGGGGGCGGCGATGATGGTAAGGGAGTATTCTGAGTGTTTGCTAGGTCTTGAGGGGAATACAAGGAAAGCCTTCGGCGATGTAATGACAATAGGCCTCCAGCTCCCACGTAGCCCTTCTATCGACATCTGGGGTTGTAGTAGCGCAGTCAGGGAAGGCGCGGCTGTCTCCTGCATCCTATTCGAGGTTCTTGGTTCGGATTTCCCGTCCACCAAGACTTACTTCCCTCAGAGGTCGGTGAGGTGGTGCCATACTTGTCTGGGAACAACAAAGCGCTGACTTGTTCACCGGCTGGCCACCACAAGTCATTGTATGGCCAAATACGCATTCAGATCGCCTCCACGACAACGCGTAGAAGTAGAGTGTGTGGCGGATACCAAAAAAGATTGCTAACGCCGACCTTTATTTTTTAGCTGTTCATTGTAGTAGAGTCTGGTTGGAAAAGTTCCTATTAGCCTGATTTTGCGGTTCCTAGCTAGGCTTGGGTGTGAACTAGCGGAGTTTCCCCCAATTCGAATTTTAAGACTTGAAATTCTTCAACTCATTCTCTTAAAAACCGAAGCTATACCTTCTAATGCAGTCTCCAGTCTTGGTGTTTACCTCTTCGATATCGAGCCTCTTTCAAAATAGTTGTTGAATTGGAACCTGCCTAAAACTCTGCTCAGTTTCTTCGGCTCTATGGGTTCTCTGGAGGTTTTGAAATTGTATGTCAAATGGTTCCCACCGTGGCACGGGGCGACGCTGTCTATCAATTTTTGAAGTTTTGAAGCACAGAATCAATATAGGAAACGGACAGTAGACGATCTCTGTCACTGTGAGCAGACGGGAGCTGTGGGTTGGAAGCGCCTGTTGTTCTCGTACAAATCGGATGATGACTGACTCCACGCTCAGGTCGATCGAATGCTCTATATTTCTACTGCAGTTTTCGGACAGTAAAGCAAATCGTCTCGATCGCACGTTCAAATTCACTATTATCCATTTGCATGTAGAACTTAAGTGCATGGCGCTTTCCAATGCAATTGGTAGCATTCTTCGGACGATAGTACTTGTCTTCATTTTCTCAATAAAAAAACTGATTCTATCCATTTTGTTTCTAGTCAAAGGACAGGTCGCTAGTTTGGTCCATACACATAGGTAGGCGGGAACGTGCCAGCAAATAACAACGGATCAGAGACCCTAATAAATACGCGATGTCCAATAAGAGAATCATTTAATTTATGCTAAACGGTTCAAGTCGTTAATTCGGCCTACATGTGAGGAAAGAAACATACCAACCAATCACAGCCGATTAGAGCACCGAGCAAATACGCGTCAACCAGTTAGGGCACTAAACGTGCTCGCTTTTTCTGGGAAGCACACCCAAGTCCACTCGATTCGAGCTGACTGGTTTGGTATAAACTGTTGCTTGAGTCCTTATTTGCATGTGGAATTTAAGTGCATGGCGCGTTCCAAGGCGATTGGTAGTATACCTCCCACGAGTGTACAAATCTTCATTTTCTCAATAGAAGAGCTGGTTCTACAAAATTTGTTTCTTGTTAAAGGACAGGTCGTTATTTGGTCTGCATAGGTAGGCGGGAACGTGCCGATTAGAGCACCGAGCGAATACGTACCAGCCAATGACGGCATCAACCGTGCTCGCTTTCTCTGGGAAGCACATCCATGTCCACTCGATTCGAGCTGATTGGTTTGGTCTGATTGGTGTATCCCTGTTCTTCGACTTCTTATCTGCATTTAGAGCTTCAGTGCATGGCGCATGCCAGGCGGACTGGTAGCAACCTTAGCTAGTTTCGCAACCTCTATTTAACTTATTTTTAAAAATTGCTAATTATTTCATTTCTACTAGACGGTACAAGTCGTTAGTTTGGCCTACATCGGAAGGCCGGTACGCACCAACCAATAGCAGCCGATTAGAGCACCGAGCCAACTCGCGCCAGCCTTTCAAGGCGTCCACCATGCCCAGTCCCTCTGAGAGGCACGCCTGAATGGCTTGGGGCTTTCCCGTCCCAGTATAGGCCACATAAAGACAAGTACCGTGAATACCGTGATCTACAGTGAACGCCGACCCTTAACCCTTCTTCTATCATCTGATAATCAGCTGATGTTTAGGAGTGATCCTGTATATCCTACTGGTCGGTTATCCTCCGTTTTGGGATGAGGATCAACATCGGCTATACGCTCAGATCAAGGCTGGCGCGTACGATGTGAGTTTAGCACTCAATACGCCTTGAGTTTTCTTTCATTCTGTTCTTTCTTCCAGTACCCAAGTCCCGAATGGGATACGGTAACGCCGGAGGCGAAGAGCCTCATCGACAGCATGTTGACGGTGAATCCGAAGAAGCGAATCACCGCTGATCAAGCGCTCAAAGTGCCATGGATCTGTGTACGTAGCGTGGTTGTCACCCGTGGTCGACCTATGGCTATCGTATTCTCGTTGTTTAGAACCGTGAACGTGTGGCGTCGGTGATGCACAGACAGGACACGGTCGACTGCTTGAAGAAGTTCAACGCCAGACGGAAACTGAAGGTGTGCATTTCGACCCGGTTTTGTTGTTCGCCTGATCGCATGATATCCGCATTCTGATCGGGTGTAAGCTCTTGTTTTCGAGTTCGAGTAGAAAATACGGCTGCTAGAGCTTCAGAATCGCTTTGTGAGCATACATCTCGATAGAAAATTACGATCTGCGCTAGAACGGTTCGGTACGAGCTCTAGAGAAGGGGTTACTTGGATTTTTTTTCGTTAGATTTTCAGCGCACACCCTTTATCGATGGCACTCATTCTGATCAGGATTATCCGAGTGCGCGAAAATGGTGGCCGTTTTTCATCTACGGCGATCTTCTGATGTAACCGTTAGCTTCACAATTTCCTTAGCCGCTGAGCTCATGGTCATGCTATTCTGAAGTCAGTGATTTCAAAAATTTGTAAAATCAGTACTAGTCGTCAATATGGTCTACCTGGAAGAATGAACGACGCGGAAATGCACTAGACCAATCAAGCTGCATCAGATGGACGCATCAGCAATGCGTGACATGTGCGATCGGTTCAGTACCTGATTGGTTTGTAAATGGCTTCTTCCTGGCTCTCTATTTAGGCCAAATTAACGACCAGTAATCTATGATCGAGCTTGTGTAAAAAAATGTCATTATTTTTGCGACACCCTTGAATTTTTTGTGTAACTGTAGTGTGTTTAAAAGCAGCCACCACTTATTCCCAGATCGCGTTGCCCTAATTAATGGCTGATTGTGTCATCAACATGTGAAATTGACTGCTAAGGCAGGAACGGCCACTATTTTTGCTACACCTTTCCTTGTAGACTCCCGCGGGCGCCACGTTGAGCGTGGGATCGAGTAAGATTATCATTCTTCCAGTGTTTTCGGGGTAAATCATGAGTTTGAAGCTCTAGTAGGGCGCGATCGGCCATTATTTTTGCAACGTGATATCATATTGTTGGTTCTGGTCCCCACTATGTAGGCATAGGCATCGATCACTCAAAAAAGCGATTATCTTGGCATCACAGGCGACCTTTATCGCACCAAACGTGGCTGAGCAGTTGGCATCTATTTGTGCAACATCTAGGCCCAGGATTCCAATCAAGCACTTGGTCGTGGTGTACTGCTTCTACCAGTGAATGATCGGTCATTATTTTCGCGAGTTTGCCGTCGCGACTGTGTCACTCCGGCCCCAATGTGTTTACAGAGCTTGCCCGAAAAAAATGCGTCTCATTCGCGGTGCATAGTTGTACAACAGCGCTGGTTGAATCCACGGCAGTTATTTTCGCGACATTTTCACATACTGCCCACACGGGTACATTATGTGGGGAGTGAATGACCATTATTTTTGCGACCTGATAGCCAGAGGTGGATCGTATCCGGTTAAATTGGCTTGAATGAAGCATGGGCGCCCAAGAGCGTGCCAGCCATTAAGAACGCTTTCCTTTTGAATTGTCTTAATCGGAGTACATAGGACAAAAAGCGGTCATTATTTTTGCAATGAGGGGCTACCCTGGATTCATCTCAGAAAAATATCCTCTATTTTCGCCACCTGATAACCTCTGGCAGTTCGTATTAGCTCTAAAGAAGAGCGGCCATCATTTGCGCAACATTCTCTCAATCTCGGATCACCAATAGTATTGAGCTATAAAAAATTAAAAATTTGTGCCGTTGAGTGTTGGACAGAACCGTAAAAAATGACACTATTTTCACGCCGATGGATTATAGAGGAAAAGTGGAGCCCCGATTGCGGTCGCCCTAAACAAAATGCTTTGAAGCTCTGTTGACCTCGCACTCACGGGAACAGACGGGTTTATGGCGAAACGGCCACTATTTTTGCGTGGTTCTAGTGATTCAATCGGTAGTTTTGAAGAGTGGGTTGAGGCCACAAAACGGCCGCTAATTTCGCTCGATGTGAACCAGCGTTAAATCGCGGTTTTCTACAAGGATGGGCTGGCTGCTTATCCGTGGCCACCACTGAGCGGTACTCCTCTCAAGAGAGTACCTCGAGAAATATGCGGCTCCAAGGTGGACCACGTACGTGGTCGAGACGGTGCGGGCAGGCCCATGCGCGAAATTAATGGCCGCTTACTTACAGGTTCGCTTCCGACGCCGAGCGGTGTGACGGCATGTATAATGGCCAAATTGATCGATCGCGTCGCCCGATCAATGTGGCCACAATACGTGCCGTCGCGCCGCTCGGCGTTGAAGTATAAATGGGCCTTTAGATGCTTCAGATGTTTTCTTTCAGCAGTTTTAAGAGAATTTCTAACAACTAAGCTCGTACCGAACCGTCCTAGCGCACCTATCCAGTGCGGCTCACCGTCACTCATTTTCTTTAAAAAATTCTTTCTCGGTATTAGTCGGTAATGCGGCCTACATGGTGATGCTGGCAATGCGCCATCCAATTGCTACCAATCATAGTTGTGACCAACTATGCGCTAACTAGTCATGCGCAAAGCGTAGTTGACTTTTATAGACGGTGCCACGGATGTGGCCTGACTCGTCTAGCGCGTTACCTCCTCCCCATGTAGGCCACATTATCGACCAGTGCCGTTTTTTTTCTTTTGTTTGCTCATATTTTTCGCGTCCACGTCTGTGGTTCATAGTCAGCTCATCTAGCAACGGTAGACATACTGCATCTGCTGCGTAGTTATCTTATTTTGCGCTCGATTTTGAGTTTCATTATTTATTTTGTACATTTAATTTTGCGTATCGTTGGTGTGAGTACGTCGGTCGGTCGGTCGACATGTGGTCCACGTTGAGAACTTTGGCACCGCACGAAGAAATTCACACTGCTCTACAGTTTCAGTTCGAAAGAAGAAGAAGGTGCACTTAGTAGCCAATTAAGCCTATATTTTCCTGTGCAGAAGTGTCCAGGTCTCGATGCGGACCACGTGGAAGACACACGGCTTGAAGATGGGGCCGCCGCTGAATAGACAGGGACGATGTGGGTGCCGCTCGACCATCGCGAAGCTGCTACTGCCACTTCTTCCTTTTCTTCTGGTTGTTCTACTGCTTCTGCGTATACTTCTACCCCCTCTTCTTCTTCTTCTTCTTCTTCTTCTTCTTCTTCTTCTTCTTCTTCTTCTTCTTCTTTCCTCTACCTGTGCTTAACACCCAGTCAGACATCCTTCTGTCTGTGACGACTTTTGTGCGTGCTGCGTGCTAAAACACCTAGTGACACCGAGTTCTGGCGCCACTACTCTCACTGATCGCATGCCGCCTGCATCGTTCACCCTGGTCCTGCCATCCTTTCATCGTCTTCTACTTCTTCCCCTTCTTCCTCTTCTTCATCTTCTTCCTCTTCCTCTTCCCTTTCTCGCCTTTATGAACTGACGTCCATCGTGTCCAAGAAGAGCATCGTTCTCCTCCGAGTGTCGTCTCTGGCTTCAGCTGCATGACGGAATGGAATGCGAATGAACGAGTGAGTGAATTGAGTTGAGCTGAGCTGAGCTGAGCTGAGCAGGGTGTCAGCATAGGGTTTTCGGCCCCAAGAAGCCTATGGAAGAAGCTAGGTCGAACCTATTGGAGCAAAGGTTTTGCAGTGATTTGGACGGGCTTCAGCTAGGTTGGCTACTCAGCGGCGAACCTATACTGTGATTCTGTATGTAACAGGATAGTAGTATCCTATCACAGAAAAGAACTTGAGAAACCGGCCTTCTAGAGGAGCTATCTCTTCTTCTTAGCACAAAATTTTCCGTAATGTTTGATCATTTTAAAAAATCTGACCAATTTTGAAGCCGTCGACACCATAGAGTAGCAAACCAAATTGTCTACTACGCCTATGGATCGTGCGGTAAGCTTTAGAAGGCGAAAGTAGGTTCACGAAAACGTCCTGCTGTTCGTCTTGATCTGTTTCGTAGAAGACCTGGGGCCGGATTCATCAACGACTTACTGAGATTTAACGGAAAAATTACAGCCGAAATTTCTGAAAAAACGCGAACTAAGGCCACTTATCAACACGCGATATGGTGAAATGTTGGTGTTATCAGGAATTTCGGATGTAATTTCTTCGTTAAATCTCTGTAAGTCGTTGACGAATCTGCTGATCAATTCCCATAGTAGAACGAGAGCTGTTCGACTTTCTGCGCTATTTGTTCCAGTAATACCCTCTCGATACTAGACGTAATTCACCGACGTCATCCGTAGAAGGAAAGTACATGGCGTATCCTATCGTAGGTTGACGCTTATTAACTACAAATGCTGCTGAAACTGCACCAGCTGACGCAACTTCGACCGCTGCTCTGATTGGTCGTTTCCAGCTTCTCATGTAGGTCCCATTAAGAATCAGTACCCATAAAAAAAGCCGGAATTGATGTGTAGTGGATTTTTATTTGTAAAAAGATATCTTTTTGCTAGTAAAATCTGTGACAGCAGTTGAACAGCGGAAGAACTATAAGCGCAGCGATTACAAGTCGGCGATGTGGCCTGCGTTGGCAGGCGGTGATGAATCAGCCGATAAGAGCGAAGCCGAGCAGGCATCAACTAAGTGGTGCATCAACTGTACATATCCTACCTTATTGGCTCGACCGCTCGATGCAGCCTCATTGGTCCAGTGCATTCTCGCCTCCTCATGTAGGTCACATGAGCGACTTGTATCAAAAGTAAAAGCACGAAAACCCAGGGGATACGCCATGGGTTTTAACTATTCAAATCATAAACCCTTCAGGACGATTTTTAGGGGCCAACGCATTACCAAAAAGGATATGTTACCGAAAGGGATAGTAAAACTTTGCAATAGCAGTTGAACGACGGAATCCAAGCCCATGATGTGACCTGCACGGGGAGACGGTAGTGCACCAGCCAATCAGAGCACAGGTCCCACCTGTTTCAGCTAATCGGTGCGGCGACCCGACGGTACGTGACCTTGCTGCATGAATCACCCGACTGATGCGGCCTGAATGGTCCTTTGTGTTCCAGCCTCCCCTTATAGGCCACATTAGCGACTAGTGTCCAAATAAAAGGCCAGAAAAGCCCATGTTTTATCTGTACTTGGAATTTTTAAAGGTAACATATTGCTAAAAAGGATATCGCTTCGTTAGTAAGGCGTACTGTAGCAGCTAAATGACCTAAAAATGAAAAAAATCGTGGAATCCAAGCCCATGATGTGACCTGCATGGGGAGACGGTAGTGCACCAGCCAATCAGAGCACAGGCCCCACATGCTTCAGCTAATTCGTGCGACGTCCCGACCGTACGTGCCCTTGCTGGATGAATCACCCGATTGATGCAGCCTGAATGCTCCTGTGTATTCCAGCCTCCCCATGTAGGCATCATTCGTGCGACTAGTACCCAAAGAAAAAGCCAGAAAAGCACTGTTTTATCTGTATTAGTCGGACAGGTCTAGTGTCTAACTGTCTTCGTGGTAATTCTTCCGATTACTGTAGGTGGAATCGGGTCCGATATCCAGCCTACTATGGTTCCGATGCCGGAGCAACGAGCACGAAGTACAATTTATTACGGTAAAATCAGAATGATACTATTAAGACAAGGACAAGGAGCAAAAAGGGGACTAGAGGAGAGCTAAGCCAAGACTGAACCTAGTTGCTTAGATCTGGGAGCTTTTATGGACTCTCTTGGAGGCGTGTCTACCGTGTGCTCCTCGGACTCTCCGTCCGGTACGGTTTTATGGCTCTGGGGCCGTTGCTGGCATATCCGCAGGAGCAGGTCGTAAACCTCCCCTGGATACGTTCCGCCACCTCATGCTCTTAACGAACACTTGCAGAATACACCGGTCCCGGTATATTCCACATGGGGGCCCTCAGAGAAACAAGCGCTTCCACTGCGCTTAAAAAAATCGTCATGAGCAACGACCTCCGTCACTCGCGTCTCAATGAGCGGTTCCGCTCACTCTTTGGTGGGAAAGCACAAGAGCACTGCAGTTCGTCTGCCCACCGCAGGCTGAACTCTCTACACAGTTTCAGCGACGACTTCCGTCGCTTAAAAGGAGCGGGTCCGCTCGCACTTTCCAAAGGAAAGTTTAAAAGACTGGCCTCTGTAGTGCACGAGTCTACTGTAATTAGTCTGCTAACCGCAGCCCGAACCATTGCTTTCCGAATAGTTGCAGCGACGACCTCCGTCGCTTTTAGAGGAGCGGCTCCGCTCACTCTTTCCAGAATAAAGGGCAACTCAGTGATCTCTGAAGCACCAGTGTTGATATACTAATTGTAGATCAAACTTTCTCTGGTCGTAGCTGGTATGGGTCCATACCAGGTCGAAGTCATCTTTCCGACGGCACTTCACTTCTCCTTCCACAGTGATCGTATAGGGTAATGATGCTTATAAGGCCAGCCAAAAAGGAAACTCGTAGATATGAAAAATGACAACATTACAATGTAACGTTCGTGCGTCTATCATGCACTCGCGTTTTAGTCACAACAGCGAAAATAAGGACAACTACTAGAAGGACGGGGTGAAACTGGGCAGCTTTAGAAGACTCCTCATTGTTTCGCCGCTAGCGCGTTCATAGCGTCGTTGCATCCCTTCTTTCATACTGGCATGTCCCCAGTAGGCGTAGTCAGCCTCTTCGTTTGTTGGCAGTGTAATACTAGAATTATAGAAACAAATTACACTGACATTTTTCATCGTAGAAGAACCCATTCTGTTCTTCCTCCGGCACTTTCGGCGCCTAATTTTTTCCATTTCTGGGTCCTTACCACAACCATTCCAAGCTGGTGAGAAGCTAGCCTTCCGTTCTTTCGCATAGCCAAACCGCTTCCGATCTTGGTGATACTCGCTTCCGCCGCATGGCTTGCCTGCAGCACATCGCTGCTTCTGTCGAAAGCGTTCCTTACCTCGAACACTCTTGCACCAACCTTCAAGTTGAGCGATAGCAGAAATTCCGTCTGCGGCGCTCGATGCGCGGCTTTCGCCTGCAACATTCACCCCATCCCGGGTGTTACGACTTTTCTCCACATCTCGAACCTTATTTGGACATTTTGACGCTATGTGCCCAAAATGTCCACACCCGTAGCATTTAGGTGAGGTTTTTGCCGAATATTGACCACCCAACTGGTGCGGAATTTCGGTTGCCCTCTCGAGATGGGATTCATCTGTATCGATCGCGCTACGATCGATACCTTTTTCTGAAGAATTGTGACCATCAGTCACGTTTTCAAAGCCTACCTGTACCTTTTCCAGTCGTACCGCTACTCGCTTAACTTCTTCATACACTTGGCCCTCTTCCGCATCCAGCGCGGCCCTCATGTAATAGGAACTCTGCCAGTGCTGAAGGCAAGAGTACAACTTGGAACCTCTAATGAAATCCCACTCCACACTGGGGTGGATCCTTCTAGAAAGGTCTTCCATGCGGCAGCAAAAATCTACCAGGGACTCATCTTCTTGCTTGCACAGGTTTTCCCAAGCCTTAGTATTGCTTAAGCGTTCACATGGGTTTTGACGAGCCATTTTTAGCGCTCCCACTACATCAAAATATGTTCCTTCTCGAATATTTTGCGGCAAACCCTTAAAAATTGAAAGCGCAGTTCCTGCAAGGTGGTTCACCAATATATCGCGCCTATCTGGGTCCGACCACATCGTGGTAGGAAACTTTACTTCTAGCCCTCTCAAAAAGTCGCTTAGCGAATTTTTGCCATCATATTTTGGGACACTGGCTATACTCTGAGCCTTAAAAACCTCCCGAAATATGGCTAACATATCGCCTACTTGATCCGTAGCGATATGCTCTCTGCTCCTTTCCGAGCAGGTCACTGACTCACTAGTCACTGGTCCTTGAAAGGAACCCAGCGAGGACAAACGCGAAGAGGCGCGAGACTTTTCCATAAGCTCGCAACATGCCCCAGCGTTCATGGGTTGGGACGTGATCCGTCCCTTAACAGAACCTCTTACTCGACTGCTTACCAGCGAAGTATATTGGCTGCGGACCGCACGCCTTTCTTTTGTTCTGCACCCCGCCTCAACAGCACCAACTTGTACCCGGCTGGCTCCAGCCTTTGAGTGCAGTGTTTCAGCTGGCACGCTCTTAACCTTTTCCTGTAACAGTCTCAACTGATTGCTATGGCGCTCCGCCATTTTGTCCTTTTCCGACAACTCATGCTCAAGATGTGACTCCACATTTACTATGTGATTCTGCAATTCCAGAACTTCATCACACTTAGCAATTACTGTTTCTTTAACTTGGTCTATTTCGCATCCCAAAATCAATGCCAGCTCGCACAATGCTTGGCTATGCGCACTTACCGTCGGCAAGAAGTCGCGCAGATCATCAGGAGTCATCCCAACTTCATTAAAAAATGAGATCTCCAAAGCATGTGCCTCCACTCCTAAGCGCTTAGCCACTTTTCCTACTGTGTTTTCTACAGTACCTCTAACGGCTTCCAAAATCTTTGCTCGCTTTGAGCGAGCCAAATTTCTGATTTGGTCATCTAGCGCATTACCCAACCGTTTTAGGATATTCCCGAATGAAACATTCAAATCCTCTGACTGACAGCTCACTCCAAGCTGGAACCAGTCCTCCGGCGGTTGTGGAGCATTCTCGCCTACAAAATCCATGACGACTCCGTCTGTGGATCCGGCGGAACTATAGCTGGACATTTTCAACAGACCTTGAAACCGAAACTTGGATCCAAGTTACCGGCGTGGCCCCCAAGTCGGACAGGTCTAGTGTCTAACTGTCTTCGTGGTAATCCTTCCGATTACTGTAGGTGGAATCGGGTCCGATATCCAGCCTACTATGGTTCCGATGCCGGAGCAACGAGCACGAAGTACAATTTATTACGGTAAAATCAGAATGATACTATTAAGACAAGGACAAGGAGCAAAAAGGGGACTAGAGGAGAGCTAAGCCAAGACTGAACCTAGTTGCTTAGATCTGGGAGCTTTTATGGACTCTCTTGGAGGCGTGTCTACCGTGTGCTCCTCGGACTCTCCGTCCGGTACGGTTTTATGGCTCTGGGGCCGTTGCTGGCATATCCGCAGGAGCAGGTCGTAAACCTCCCCTGGATACGTTCCGCCACCTCATGCTCTTAACGAACACTTGCAGAATACACCGGTCCCGGTATATTCCACATATTTAGGATTTTTAAAGAAAATGTATTGATAAAAAGGATATAATTTCGTTAGTAAGGCGTACTAAAGCAGCTGAACAAGGTAAAAGTGAGAAACTCGGCGAATCCAAGTCGATAATGCGGCCTGCATGAGGAGGTGATAGTGCGATAGTCAATCAGGGCACAGGCCGCACATCCTTCAGCCAATTAATGCGGCGACCCGAACGTACCTGCTCTTACTATGCAGTTCACCCGTTCGATGCGGCCTGAATGATCCTGTGTGTTACAGCCTCCCATGTAGGCCACATTAACGACTAGTGCCCAAAGAAAAAGCCAGAAAAGCACGTGTTGTATCTGTTTTTTGGATTTTTAGACATAGCGTATTAATAAAAACGATATTGTTTCGTTAGTAAGGCGTACTGTAGCAGTTGAACGAGGCAAAAGTGAAACATTCGGCGAATCCAAGTCGATAATGTCGCCTGCATAGGGAGGCGATAGTGCGCCAGCCAATCAGAGCACAGGTCCCACCTGTTTCAGCTAATCGGTGCGGCGACCCGACGGTACGTGACCTTGCTGCATGAATCACCCGACTGATGCGGCCTGAATGGTCCTTTGTGTTCCAGCCTCCCCTTATAGGCCACATTAGCGACTAGTGTCCAAATAAAAGGCCAGAAAAGCCCATGTTTTATCTGTACTTGGAATTTTTAAAGGTAACATATTGCTAAAAAGGATATCGCTTCGTTAGTAAGGCGTACTGTAGCAGCTAAATGACCTAAAAATGAAAAAAATCGTGGAATCCAAGCCCATGATGTGACCTGCATGGGGAGACGGTAGTGCACCAGCCAATCAGAGCACAGGCCCCACATGCTTCAGCTAATTCGTGCGACGTCCCGACCGTACGTGCCCTTGCTGGATGAATCACCCGATTGATGCAGCCTGAATGCTCCTGTGTATTCCAGCCTCCCCATGTAGGCATCATTCGTGCGACTAGTACCCAAAGAAAAAGCCAGAAAAGCACTGTTTTATCTGTATTAGTCGGACAGGTCTAGTGTCTAACTGTCTTCGTGGTAATCCTTCCGATTACTGTAGGTGGAATCGGGTCCGATATCCAGCCTACTATGGTTCCGATGCCGGAGCAACGAGCACGAAGTACAATTTATTACGGTAAAATCAGAATGATACTATTAAGACAAGGACAAGGAGCAAAAAGGGGACTAGAGGAGAGCTAAGCCAAGACTGAACCTAGTTGCTTAGATCTGGGAGCTTTTATGGACTCTCTTGGAGGCGTGTCTACCGTGTGCTCCTCGGACTCTCCGTCCGGTACGGTTTTATGGCTCTGGGGCCGTTGCTGGCATATCCGCAGGAGCAGGTCGTAAACCTCCCCTGGATACGTTCCGCCACCTCATGCTCTTAACGAACACTTGCAGAATACACCGGTCCCGGTATATTCCACATATTGAATACACCGGTCCCGGTATATTCCACATATTTAGGATTTTTAAAGAAAATGTATTGATAAAAAGGATATAATTTCGTTAGTAAGGCGTACTAAAGCAGCTGAACAAGGTAAAAGTGAGAAACTCGGCGAATCCAAGTCGATAATGCGGCCTGCATGAGGAGGTGATAGTGCGATAGTCAATCAGGGCACAGGCCGCACATCCTTCAGCCAATTAATGCGGCGACCCGAACGTACCTGCTCTTACTATGCAGTTCACCCGTTCGATGCGGCCTGAATGATCCTGTGTGTTACAGCCTCCCATGTAGGCCACATTAACGACTAGTGCCCAAGGAAAAAGCCAGAAAAGCACGTGTTGTATCTGTTTTTTGGATTTTTAGACATAGCGTATTAATAAAAACGATATTGTTTCGTTAGTAAGGCGTACTGTAGCAGTTGAACGAGGCAAAAGTGAAACATTCGGCGAATCCAAGTCGATAATGTCGCCTGCATAGGGAGGCGATAGTGCGCCAGCCAATCAGAGCATAAGCCGCAGCTAATCTTAAGCGGCGACGCGACTGTTCGTGCCCGTGCAGGGTGGTTCACCTGTTCGATCCGACCTGAATGGTCTTACGTGTTCTCGCCTCCCATGTAGGCCACATTAGCGACTTGTACCGCGCGGCGCATTCCAAGTGTATTGACTAGCCCTTGTGCGACCGTTACATCGGCTATCTTAAAACCTAAAGGTGAGTTCTACCCGTAAAGTAGTCTAATTTTTAACTCTTTTATTTTTTTAAGAAAAATGACTTTAAATAGCCCCTAAAATAGCTATACGAAGAGCAGAGTAGTCCAAGTTGCTGTGAAACCTCACTGTTCTCTCCTTGCTGATGTTTTCGAAGAAGGCCAACTGGGTCCGAAAGCCTCGTGAGAACCCTCCTGCTGCCGCTTCGCCGTCTATCCTATCCATACTTCTCTCATCGTCATGCCTATCAGTCTATCAGTCTCTTGTCCAGTCGTTGAACAGCCGTCCCTGAAGTCCCGCACCAATCGACAAGCGATTTTTAGGAACTATCCTAGTGGGGTGGGGCACTTCAGTTAATATTTTTGACAGCAACGGTAATCCACCGCCTTCCACTAGGATCCGGTTTTACCCTTCATATGAGAGGTTTCAGGTGAATTTTTGAATTATTTAGCGTATGGATCGCCTTCATTGGCCCTATCCCCTTGCTAGGTTTGCCTTGGAGAGTTTGGTGCGCAACTTTTGGGAGAGCATCTCCTGTCCGCCCAAACCACGGCTGGACACCGTTGTTTTCTCCACACACCTATGGTCGTACGCGTTGTTGTTGTTGTTGTTGTTCTGGTTGTTGTTCTGGTTGTTGTACAGGTTGTTGTTGCTGTAGTAGTGTCTTGTAGAAGACAGTGAAAAGACTAGAACAGCAGAGATCAGTGGATCATCAGCTCATCTGATGATCTGATGAGTGTCTCGAATCTCTCACACATCTGAATCTGCTCCGCTGAACATGTACCCTTCTGAAAGGCCGCCATCTCTGCCGTGAAAATGGTGACACGAATCAGTGGCGTGCTGAGGACGAGCGATTCGACTGGCAGTGTCGCGTCGAACGGCAGCGGACCCGGCGATGCACCGGGCAGCGGCGGCGGCGGAGCGACGACGTCGTCTCAACCCAGCAGTCCACAGCACCCTACACAAGAGGTACACACCACACACCGCACCACATCGCCACACGAACGCACCATCACCTCCACAGACAGCACTTGCGTATCCGTCCGTCACCAGCGCCCGTAGTTCCCCTTCATCTCGGCCGCCCCGCCAGCGCTGCTGCAGCCGCTTCCACGTCTTCCACGCTTCGCCTGGCTGGGACATATGGCTTCTGAAAATCCGCTACGACGTGCGGAACATACGTACCCGTGTGTGCGGTTGAGTTCTTTCGCTCCCACCTCGCTCACCTCCCCTTCCACCTTCACCGCCTGATGTCCGACTGGCATACGTCGGTGTCTTTGCAGAAGCATGCCAGCCTGATGAAGCTTGTAATTCTAACAATTGTCAACCTACCAGAATCGTTTCATTTATACCATTTTTACGTGGACACTTTGCAAATCAAATGGGACACCTTTCAAACCAAATTGGACACTTTTCGAAGCTGACCTATGAACTTTGAAATCAAGCTGAACGTCTTCCATATCGAAACGAGCTTCTTACAGGTTGAAGTACAGACATCCAAGTTGGATTGCAACGTGAATTTTTAGAATAGGCAGTAGATGTCCTAAGTCCTAAGGCCCCGTTTATATTAGGTTGTCTCCATAAGTCCTTGCAGTTTTTTTTCAACGATTCACTGCAGATTTCACCGGCGGTCTCTTGCAAGCGCTTCAGAGCTTTCGAGAGGGAATGATTTGCTGTATAAGAAGGTGTATTGCATTTCTTTTTTCATCATGAATTTTGTCAATTTTTAGGTCGTTGAAGTGAAAAGTGAAAAAGTAGCCATTTGCGCACTTGTTCTCTCCGCTTAGGTTTGTAATTTTTTGCGCAGTTTTTTATAGCACTTGGAAGACAATGTTCTGTACTATAAGAACATGTGTTGGTCCTGTTTTTTCACTTACCCTTTATTGATTTTTAGGCCATCAAATTGGGAATTCCGACTTACCCGTCCGAATTTTTACCAAAACTCCGGTTCTGTGGTTGAACTTTTTTGCTTGGTGTTATACGTCGTTTAGAAGAGGATGTCAGTTGCCCAGTAAAAATTTGTGTCGCGTTTATTGGCTCACGCTGATTTCTGTCGAATATCAACAACTTAAGAAGGAGAAGGAGCTGTTGGTGAAGACAATTTTTCTATTTTTGGCATTTTGTTGATATTCAATAGAAATCAATAAACGCGACACAAGTTCTTATAGAGCAAGAAATTTTCTTCCGAATGACATATAACACCTACGCAAAAAGTCCAACCACAGAGCTGGAGCTGTCGGCAAAAGTAACCATCCTCCTTCGGACGTCCCAATTTGATGACCTAAAAATCTATAAAGGACAAATGAACAAATAGCACTAACACATATTCTTGTAGTACAGATCATTGTTCTCCAAGTGCTATAAAAATTGCGCAAAAAATCACACACCTAGGCGGAGAGAACAAGTGCGCACATGGCTACTTTTTCACTTTTTCACTTTTCACTTCAACGACCTAAAAATTAACAAAATTCATGATGAAAAAAGAAATGCAATACATGTTCTGATAGAGCAAATCATTCTCTTTCGAAAGCTATGCAGCGCTATGCAAGAGACCGCCGGCGAAATCTGCAGTGAATTGTTGAAAAAACTGCAAGGACTTATGGGACAACCTAATACTTCCGACGCCGAGCGACGCGACGTGGCCAAATTAATCGATCGCATGTCTCAATCAATATGACCACTATACATGGCATCGCGCGGCTGGGCGTCGAAGTATAAAAGGGGCTTCAGAGATGCAGCAACATCTGCTTGTTTGCTTTGCCAAAGAGTAGTCCTGCTTTGTCTTATTATGACTAAAAAAATGTTTTGGAAAAATAGAAAATAAGAAGTAGATTCACTACTTCGGAACAAGTGAATACTCCCTTTGAGATTGTTCCCCGTACTTTACTGAAATTTAAGCGTAACTGAGTGTTTTGATTCCTAGGATGAAAACGTTCGCTAACTTTCTGTAAAGGTTGCTGCGGACTTGGATAGGACGGAGTTTTCGGAGCTTTTACAGTTACTTTTCTCCAAAAAATTTTTTCACGAAACAGACTGGCTGGCAAGCGATGGAAGGACACCAGACGTGGCCAGCAGGTGCATTGCTGGGCGGTGGACATTTCCTACAAGCGCAGTCTCACCACAACCATCACCACCCCCATGCTAACCGTGTGTAGTGAGTGCTGCTGCGTGTGTGCGGGCAGCTTGGACGATGAGTCGTCCGAATGTGGCTGTTCTCCTCTCCTTCCCCTGACGACTCGTCCAAGCCGCTCCCGTAGCTATTCGTATTCTAACTGTGTCAGACTAGCCGTGTCTGTGCGTGCGTGCGTGTGTTTTCACCTGCTGCTGTCCGTTTCGAACTCTATCCTGTCCTGCTTGCTGTCAGCTGCTATCCATGTCCTTTTCCCCTGTTTCCGCCGTCTCTTATGTATGCTGGTGTATGATTCCGGTACAGTATTCAACAGAACCGTATGGGAGGACGTTCATATAATCTGCGTGTGAAGAGGAAGTCTATGGGAGTGCAGGCTATTGAGTTTTTTTTTAAGTTTTTAACTTCAAAAGGAGCACGAATAATTGATAAAGGAATTATAGCAAGTGTATACTCAAGCGAAACACAATCAATCGAGTGTAAAATACAAGATTTTGCAGGAGTGCATGGCGCGATCCTCACCGCTCATACGCCGGAACATTTCTGTTTCCTTGCGCTTTTTAAGAGCTCTTAACCTCTTCAGTACCTTTTTTGCCGGTGAAGTTATCACCTTTAAAACTGTTCCTACATTTTTTGAGACACTCTGTATAAAGTGGCATAGTTGGGTGATGCTCGTCATCTCCGGATTCCGCAACCTATGTGGAAATAGAAAGGCCATCAAGTCCTCTAACGTTGAAAATGGAGAATTACTCTATTTGAACTCTTCCGGGATAGAAGCATGGGCACATGTCGCGAAGATGCGCAGCATTGGGAGGTGATGGCACGTCAGCCAATCATATCCAAGTAGAGCAGCGGTCGAACACACATCAGCCAATCAGAAGAATACTGACCGTACAAGCCCTCTTTGAATGGCACGCCAATTTGATGCGAGCTGATTGGCTCACGAGCCACCATCTCCCAGTGCTGCCCATCCACGCGACATATACCGAAGAATGGATGAAAGATTAAGGGCGTCGTTATTCAATCCCTTTTGGGGTGCGCCACGCATTTTACTTCTACGAGATGTCGTGGAGGCGATTTTGAATGCGTTATTGGTCATATTATGACCTGCGGTGGCCAGCCGATGAACAAGTCAGCGATATGTCCTTCTCAGACAAGTCTGGTATCTATTCACTGACCCCGCGGGATGAAAAGCTTTGTTGGCTTGGGCGGAAAATCCGAACCAGGAACCTGATATCGGGTGCACGCGACAGCCGGCACATCCTCCAACTGCGCTACAGGCGCCTGGGAAACAAAGGAAGAGCCAAAAGGATGCCGTAGGTGCGAACGGATGAGTGTATTGAAGTCAGAAGAAGGCCTCATCTGCGTGGCGCCATGAAACCTGCGTAGACTCAAATCATTTTCTTCAAGCCTTGTATGATTGGTAATGAAGATATAAGCCCTCAGATATTCGCAGGTTCTCTTCGCTCTCCATCCCTCAATTGGGACCAGACGCGTCTGAGAAGAATAAACCGCTAATTTGTCTTCGAAGCTACTGCGAAAGCCCAACTACACATTCAAACAGTCCTAGCGATCCGTATCCCGTTAGAAGTGGAGTATGTGGTCAGATCCCATAGGAACGATTGACCAAGGTCGACATCCTTTGTTCCCCGATTGCAGCACACCCTTTTGTTGTGCGGACGATTATAAAGCGTAAAAGAATAATCGTCGGCGTACATCAGTCCCAATTTGTGGTGCCCCACCACCAGTTCGGATTGGGAAGTTTCGTTAACATCGGCGGGATCCGAACCTTGAATCGATTCGAGGTGATCACGTCATTCGGCGCACGCTACTACATACTGCGCTACACACTCCCATCCTACAAAGAGTTCTCACGGAAAGATAGGTGAACGCCTGTTTTGTACGAAATGTCAGCGCCTCCTTTCGGCTAAGCCGTAGGATTGTAAAAGGCCACTTATTTACCAAAGACTTCATAAAGGATAAGAAGTAAATGACGGCGTTAACTAATCCTTTTTGGGATGCGCCACGCTTTCTACTTTTGTGGGATGTCGTGGAGGCGACTTGAATGTGTATCTAACCAACACAACGACTCGCGGTGGTCAGCAGATGGAAAAGTCAGCGCTCTATCCTTCCCAGACAAGTCTGGTACTGATTCGCCGACGATGGATGGAAAGAACGCTTTGTTGGCCTGGGTGGGAAATCCGAGCCGGAACCTGGCATCGAGTGCTCGCGACAGCCGGCGCCTCCTCTGACTACGCTACCACGCACCCAGCGATAGACGTAAATATACATAAAGGACAATCCTAGGAGCCGTTATTCCATTAGAATTTCCAATTAATAAAGAGGAACTATAGGCGTTTGTCGCTCGTAGTTCCTCCTCTTTGAATTTTTTTAAATTTGAAATTCTAATCGGAGGCTGGAGCTTGAGAAAATGCTAGCTAGCCGGTGTAGCCCTAACCGAAGTTCTTATTTCGGGTGTCGTCTGGGCAGAGCAACCAAGCATTTGTCGTAGAAGTAGAGTGCGTGGCGCATCCCAAATAGATATTGACTAACGTCGAATATTAGCCTTTCTTAAGGACATGGAAGAATTATACCCCAGAGCAGAGTAATGACAATATTGCTCAGAAAACCCTTATCAACTTATTTTTATTTTAGAATTTTTAATGCTTGTTTTTAATTTGGGCGTGTGTAGCGCAGTCGGAGAAGGTGCCGGCCGTCGTGCGCACCCGACACCCCATGTCCATGGTTCGGAATCCTCGCCCAGGCCAACCAAGCCTTCGGTCCCTCCAGGGTTGGGTGAATAGATAGCAGACTTGTCAGACTTGTCAGGGAAGGACAAAGCCCTGACTTGTTCATCGGCATGGTTTAATTACCCAAGTTCTTTTAAGATCCAACACGGTTCACATTATGGCCAGACAAATTTTGGAAACCTCTCCTCAAAGGAGTGAACAAAAAAGAGAGAAAAGAGGCTGGCAAACGCAAGTCATTGTATGGTTAAATACGCATTCAGATTGCCTCCACGACATCCCGTAGAAGTGGAGTGCGTGGCGCATCTCAGAAGGGATTGAGCAACGCAGTTCTTTACTTTTGTCGTTTAATTTGGCCTACATAGAATGAACGCATTAACACATTCATACTAACTGTAATGAAAGACTTTCAGCTCGATTTAAAAAATATCGAAAATGCGCATTTTGTTTTTTAAAGGTGCCACGTTTCGTTTGGAAAACAATTTTTAGTCGCTAACGTGGCCTATATGACACGAGAAGATGTGGATGCGCCAGACCATTCAGATCCCATTAAACGGGCATGCCACCCAGGAGAGAGTGGACGCGTATTCTCGGGCGAAGTAGTTGGCTGTGATTGGCTGACGAATTCCCGCCTCGCCAATGCAGGCCATATTAACGACTTGTACCGATTTTTGCTGCGATATGGATTTGGCTCACCGACCAGCACGCATTAGGCCTGCATCCCTTTAAAAAAATGGCCTTTTCCTATTTTGGAATGATGACTGTTTCCCAGGGATATCAATGGGATCAAAGGGCTCTTCTGTTTATGAACGCACCTCCTCAGACGGGCCTGTTGAACGCTGCACGACGCTGTTCCGCCTCCAGATTGTCTGCGGTGTCTGTTCTACTACCGTCTCTATCGCAACGTTAGCATCCTAGTGTTACTGTCATCTTCGTCTCCGTCTTCGTCCTAGAAGGAGGAGGAGGAGGAGGAGTATTCTGTCTTCCCTAACCAGTCAGCCGTCAGTCTGTCCTTTCCAATCGTCCTCTAGTACTCTATCTTCTAGCTCTCGCTCTTTGGCTGTTGTCGTTGTCGATGTTGTCGCTGTTGTTGTTGTTTTTCTTTCCTTTTCCTGTCTTTTCTTTGTTTTTGTTCATCATTCTGTTGTTTTTCATCTAACAGTTACGAATATGTATTTCTTTTCATCAGCTAACACACACTACGTCACAACACTACATTACTCGCGTGAGAGACACGGACAGTCCGGGGGTGATGCACGCGCCTTACTGCTGCTTTCCGAACCGTACCGTATAGCACCGGCTTTCTATGTGCCAGCGGGCGCTCGCTGCTGCGGTTCTCAGCTAGGCGGTGTACAGGTGGTTGTCGTTTCACGAACTCGACAGACGGTTGACTATTGGGCGGACTTGGCTGCGCGCACGCGGTCGCGGCGCGGCTAGTTGTTGTTGGCAAATTCAATCGATACCTACGTACTGGGGCCGGATTCATCAATGCTTAAGCCCGAGGGTATGCGGGCTATAGTAGGTAGACGAGCCACCATGAGGCATTCATGATAAACCTTACCCGCCACATCATAGGCAAATCACTGGGTGGAGAATACCCGAGGATCGTCGTGGATATATCCGCATACCCGCGAGGATTCGGCGCCCCATTGATAATATGGCGCTCCAGTGAGATCAGCTGTTCTCTCTAGAGGCTTAGTTCTACAATACCCTTGATTCCTTCCATGAATACCACTGCCGCTAGTGGGTACGATTCCCTTACGGTATCTCTACCTATAACCACAGCTTGATGAATCTGGGCCCTGCTTTGCAGAGGTAGAAACGTGTTAGGGTGAGTCTTCCCCCATGATAGCCACTGCAGCAAAAACCGGCCATTATTTTCGCGTCTTTAACGCATATGAAACCTATAGGCTTAATATTAGCTAATAGTCGTCTACAGCGAAATTGTGCACGAAAGCTCTGTGAAGGAAAAATGGCTCAAAATTACCTAAAATCAAATCTGGGCGGAGAAATCATGCTCGGACCCCGCCTCTGCAGCAGAACCACGCCCACTTCACTGGCTTCGGTTTCGAGTTCGATTCGAGTTGACCTGCTCGCAAACCACTATGCAACATATCTGCGAATCAACAGAGTTTGTTGGAGAATACATATGTGCTCCTCTCGCAGTGCTGCGCCCCTGCGATAGTACCACGTCCACCAATTTGTATCATTTCGTCTATATAGCAAGGACAGAATAGCCGGCCTTTGATGTTATGGCGACACTGGCCAACTTCATTTTTACCTTTAATCCAAAGATTAGAAAAACAGCAAAAAAGTCGGAGTATATTGAAGTGGGCGTGGTTCTATCGCAAGGGGTGTGGCCTGGACTATTCTTTACCAGCACTCTACAGTGGATGTTGATGAACAGAGAACGTTTTTCACATAATTTCCGGCCCGGTATTGGAGAGATTGAAGTCGAAGTCAATGAAGTGGACGTGGTTCTTTTGCAAGTGGCGTTTTCCTGGTGTCGCTTCACTATCGGGGTTTGAACTTCGGCCTTTCTGAAGAAATTCCGCAGGGTTTTAAGCAAAGTGTTAACTATCTAGGTACTAGTCGTTAATATGGCCCTCATTAGGAGGGAGGCGCACAAAGCCAATCAGGCCACATAAAAGGGGCGTTTGCCGCCCCATGATTGGATGACGTGTGTTCGGTCGACGCTCTGATTGGTTGTAGTCGCTCAGCACGTTACTGTCTTCCGCATGTTGGACACATTAACGACTTGTACCCAAGTTTTGATACACCTCATTGTCCCCTTCAGCCTATGAAGAATTTTAAGATGAGCTGAAGTGAACTAAAGTCAAGAATGGGAGGGGAGTTCTTCACCTTGAGCAAGTAGTTCTTTGATTTCGCAGCTGACATTGAAATCTTGGGTATATACAATTCTCACGTCGAATTGAACATTTTTCAAATCAAAATTTTACACCCTTCTAAGCTAGCCTAAGACTTTTGAAGTCAAGGCGAGTCTTCCAAATCGAAATTAGCTTCTTCGACATTAAACTAGAGACTCTCCACGAAGGTTAGAATAATAGAATTATTTTTTGTTCATGAAAATTTTTAATGTGATTTCTTTGAAGTTCTAATTCACCTACTTAGCAAGTGAACACCATGTTTGAAATTTTATTTAAAAAATTGAAGAAAAATAACGGTTTAAGGCTCGTTTTAATGAGCAGGAAGACGGGCATTTTTTAGTGACAGAAAAAGAGATTGCGTCATGCTCTCTTCCAAGGCATTGCGATATTTATTCGATTGATAGCAAAGTTTCTGTTCGCATGGAGTTCCACATCTGTAAACAATATAGCAAAAACAATTGTAAAGACACATATCCTCACTTTGACGCTTCACGTAAGCAGCATTTACACTATCAATCAAGCAAAAATCGCGAAGACCCTTTCCAATGCATGGCGTGATCTGATCTTTTAATGCACTAAACGACTGTTGCTTTTTGCGCTTTAAAACGAGATCTGAATCACCTTTTTTTGAAAAATAAAAATTTTATAAAATTATAACACTCGTTCGTGCAACAGAACTAAGAAATTTCAAACAAAGTTATACCAATTTTTGAAGAAAAAATAATTCTAACCATCTTGTTGAGTCTGTAGTGTAGTCTGGTGAAAGTTATTTCGATTTGGAAGAGTTCGCTTTGATGTCAAAAGTCTGGGCTTATGCTTAGAAGTGTGTCCAGTTCGACGTGAAAATGGTATACTCATCAAGAGCGCAAAATTAGGTTCCTTTCTCGGTTGTGACTTCGATATTGGGAGAGAGGCCACCAAACCGACTGTTGAATACACTTGATCACTTTTGAAGACTGTAATGTGGGATAAGGTTATAGGCACCGCAGAAGATTCGCGGTGTATTTCACGTCTTCAAAGTGGCCACGCTCAACCAGGGGCCAGATTCGTCTACCGCTTACCGCCCTCTAACGGTGAAAATACCGTCAAACCCCCTGATATTGAACATTCGTCAGCATCAGGTTTGGCGGTATTTTCACGTATAGAGAGCGGTAAGCGATTGATGAATCTGACCCAAGGAGACGACATCATTTGGAATCTTAACGCAACAGTTTTAAATCTGAAGTAAGGGGTGAAATGCCGGATATATGTATTTCGCGTAGATGAGCAGCATTGGTAGGTGGGAACGCTTAAACCAATCAGACCGCATTGAATGGGCATGCCATTCAAAGAGAGCATGTACAGTTGGTTCCTGATGGGCTGGCATGTGTTCGGCCTGTGCTCTGTTTGGTTATCATTGGCTGGCGCGCTCCCACCTACTAATGCTGCTCACCTACGCGACATGCACCAAATGTCATTACTAAAACGACCACTGCTCTGAGTCATCAGCACCTAGTTGGGTGGACATATGGTGTTTAATTCATGCCTATGTAGTAATATACTGGAACGTACAGAGAAAATGGCCATTATTTTGCGACTCGGAGATTAGCGGGTGCTGAAGATAGGGGGTACAAAGGGGTCAATTTATCAATTAGGCTTAGTTTATAACGCTAACACGGCTAGCCGCACCGTTTCCGCTCGCGTCACACGTCATGGCCTTCTTGTCTGTCCGTGAATACACACACCTGTACACACGCTTATATATGTCCACATAGACACGTCAGCACATGCCCACATCCACCCACATCGCTAGGTCATCTGAATAAGTCTAAACGCTTCAAATTCACCCCCTAACATCCGATGAAAGCGATGATGTTGTCGATTAATCCGATCTTGTTTTAGGGTGCGATTCTAACGACGATGATAGCGGCTCGTCATCTGTCGAGTAAGTTGGAGAGGAGAGCTGAGTGAGTGAATGAGGAAGAGAGAGAGGGTCTCAGTGAGCATTTAGATGACGTCTACTCTAGCAATAGTAAGGGATTTATTCTGGAGCAGACGATGGCTACACACGTCAGCGGAGAACGCTGCTATTAGCGTTTTTCGAGCGCGGTCGAGATAAGAGGGTAAGACGATGACGACGACAAGGAGGAGGAGGAGTAGGATGACGAGGACGAGGATTACATGAAGTCTTCCGCGACTCGACGAGTCGCCGTTCGAATTTGCCCTCGAGGTCCGCGGTTCCTTCCTCCTCCCTCGCCGTCCGCATGCGTGTGTAATAATAAGCGGCGGCGATTGCCTCCTGTGAAGTTTGGCCGGTCGATTCCGTCCGTCGCCGGCAATGTGGTCGAAACGAGAACAGCTGTAGGTGTGTGCGTGTGTGCTGATCTTGTTCACCTTCAACCTCCTCCAGCAAGAACACCCCCCATCATGCCCCCGACAACCACCATCATCACCACCACACCACCGCCGCAGCTGACGCCAGCCTCGATGCTCTGGTAGAGCCGTGGTGGCCGACCACAGCCAGAGGGAGGACGAGGGGGAGGAGGAGAAGGAGAAGAAGACGGGGAGAATCAGCGGTTGTAATGCTCTGTGCTCAAGATTCGTAGAGCGAGTCGTCGCTGCCGCCGCCGGCCACGAACTGCGGCGGCCGTCCAGGCCACTGGCGCCAACTCCAGCGCCAACGACGCCGCCGGCGCCGGCCAGCGCTGTCATGCTTTTTTCCTTCACACTCAGTCCTCCCTCACTTGCTTCTTTATCTTGTCGACGGGATGTACCCAGTGGTTCTCTACTCCTCTAGGAGCTCTGTAGTTTTGTTGCAGTAGAAAAGCTCCAGATGATGTCGCAGTGTGGCTAAGAGTTGACCCAACCTGGGGCCGGATTCACCAACGACTTACAGAGATTCAACGGAGAAATTACAGCCGAAATTCCTGAAAAAACGCGAATTAACGCGGCTTATCAACAAGCGATATGGTGAAATGTTGGCGTTATCAGGAACTTCGGCCTCATTTCTCCGTTAAATCTCTGTAAGTCGCTGATGAATTTACCCCTGGTGGTTTTCGGTGGGTTTTGAGCCCTTAATCAGCGTTAGAAATAATGTTCAGAGAATTATACTTCACAGATAACTAGAGATATCATGACCATTAGTTAAGCCCTCTGGTTCATGAACTCTTTACTAAATAAATGCGGTTGTAATCACTTAAAGAAGCCTGGTAGTCTCAGATTCCCTCGGATAGGGTTCAGAAGGACGTTCATGTTTCACTCGGGACCCTCTACTGATAGCATTCAATTTAAATTATGTTCAAGGAATAAAAAATATTTTTTAAATAATTGCTTGTTTTCACCACCCTCCTTTAGATTGGTCATCTAATTATTTTCTTCATGAGTCTGTTTTACTACATCGAACCTAAAGCTTACCCCTTTTTAGTGCGTTTGATGTTTCCGCCTTTATTATAGTTTTATAGTCCAGGCTTGAAAGAGTATTGTGGCGCCGTTACATAGAGAAAAACATTTAGATTTGAATCAGTTTTCTTGTAGGTTTGAACCAGGGAGTCGAAATATATACGATATTTATTTATTTATTCACTTATTTATTGTAACTGGTAATCCGCGCAACAAATACAACGATCAAAGTCAGGGATGCGCCACACTTTCTACTTCTGCGGGATGTCGCGGAGGCGATTTGGATTTGCGATGGCCAGCCGATGAACAAATCAGCGCTTTATCTTTCTCTGACAAGTCTGTTACCAATTCACAACCCCGAAGGGATGGAAGTCTTGATTGGCCTGGGCGGGAAATCCGAACCAGAAACATGGTGTCGGGTCCACGCGACAGCCGGCACCTCCTCCGACAGTGCTACAAGCGCCCTACAATGTAATTAAACTCGAAAACTGGATAATCCATAGGAATCCTATAAAAAGTAAGTGGAGCTAAGAAAAAGGAACAAACAAACCAAAAAAGTTTTTTATTAAAACAATTCTACGCAGCTATATATAGGTTTTAACGAAATTTAACGATTTAAAGCAAACGCACACCCCTCCTGATGGCTTGGAAAAGAAGTGCGACTCATTGTGAGAAGAAAATCAATTGTTCTTCTTCTTGGAGCTATGCCAAGCTGGCTCCTGGCCATCCTTTGTCTATTTCTTTAACCTCCTACTATATCATAGCACTTATGGTGGCTCCATTTTGGAGAACTATTGATTGCTGGTAGCCACTCCCGGCTGTTATAGAAGGCAGATGGGAGGGGTATCTGGCTGGCGTTGTCTTTGGAGCAAACCGCCACCTGTATGTCACATGGCACGCGTTTTCCTATAGCGTTAATGAATGGCCTCTGATTGCTTTACAATAGCTTTAATTTTTGCCGTTTTTCTTCTAAAGGGTTGGTTATAAAGGGTTACTATTGTAAGTCGTGACTTAGTTCTGCACATACGACACCCTTCAAATCCTTCTAAATCTGGTGACCCACTAATTGAATGGTTTGAAAATTTGAACCCGAATGTCAATGTTTGTCATCACTTCTTCCCTAATTTAGCTGTAGTCAGTGGTTGTTTTTTGCCTGACATTGAACCAAGACGCTTTCTTGTGCTTTGGTCAGACTGTGAGTCACGAATCCGTGAGAGTCTCATCCGAAAAGTATGCAAAACTGCGCGAAATGAATCATCCGACGAACATTCCAACAGGCGGCCCGAGGCGATGATTAATAGCGTTTCCGAAATGGAAACGAATTTCCGACGTTTTGTCCGGTTCGTTGCCCCATTGAACAGCACAACATTGTTCAGAGGAAACGATTTTTACCATCCTTACGTCATGCTGGATCCTCTTCAAGTTCGAATCAATAGCTCAGTTTTTCATTCGAAGACTGCAATTTCTAGAAGTGTAGCATTTTCTCGTCGAATTGGACACTTTTCGAATGAAATTGGACTCTCTTCCAAGCTAGCCTAAGACTTTTGGGATCAAAGTGAACTACTTGAAATCAAAATGAGCTTCTTCTACATTGTACCAGAGACTGTCCAAAAATGTTGGAATAATTTTTCGTTCGGAGAAAATTTCAGTACAACTTTATTTGAAGTTTTAATTCGTCTACCCATTACTATACATAATATTGAGGCTGTCAATCTCATCTAACCTCATTGGCAATTTTGTAGTCACAGCTTATTAGAGGATACAACGTAGAAGTTTTTCAGACAGGCGGCCATTTTTTAGTGCTGAAAAGGATATTGCGCCATGCCGTCTTCCAAGACGTCGCGATTTTTATTCGATTGACAACAGCATTTCTGTTTGCAAGGAGTTTGACACCTGTTAACAGTGCAACAAAAACAACTGTAAAAAACACACATATCCTCACTTTGATGGTTCAACTAAGTGGCATTTACACTATCAATCAAATAAAGTTGCGGCGAACTTTTTGAATGCATGTCGTGGTCTTTTAATGCGCTATACACTCGCCTCTTTGCTGGGCTTTAAGACAAATTTCAATTTACAGTTTTTATTTGAAAATAAAAATTTTATAAAATTATTACACTATTTAGGCAGGTGAGCTAAAAATTTCAAAGAAACAGCAGTAACGAAGACACATGAACTTTTGATCACCAATTTCGCCCAAACCTCACGCAGGGGGTTAACCAGGGTGGTGGTCAGGAACTTGATATCTTAGAACAAAAAAAAATCGGAAAACAAATTTTCCTCGAACAAAAAATATTCTAACCATCTTGGAGAGCTTGCCGTTTACCCGACCTGAAGGTCATTTCGATTTCAAAGAAATCGCTTTGATTTCAAAACGCGTAGACTATGTGGCTTAAAAGGGTGCCCAATTTGATTTGAAATTTGTCCAATTCGACGTGAAAGTGATATATACTGACCCCTTTAACTCATTCGCGACAATGTCCACACATATGAGTGGACAGCGAAGAGGGCGCGACGGACGGTGTCCACTCATATGTATGTGTGGACGGGAATTTTTTGGGAAGAACTTCTTTTTTTGATGTTTTTGTTCGATTTTCCTTTCAAATTCCCAAATTATAGTAACAAACCAATGTCCAGATCTTCTTTCAAAGATCGATTGAAATTTACTTACAGAAAGCAACACCTCGCGAGGGACGATGTCCACACAAATGTGCGGGCACCTGCGCGCGCCAACAAGGCAGCGGGCCGTCGCGCGCATTGTGCGCGATAACACTCTTGTCGCGAATGTGTTAACCACGGTCTTTCGAATTGAATTGAGCACGTTTTTAGAAGTAGGAAAATTTCCCATATTTAATTTTTTTAAATTTTTAAACATTTGTTTGTCACTTAGGCAAAAACGGAGAATTACTGCACTGATTGATTTGATTTCATTTTTATGGAGCTCCAGTTAACTCGGCTTCAAGATGTTTAAAAGCTTTCTTTAAGGTGCAAAAAAACCACTTAAGATTCCTCTGATTTAGAAGAATTTTTTACTTTCTTCTAACATTTGTTAATACTTTAGGCAAAACCCCGAGAGTTATTAGACCGAGTAAGTACTGCTCATGAAATTCTTGTTAACTTAGCTACTTGTTTGTTTCTTGTTTTATAGTGCGAAAACAAGATCAGAAATTTCGATGAGCAATAGGAATAGACAGCGCCATGTCTTCACTCACTCTGCATCGCTATGCTACTCTGATTGATAGTGTGATCGCTGCTTAGATCGAGCTGCGTAATGGTAAACTACGTGTTTTTATAATTATGTCTAAGGATTGCTCATAATCAGTGTTTATACTAGCAGTCAGATAATCATAGTGAACTAGTTGACGAGTGCATGGCGCAATCTGTTCCTCTAACGTACCGATGAATTTTAGCTTTTCTGCATTCTAAAAGTAAAAGAACGTCGGTAATTTTGTCGGCATTAACACCTAAGACTAATAATTTTTTGAACATCCTGCACAGGCGATTCAAAATAACTTTTTTAAATTGATAATTTATTTTCTTACATAAACCGGTTTGATAGAATATGAGGTCATTAAATTTAGTTTGGGTGGAAAGCTTAATTTGAAAAATATCAATTGTGTCGAGCTTTTTGAAAGCGTCCACTTTTGTTTAAAAAACTCCTCTTTAATTTGATTCACCTGTCACCTGCCTCACCTGTTGTCCCGTTGACCATTGAGTTGCTCGAGCGGGCCATCTCTCGTGCCCTGTTGCGTGCCAAAGTGCTCCATTGGATCCTCTTTAATCGGGGGTCAATTAGTTCGTTCAGGGCTTTTAAGAAGAAGTCCGACCAGGGGCCGGATTCATCAACGACTAACCCGTGGGTATAGGGGGTAGAGATACCCACGATGAAGCCTGCGTCTCTGACTCTTACCTTATCTCTATCTGACTCTTATCTTATCTCTACTCCTTATACCCCGCATACCCACGGGTTTAATTGTTGATGAATACGGCCCCAGTACGCCTACTTTTGATAGGTATTGATTTTGCTTTCGAAAGTTCAGTTTTTAAATATTCAATTCAACATATTTTTCAGTCAAAAAATGACGTTTTGCGTAGAAGGCTAGGACGCAGTGTGTTATTTTAAAAGAAAATCGTTTCGAGCGAGTCTTTTTTCTTATTTGTTGGTTGTTCCTCGACTTTGAGAGCTTGATTGATTCCAGCAAGCTCAATGATTTGAGAATGACCTAAAGAACCCTGCGACATCATCTGGGAGCCTTCTAGGGTAATTTTTTCTTCAGTGACCAGAACCGAGCCCATTAGGCAAGGGGAAGAAGAAGACAGGGGTATTGTCCTCTCTAGTTTTTGTGTTTTAATTCCTGTAAGGGTTTCAGATCATGACATTCCCTCTTACAGATGAATGGAAAATTTTCGCATCGTGTGGGACAACAAGCGCCAACTTTCGGTGACACGTTCGCTCGATACGCGGCCCAATTGGTGCAGTGCGTATCCACCCTTCTCGTGTAGGCCATATTTCCGACTGGTACCCAATTCGTCCTTCAATACTCTAGGATGGTCCCCTGTGTTCCTACTGATATATTTGCCGCTTCTAACACAGACGTTGTCCGAGCGTGACGACGACCTTTTATGGCTCTTCATGTCGTCGCTCTGCAAACGTCTGTGTATAGTCTTCTGGTGTTTGTCATCTCGTTGAGCCGCCGTCGTCCCAAAACGATCACCATCTGATTGATTCTCCTTTTCGGACTATTCACGCTGATTCGCTCTCCTGGCGGTTGACAACGAACACTCGTACGGATGCGTTCTACACCCCTGAAGGTGGTGGCTGGCAGGTGACGGCGACGACAGTCTCCGAAGAGCAGCAGCAGCAAGCATGGCGGCCGGATCGCGGCAGTACCGTCTCACCGACGTGATCGGCGGCCTAGCTGACCTCATCTCACGCCGGCGATCGCCGTCGTTCTCTCGGAAACGCGCCAAGGAACCGAGCGACCGCTCCAGAAAGGGTTCGGCTCCTGCGGGGCTCGAGCAGATGTTCGTGCCAGTGGTCGAGTTGCTGGTGGCGTCGGCGGACACACCGCGACGGGCCAGCGTCTCGCCGATGCGACAGGTGGACGTGTTGATGGCGGCGGCGACGACGACGACGATGTCGTCGTCGGCTCCTCCATCCGATCGCCTTGAATTCTTCGACCGGGACGCTACGCCTACAGAAGACGGTAAGTTCTTGAGAGCTTCCATGTGAATATAGAGGACTCGTGAGTTACGTGACAGCCGTTGTTGTTCCTTGTTGACCAGAAAACAACAGCCGTTGTCCATGGTGCGAAAATAGCTTCTTATGCTGCTCCAGCGGTGCTTTTTGCCGCGGGTTGTAATGGCAATGTAATTTCAAGCTCAATCTACGATCGTCCAAGCACTTGTCGATTGACTGCTTGGTTTGAAAGCCCTGAAGTGCTTTTTGTTGGAAAAGCGGTTGTTCTGCACCATCTGGATGAGGAATGCAGCTTTAATATTTCTATAAAGTCGTTCTTCTTTGTAGGAGCTGACTTCAGTGTCCAGAAAGTGCTAGCCGAGTTGTTATATGGATGTCTAGTTACGATCAAAACTCTTGCGCCAGGCGGAACTCGAACCCGCACCTTTCGGTGGTGTAAGACGTAGCATCGCTGCCCGGAGAGCGGAGGGTGCGAGTTCAGGTCCGCCTGGTGCAAGAGTTTTGATCGCAACTAGACAGCCATCTAACAGCTTCTATTATATCTTGTATACGAGCCTCTATAGGATCAAGAAAACGTGAAAATCATTGTTAACCGAGGTTTCCTGCCTCACCCACGTGTGGACCAAGCTGTTGGTGATCTGCACTCTAGGAAATTTGGCGCCTATGTAGGCGCCTATGTAGCCTATGTAGACTGTTGAAACTGGATCTGAAACTCCTAACAGTCAACTGCGGACGAACACGGCAATCATAGAGGTGGTCTGGAAGGACACCCACAGTTCACCAGCTAACATTCGCCGATAGGTGAGCGGAAGTTCATAAGCAGTAGACTTGCCGCTTTTGGCGGAAGTTCGAAATGGGTCAAGACGTGCCGAAAAATACGTTTCAAACTCCCACCGTTGAAGTTTCCTTTAATTTCGTGAGAAATTCTGTTCATCTGCCGGTCAATTTTCTCTTTGATGCATAATTTCCCTTCTAGTTGACATCGGTGAGTGTCTGACATGATTCAAGATAGCGGCGTAAGGTGACGTGTAATTTGTGCAGTTGCGTAGGAAGTGTCACAAATAGACTGTTAATCGAATAACACGTTGTAATGAAAGAAATATGGCGCTTATGTAGGCCGATGTAGCAAGTTGTCGCGGGAATGACATTGAGACTCCTAGCGGCCGACTATGGGTAAGTGCGGACAATCGCAATCAGAGAGGTGAACTGGAAGGGCACGTATAGTTCACCGGGGAACTCTCACCGGTAGGTGAGCGGAAGTTCACCGACAGTCGAATCAACCGCCTTGGGGCGGGAGTTTGAAATGGACGTGCCAAAAAAAAATACGCTCTGAGCTCCCGTCCTAGAAACTTTATTGAATTTCAGGAGAAACACAGTTCATCCGTCGGTCTATTTGTTCGTTGAACTACCACAAGTGCTCTTCAGTTATCCTTTGCAAGTGTATGAGATCTTAGACGCTCGAAATTGAACGGTAGCTTAGTGGAAATTCATCACAGTCGAACTAACTGCTTTGAGCGGGCAGAATTTGAAATGGGCTAAACTCGCCGTAGAAATTTGGTTGAATTTCGGGCGAAATGTCGTTCATCTGCCGGTTTTTTCGTTCAACTATAAAAGCCCTTGCAGTTGATCGCTATGAGTGTCTGATGCCTATGTCATACCATCGCTCACCCCGAGCGAAGCCTAGTGATAGGCTCCCATATCGACTCATCGCTTCGCGCGATGGATGTGGGAGCTTATCATTAGGCTTCGCTCGGGGTGAGCGGCGGTATGACATAGACCTGAGATAAATCGAGATGGCGGCGTAAGGTGATGCGTAATTGGTGCAATTGCGTAGGAAGTCTCAAAAATGGAACGCCAATCAAGCAGAACGTTATAATGAAGGAAAGGTGGCACTTATGCAGGATCGTGATGCACAGCTATGATAAGGTGGCCTGAAGCTCTTAGTGATCTATCGCGGAGAAGTGTAGATGTTGATTTAAGATGGCAGCGTAAGATGACGCGTAGTTGGTGCAATTGCGTATAGGCTTCGCATTGCGGACGGCCAGTGCAAAGCAAATTGAGAACGCTCTTGTCTAACCACCTGTTAAACTACCGTAGGAAAGGCGTTCACCAGTGGGCGAAAATCCTGTCAGTTATCGGTGAATTGCATATGACGAGTAGTTTTTCAGCGACTTCACCCAAAGTTCACCCCGGCCACGAGACATTTCAGAATTATCCTCACCACTGCTGCGCTCCATCGTCCTACATGAACGCTGTGAATTCCTCGTCGGTAAGCAGAGAATCACCGATCGCACGATAAGGCCACCCATTCTGCACAGCTGAATGGGGATGGATGTCGTGTGACTGATGAAGACGTGCAGCCGTCAGGATATTTTTAATTAATTTTATATGATCTGAAGGCGCCCAGCTGCAGAAGATCTATCATTTGTGAAGCCGTGTTTTGTGAATACTGTAGAAAGGGCATGTGCAGCGCAGCTGGACGAGGTGCCGGCTGTCGCGTGCACCCGATACCAGGTTCCTGGTTCGGATTTCCTGCCAAGGCTAACCAAACCTTCCATCCCTAAGGGGTCGGTGAGTTGGTGCCAGACTTGTCTTTGAAGGAAAAAGCACTGACTTGTTCATCGCCTGGCCACTGCAAGCCATAGGATGGCGAAATACGCATTCAAATCGCCTCCACGACATCCCGTAAAGGTAGAATGCGTGGCGCATCCGAAAAGGGATTGAGTAACGCCGTCCTTTATCCTTTATCCTTTACTGTAGAAAGTCTTGCTTAAGTAAGGTTGTGACTAGAATAACGACCGTTCCTAGTTCTAGCGCAAGGGCCCGTTTATACTTCGACGCCGAGCGACGCGACGCGATCCATTGTGGCCACATTGATCGAGCGACGCGATCGACATAAACAGGGCCTAAAAGACCTTCATGGCTGACCATCCCAGTTGTTAGGGAGAAGAGTAAAGGTTGGGCTTATTTGACCCTTTGTTAGTATGCGCGGCATTATACTTCTAGAAATACCATTTTCACGTCGAATTGGACATTTCAAATCAAACTGGACACTCTTTTAAATCTAACCAGGATACTATCTCAACGGTAGGTCGGAACGGCGCAAGTGTTGTATATGGGCAGAACCGCCTCTCTCTGGGTAGTAACAAACTGCAGGTATCTCGACCCCAATACAACTCTGCGCAGAGTTAGGGGCGACGGAAGTCGCGGTTGGCGCCCTGTTGGTTCACATGCTCCACAGCTGACGGGCGCGCGCGGGATGAGGGCTCGTATCGCGACTCAGCGCAGTGCACATGTGGCGTAGTGGGGAAGAGCTCGGGCTCGTAAACGCGGGGTCGGGGGTTTGGATCCTGCAGACTGCGTTCTTTTTGCACTTTTGCAAAATCCCTGTTTATCATATAGGTAATCCACCTAGGGGTATTATAGTGTGTTATAGAGCTTGTTTACATATAACATATGCTTCGAACTACAGATTAGCTAGAATGTTCACTTCTGTGTGTCACTTGTTTGAAGCCTATTTTGTGTGACCGTAGTTATGTAACGATAGATATTTTGCGGCACTAGTTAAAAGTTCTGACTCCACCGACAAGACTTCGGTCAAAAAAAAATTCCGCTGAAACTTCGTCTAGGGGGGTTATCTGGGGTGCTGATCACGAATCTGACATCCGTTTTTCACGATGCGGTCAGAGACCACCCATAGCTTTAACAAGGGTGATCCAGGCAGAGTCACCGATTTCGCTGAAACTTCGTTTAGGGGGGTTATTTGGTGTGCTGATCACGAATATGACATCCGCTTTTCACGATTCGGTTGGATAATATAGATACAGGAAGGCACAGGATTACATTCTTAAAGTTTCTGCCGATAACGGCAGGTAGAGACAGAATCGTGAAAAACGAATGACAGATTCGTGATCAGCACCCCAAATAACCCCCTCTAGACGAAGTTTCAGCGAAATCGGTGACCCTGCCTGGATCACCCTTGTTAACGGTATGGGTGGTCTCCGACCGCCTCGTGAAAAACGGATGTCAGATTCGTGATCAGCACCCCAGATAACCCCCCTAGACGAAGTTTCAGCGGAATTTTTTTTTGTTGACCGAAGTCTTGTCGGTGGAGTCAGAAATTTTAACTAGTGCCACAAAATATCTATCGTTACATAACTACGGTCACACAAAATAGGCTTCAAACAAGTGACACGCAGAAGTGAACATTTTAGCTAATCTGTAGTTTGAAGCATATGTTATATGTAAACAAGCTCTATAACACACTATAATACCCCTAGGTGGATTACCTATATGATAAACAGGGATTTTGCAAAAGTGCAAAACGAACGCAGTCTGCAGGATCCAAACCCCCGACCCCGCGTTTACGAGCCCGAGCTCTTCCCCACTACGCCACCTGAGCACTGCGCTTGGCCACGATACGAGCCCTCATCCCGTGCGCGCCCGTCAGCTGTGGAGCACGTGAACCAACAGGGCGCCAACCCGCGACTTCCGTCGCCCCTAACTCTGCGCAGTGTTGTATTGGGATCGAGATACCTGCAGTTTGTTACTACCCAGAGAGAGGCGGTTCTGCCCATATACAACACTTGCGCCGTTCCGACCTACCGTTGAGATAGTATCCTGGTAAGTCTGAGTCTTTTGACTCCTGACTTAACGAACTCTTCCAAATTGAGATGAGCATCCTTTAAATTAACCTGGAGACTATTCAAAAATAATAGAATATTTTTTTTGTTCTGGGAAATTATAGTACAACTTTCATGGAAATTTCAACTCATCTATGCAGTAAGTAACCACATTGTTCAAATGTTATAAAAATTTTATTTTTAGAAGGAAAGTTATGGTCTAAATTTTGTTCTAATGAGTAGCAAGGCGGCCTTTTTTACAGTGCCTGAAAGAAAGTGCGCCTTAACCTCGTTCAAGACGTCGCGATTTTTATTCGATTAACAGCAGAATTTCTGTTTGCATGGTGTTTGACACCTGTTAACGATGCAGTAGTAACATCTGTAAAAAGCAGACGTATCCTCACTTTGATGGCTCATATTATTGGCATTTCCACTATAAATCAGATAAAAGCCGCGGCGAGCTTTTCGAGTGCACGGCGCGATCTGATTTTTTAATGCGCTATATGCTTGCTTATTTGCTGTGCTTCAAGACAAATTTTGATTTACTAGTTTTTCTCTCAAAATTAAGATTTTATAAAATTATTACCCTCATTGGGATAGGTAAACAAGAGAATTTCCAAGAAAATTAGGCCAAATTTAACTTGAACAAAAAATAGTTCCTATCATCTCTGAGAGTCTGTAATTTAACCTCTTTGTAGTCTAACCCAAGATCATTTCGATTTGGAAGAGTTCGCTTTGATTTCAAAAATCTTACGCTTAGAACAGTGTCGAATTTGATTTGAAAAGTCTCCATTTTGAAACAAAAGTGTCCAATTCGACGTGAAAATGGTATATACTTCGGAAGGACATCGTGAAGAGTGTTTTTAATGACCAGCGGTGACGATCCTAGTTGAACCAGCCGGCGCTTTACCCTCCAGGATGAGAGTGGTACTAGTTTAGTGGGATGGAAGACTTCGTTAGCTTAAGCGGGATCCAACATCGATCGATTCGAGGTGCACCCGAGGATGGGCGCCGTCATCGACTGTACTCCATGCGCCCATTAGTTATGGCGAAATGACCTACACTGTAGGTTCAAATTTCCTCCGAGTTCTTGATGTACTTCTCCGAACCACGGCTCCGTGAAGGAAGGCTCATGGTGAGCATGGCGAGAAAGGATAAAGGAAGGTGTTACTCAATCCCCTTTGGGATGCGCCACGCATTCCACTTCTACGGGATGTCGTAGATGCTACTTGAATTCGTATTTGGCATATGCAGTAACTTGCGGTGGCCAGCCGATGAACAAATCAGTGCTTTGTCCTTCCCAGACAAGTCTAGCACCAACTCACCGACCTCGGATTGATGGAAGGTTTGGTTGGTCTGGTCGGACATTCGAGCCAGGAACCTGGTATCGGGTGCAAGCGACAGCCGGAACCTCCTCCGACTGCGCTATACGCACCTTAAAAAAGTTTGGATCAATTCTCATGTAGGTTTGAACCGGAGAGCCGAAATATCAGAATTCACTGTCAGTGAGCTTTTTCATTCCTGAACATATGCTAAAAAATTAAAACAAATTTTAAAAATTGTCTATTTCACAACCATCCTTTAATTGTTTAATTCATGAGTCTATATTAATGGGTCAACCCAAATTTTCCCACGTTTTACTGCTTTCAATGTTTTTAATGTAATTTTAATGTAATGTTGTGAGCATCTGGTGAAGAATTCAGAGTTGCCGCTCTCTCCACTGTATCATGCTGAAGGGCGTGATCGTTTACTACTTAATTCGATCAGAAGGAGGCACATTGGCGTCGTAAACAATGGAAGTATCCCAAAAATCTGTCTGGCTGTGAACGTCCTATCATCACCTCAGGTTATGCTACTTGTACCGTATTCCTTTGGGGTGACACGGCAAATGATGTCTGTGGGAACTAATGCAGCAGGCAAGGGAGGTCTAGAGAGGAAATTGCCACCACAGGTCGCTTTAATTTAATTAAAGTCATGTGTGCGGTCTGGTGGAATCGATAATAGAAATATGTTTGTGCGTTATGCTGGAAGGAAACGAAGCCGGCCGGCCAAACGACGCCGCCTCTGATGGCAGTCGACGCGCAGACGGCGGTTCTTGAAGCTATTCTTGAAGTTATTGTAGCTTCTGACTTCTGTAGCTTGGTTACTCTTTTCCTTAGTATTTGTGTGTGGTTGCCTTACTCGGTCTTGTGGATCGATTGCTGAAGCTTTTTTTCGAGATTTCTTTGAACTTTTAAGGACCTTTTGTTTCTGAAAGGGACCGAGTTTCTCTCAATTCGCTGCCAGAAGCCTCTAAGGTCGTCTAGTTCTTGTATTTGTATGGCCTCTAGTCAGATATCTCTCTACCTCCATTGGAAGGTTTCTCCACTAGATGCCGCTTCTTCCGGAATCGATCTATGATGTTGTCATGTGGCTGAGGTGGTAGCTGGCCAGGCCAGACCAGTCCATCTTGCCGGGTAATCGGCTTAGAACGTCAACATACGTGATACGCTAGCGTAGCGATGTTGAAATAGACTTTTAATAGGGACGGGGCAGCGTCGGGACACGGAACTTCCCCCGGGAGCTCCCCAACACCGCCTCACGATGTTTTGACGTGGTGGCTTCTTTGAGCCATTGGTTGACTATGTGATGCTGCTGTACTCCCAATCGGGAGAAATACTCCCAGGCTTCTGCTACTAGTAGTTAATGTGGCCTACATGTTGATGAAGGATGTACCAGACCAATCAGACAGCTCCGAACGGGCACAACAACCAGTGGGGAGTGGTCGATCGGTGCTTTGAGTGAACGGGAACGAGTCGGCCTGTTGCATTCACCACACCCCTCTGGTCGCTATGCCCGTTAGAAGCGGCCTGATTGGTGTGGTGTATTCTCCCTCAGCATGTAGGCCACATTAACGACTAGTACTGGGGTTTCTCGTCCTTGCGCCTTATAAAGGTGTTTTATATTTTCGTGCTCATATAAAGAAATGCCGCCAAAACAGGTTGGGACCATCGGCTAAAGTACACCGGCGATCAAACGGTCAAGATAAGCTCAAGTTCGACTAGAAGTTTAATCCTTGGCGCAGTGTGACTTGTTATGGTAATTTTTGCGATTTTATTTGCCATCGGAGTAGAAAATAATAGCTTCAGTTCAATTACCTCAAGTTCTAGGTAACTGTAGAACCATGCAGTAAGCAGAACTTGTATACAAAAAATAAAAGATTATACTTTAAGGTTCGTCTCGCCAATACCTTCATTAATTTGCATTTTATTATTAATTTTAAGGCTTTTTTCAAAACGTAATTTTTCTCTGCATGTAGTCAGGTTGTTAGTAACGTTGATGTCGTTCCGATATACTGCCTCATTTTGTTTTGAAAGAAATATCAGCTGCTGTCTGCAAAATTGCGTCGTTGCTACACACCGTTAAATTGACACCTAACTGTCGATATCAATCGATATGTCGATTTAGCTCATACGCTTTTATGTTGAAGAAATCGATATCGACTGGTCGATCCGCGTAGATCAGCATAGGATATACAGCTTAAAGGGATTCCGATGAGCTTGCTTTAAGACGTCTAGAATTACTTTGTTTATGTGGGCATGAAAACAATACGGACACATGGATCGATTTTATCGATCAGTAGTGTGTTATGTTTTAGCTGTTTTTGTTGTCGTCCCCCTGGTGGCAGATAGCGACCTCGATAATGGGTTACGTAGTCCTTATCGCTTACCGTTAGAACCATCAATAGTCGATCAATAATCGATCAATATCAATCGATATGAATCACTTATAGATGAGGCCTACAGAAACTTGTGGTTTCTTCTTAACGAATAAGGCGATTCCCCATGTCCTCATCAAGTCTTGAATGGCGCTCAGTATAGCCCTTTCGACTGTAAGGCACGTCCTTTGCAACGCTTGGCAATTTCAGTATATCAATAATAGATCGATATCGACCGATATTGATCACTTTTAAATTTTCACCTACAAAAGCTCGTTGTCAGGGTGGCTTCTTCGTGATCAATAAGGCGATTTGTTCCCACCAAGCCTTGAAAGGCTCTCAGTATAGCCCTTTCGACTGTAAGGCACGTTGTTTGCAACGCTTAGCAATTTCAGTATATCAATAGTCGATCAATATCGATCGATATCGATCAATTTCAAATGTTCACCTACAAGAACTCGCTGTCAGGGTGGCTTCTTCGTGACCAGTAAGGCGTTGTTCCCTTGTTCCCACCAAGCCTTGAAAGGCGCTCTTTATAGATCATTCTGCCGTAGGGCACGTTCTTTAAAATACTTCTCAGTTTAAATTTGAACCTTTACTTCTTCTTAAAATGGTGACGTGATTGTATTCTATGAAGCATCGTGCCAACTGTAAATTTCCCGGTACATATTGGGTGTTTGCCCAGCCTGATCGGGTCACATTCCGGAGTTCTGAGAGGGAGACGAAGCGGAAGCAAACGTTAATGTTAAAAACAGTCAGCAGTATCTGATGCTACTATCTACCTGGTGCAGCCAACGCTTTGATTGATTGTTGTATGTTGCATTAAATGGGGCATACACCCGATATGTACCTGTTATGCATACTTTTATTGTATGGATTAAAAAATATTTTCGCAGTCTCTTGGAATACGGAGTATTCAACTGGATGCACGAGTTTCCTGGAACAGACATTCCGTGGAGACATCCATTCATTATACGACAAAACAAGGGTCTAAAAACGGGCTCGGGAGTCCTAGTGACATATTGAGTGCCCGAATTGAACCTCGCGTCATTGCCGTCACTTCGCCGAAAAAGAGCGTGCTCGTCTAGTGCGATTTGTGCTGAATCTGACGGCTCTCCCGGATAGGAATAAACTCGGGAAACTCGTGAATATCCTAGTGCTCCTCGTCTAGGCGCGACAGGTTTGCTGCCAAATTAATGGCCGTCATTGTGAGAAGGCTATACGTCTGATCACATTTGATGGTTGGCCGGAGAAGGAGAAAGGACGGAGTTCATCACCCTTTCAGTGATGGAATCCGCCACACATTGTACCCCTGTGGGATATTCTGAAGGCAATTTGGATTCATGTATGGGTTACAGAACGGCTTGTTGTGGTGTTCAGCCAATGGATAAGCCGGTTCTTTCCTCTCCAGATACATCTGTGTGGCACTAATTAACCGATCTCCTGGGCTGGGCTATGCATAGATGGAGTCCGGAGACAGATGGGAGTGCAACATATGTAGAGCTTGCTCCCCTCCCGACTGCCCCTTACGCACCTGACCTAATATCCTCACTGATTACTGCATCGGACTTTGCCTTAGAAGCTTACTGCATCAATCGATATTGATTGAGCAGTCAATAATAATTACTTATTAGCGAGGTTTGTGCATTAGCCAACATATCCGCGTGATTTCCACAGCATATGGTCAACTCCAAGCAGAAATCGATAAGCAACATGTCACCGGCCATTAATTTTTTGCGGACAAACAGATGGATGGACGAACGGTTGGATTAGTTGTTACTAATGAGGTAAGATAGCAACTGATGATAGAAAAAATGATCTGTCCAGTTGAAGTTTTTTCACCTGAGCGGTTCTTGAACAAACTTCGATAATATCGATTAGTATTGATTGACCAATTGATACTGTCTGTTTACTTGCTGCGAGTTACGGACAGCATTTTCGCATATGATTTTCACTTCAAGCATCCATCTCTGGGACGAGATATCAGTAGCAATATGGATTGGTATTGATTGATCGGTTAGCGCCCTCGTCATGTTCGGTGACTCGCGCCTCAAACGGCTAAAGCACAGATCAGTTCCGTCGAATTGGCTTGGAAGTTTGAGCTTGCAATTAATTTTGCGCAGACGCAAGGGCAGACGAACGGACCTGCTCCTTTATATACAGTGGTGGTATTTGAAGCCTGTCCACATCCTCTTTAACCGCTTGACATCCTCAAGCTATTAAACATGATCAAAAATCAATAATATCGAATATGAGTAGTTGTCGAATACTTCGCGCTGCAATAATTTTTGCCCAGACGCAAGGACAGGCGTACATACTAACTCATTGGTCCTGGTCGCGAATGTGGGCATCATTGGTAGATAGGTGCGCCAGGCAATCAAGCCGTATCGAGTGGAGCTCTCAGTCAGAGTGCATTCAGTATCCTGATCGACTGGCGGCTGACGCGTGTTCTGTCGGTGGCCTATTGGTTATGATTGGCCAGCGTGCTCCCATCTCCTTGTGCTGCTCACATTCGCGACCAGAGCCAAATCGTCATTTTAATAATATCGAATCATCTAAGTAGTTACTAATCGATTTTTGCTCAGACGCAAGGACAGGCGTACGGACTAACTCACCGATCCTGGTCGCGAATGCGGGCAGCAATAGTAGGTGGGAACACGCCAGGCAGTCAAGCCGTGTCGAATGGAGCTCTCAGTCAGAGTGCATTCAGTATCCTGATCGACTGGTGGCTGGCGCGTGTTCTTTCGGTGGCCTGCTCGGTTGTGATTGGCTAACGCGCTCCCACCTCCCTGTGCTGCCCACATTCGCGACCAGAACCAAGTCGTCATTTACATAGAGCAGGATTAGGGTCTGAAGTGATGTTGGGCGAGCGATAGCGCGATGAAATTGTAGGTTCGACGTGTGAGCCGTTAAAAAGGCGTAATTAGAAGCGTCCGGGAAGCATAGCGCGGCCCAGATAGCAGAGCGCTGGTGAATAATTTGTGCTCAATGAAGGTGTGTCCCCATGGAAACTGCCTCATACCACTAACGGAATCTCCCCGTCGGCTCGATCTGGCGCTCGCACACCTGAGCCGAGAGAGCACACCGTCGTCCACATCTCTTCTTCTTCTTCTTCTTCCTGGCCAAGTCTCACTCATTGACTGTAAGACTGGCCTCACCGGCTTCACCTTTTAGCTCCTACCTATTGATTCGCCTTCTGTCTCAGTTTCTCAGCTCTGAGGCGACGGTTCTCTGGGTCGCTTTTGCCGAGCGTAATTAGATATTTCTGCGCTAATTGTTCGCACAGAATCCGATGAATTTATCGTCAGATGTTGCTAACTGGGCAGGCTGATGCACATTATTGCAGCAGTTGTCTACCCGCATTCGTTTTTCCTGATTTTCTCCTCCGTTTCCAACTAACCAAAGGGTAGCCGTATCACTTATGGTTAGTTTCAACCACGGAATGGGGCATTAGAAGAATGTTTTTAAGTCAGTTTTTTCTGGTCCTCATGTGGCTGGTCCTCTACGACGAAAGATAGCGGGGATTTGTCTGAATAGATGAGGTTGCTTCTCCAAAATCCTTTCCCAAATCCGACCTTCACCCTAAAAAGTTATGCTTGCTTTGTGACGGTGTTGCAAAGGACTAATCCATTGCAGCTTTTTGCAACCTGATCAGGCAGTTCCAGCAGAGTCTTCCTGCCGTGATTTAGATAAAAGGAATGAGACGTTGCAAAAATTGTGGCCGGCAGTGGTGAATAGAGGAGGGTCGCTCCTGTTGCAGCACAACGTAAGGCCACACACCTCACAATCACTCGGTAAAAATTGACCCATTCAGGTATCGAAGTTCTCTCTCACCCACCACATCCTCCGACCTTTCCCCCACTGACTAACACTTTTTCCGAGCTCTCGGTTCTCATTTGCATCAGAAACCGATGTTGAATGTGACCTCCCTGATTTCGTTAATTCCTGTTATCTCAGCTTTTACTGCAAAGGATTGGATTCATCACCTGCTCGTTGGCCAAAGTCCATAGATTTTGGTGGTTTTTACTGCGATTAATAAAGTTGTGTTTGCGCTGAATTATAGCAGTTAAAAGTAAGAGGTCCGTTTCCTCCATTAATTTTGCGACATCCTAATATTATGAGAATATTACCGTTTGACCGCCCCTACCATATTACCGTCGTTACATAGGCTCAGACTAAATTAATCCACAGGCTACATGGCAAGGGCCTGAAATCCAATTCTACCTATTTCTCAACTCCGTAAAGATTTTTTCTATTCGAATGTGTGATGGCGAGGCAGAATAGCCCCAGTTTCAATATTTACACCGCTTTCCATAGGTTTGATCGTTGCGAAATCTGTTATAAAATCGCCGGTGGGACCACCGGTGAGCCGAGCAGTACTAGGAGCCAGAGTATTTCGTTGATTTCGTCCGTTCTGTCGAGCCTTGACGTCGTCATCGTTGTGTCCGTCTACGATTCAACGCTTTAGCGAGCTTAGTGGACTATGGCAATGGTGGAGTCGTTCATTCGATCGCTTCGACATCGTCGACGTCGTCGATCCACGAAGCAGCTGAACGATGCCAACAGCGTGAATGTGGCGATCGAGAACGAGTTTGCGCTTCTCGACGAGCTCGAGAAGAAGCCGATCTCGGAGCTCAAAATAGCGCCGCCGCCGCCGCCGGTGATTGCCGATCGTCTACTAGCGCCAGAAGTCGCCAACGGTAAATCAGCAGCCAAAGATAACTCTTCAACGGTTGCGAAGCCCCAGCAGCAGCAAAAGAAGCAGCCCACGGAGGAGAAATCCCCCGAGAAGGAGGAGGAAGGTGAGTTGGTTGGACTGACTGAGGGAGTGCGGACTCTACATAGTGCTCTCTTTGGTGCGTTTGTTTGTGCTAGACCGTGCGACGTACAATTCCAACTCTGCTAGCGGATTCTCGGACACTCCCGCTACACAACGTCACAAAGCCTGCACTTTTCTCGCATTTCGAATCGATCGCGGCTCACTCTGGTGCTTTTATCGTGGTCTGACACATTTAATAGTAACGTCCACCACTGCTCCCCGGGCACGGGTTTGCTAACCTCATCGATTTCTTCTCTTTTTGCCTTCTCCTTTAGCTTCTGGAGCTCATTTTATTCCTTATTTTCCTATCTACTTACACCCTGGTAATGCGAATCTCTGATGGAGCAAGGTGGTCCTAGTGTTCAGAATCCGGCGGCCTAGCCGGCTTATCAACCTCTGGGTAAAGCTAAAGAAACCCTTACTGGTTTGCGGAGATACCCGCGAGAATCGTCGAGTGTTTTCCCCTGCAGTGAACCTAGGAATGGGTGGGTAAGGCATCCCACGTCTTAGGTATGCTTCTGCTTTCCACCACCCCACATACCCCAGGTTTAATTGTTGTTGAATCCGGTCCATAATTGGTGTTCAGAAGATCCGTAGCCTTGCATCGCAGTTCAGTTCGGGGACAGAATTAATCAATCTCGATAAGGAAATCTCTATGGATACGTGGAGATACCTACGAGGAACGTCGAGTACCCTTTACCAAGCAGTATATCCATGGGTAAGGTATGGTGAAGGCCACGTCGTGGGTGTGTTTCTTTCTTCTAACCCGTGTTCCTTCGGGTTAAATCGTTGTCGAATACGGCCCCGAGTTCACAGCCCATGTCGGTCAAGTGTTCTACATATTCCTTAGGGGTAATGTCAGCTTCTAATAGCGTTAGCTTTGTGCTAGGTTTTGGGCGCTGGTCCTGGCTTCTTATTCTAGTACAACATGCATTCACTTTCGCAAATTGGTCAGTAGAAGGAAGACGAGAGGGTCTTCTATTAATTACTGCTGGAGCCGGATTCATCAACTACTAACCCGCGGGTATAGGGGGTAGAGATACCCACGATGAAGTCTGCATATCTGTCTCTTGTCTTACCCCTGCCCCTTATACCCGTCATACCCGTGGGTTTAATTGTTGATGAATCCGGCCCCTAGTCTTCTTCTTCTTCTTCTGAGCCTTTAATCCGGTGAAGTCGCTGCCTCCCTTGTTCTAAAGATCTCGCCGTGTCTATCCTGGCTAACGTTGCGCTCGTCCATCCATGTCTCACCGTCCCTTTCCTTCTCCGAAAGCACTCGTATCATATGGTAACAACTGCAGAGGCCGAATTCATCAACGCTTATACCCGTGGGTATGTACGGGCCCTGTTTTGTAGCAGCGAGACGTATAAGATTGAGTTTTACCCCGTGATAGCCACTGCATCAAAAACCGGCCATTATTTTTGCGTCTTTCACGCATATGAAGCATAGAAGTCGTCCCCAGCTAAACGTTGCTTTGCACGAAAGCCACGTAACGAAAAAAATAGCTCCAAATTACCTAAAATCAAATCTGGACGGAGAAATCATGCTTGGACTCCACCTCTGCAGCAGAACCACGCCCACTCCATCGGCTTCAGTTTCGAGTTCGATAGGACCACGCCCACCAATTTGTATAATTTCGTCGATATAACAAAGACAAAATAGCCGGCCTTTGATGTTATGGCGACACTGGCCAACTTCATTTTTACCTTTAGTCCAAAGATTAGAAAAACAGCAAAAAGTCAGAGTAGATTGAAGTGGGCGTGGTTCTATCGCAAAGGGTGTGGTCTGGACTAATCTTTACCAGCACTGAATGTCCCATTTTGGCGCGGTAGAGAAATATGAGTGTCCAACGCCTATGTATGTATGGTAGCCCAGTGGAATGAGGCGGCTGTTGACTTCAGCGTCTTGGTTTCCAGTAAACAACTGAGAGCCAAGCTGACCATCTCTGCGGAATCGGTGAATAGTACCAGACTCGTCTGGGAAAGATAATACACTGACTTGTCTATTTGCTGGCCACTTCAAGTCGTTGTACGGCGAAATACACCTTCAAATGGCATTCACAACATCCGCCATAGAGGTAGAATGCGTGGCGCATCCCAAAAGGGACGGAATTTTCGCCGTCTTTTATCCTTATACTTTATGTGTAATAGGATGATGGAACACATTTACGGTGGCAGTACCTATTAAGCTACTAGCGGTCTACTGTGAGTGAATGTGTATGATTGTCTAACCATAAGGTGACGGCGTAATATGGTGGGTAAATTGTGTAATTGCCTAGAAAGTCCACATTGCAAACGCTACGCGCACACAAAGTGAGCACGCACTTGCTTCAAATCGTGTTCAACTACGGGAGACAAGTCGTTCACCAGTGGGTAAAAAGCCCGTCGCCTGTTGGCGACTTTCCTACGACAGGACGTGGCCCTTCCATTTCAGCGGAAGTTTGTCCACAGTAGATTGCTGGGCTGCAGAATTATCCTCGCCTCAGCTGTGTTCCGTCGTTCTACATACACGCCCATTTTCCTTCATCCTTCCTAGTGTTAGGTACCCCCTCCTTGGCCTCAAACGCATTTGTATCAAGGCCTTCAATCCATGTCTAGGGTCAGTTTCGGAATGAACGTTTCTTCCGGACAGCTGTACAGCAGCTTATCGGCAGCCAGCGAGCTCTGCTCAATCAAACCATGTCACCCAGCGGACTAGCAGGCTGAGGGGCTATTTATAGAGCGTATTTCTGTCGTGTGGCCGAACGCTCTGCGTGCCTCGAAATTTTGACGCTAGAAAAACAAGCATCAGAATGACGACATATGCAGTCGCCTCGACAACCCAGCCGCCTTTTGGAGCTCATATTTCCTTTTCTTGCGCCATAAATACAGCCTAAGCTGCGAGAAAAAGTCTGATTCGGTCTTGTCGTGATGCACTTTTGGGTTCGGTAATCTGAAAGCAATTACTTCCACTTCGTTCCGCTGTAGATTGAAGTTTTTATGGGGTGAGGTGGTCCCGGTGCCGGCTATGGATTGCTCAGTCCTAGGCTGAAAGATGAGGGGAGTCTGGAGCGACTCTGTTCTGCTCCATGTTCAGGTGCCCAGCTGTCAGGTGCCCAGCTGAGTTGAATGCCTGTTGGTGTAGGAATACGCCATGCTTTTGCGTTCTGCGGAGAAATGTTAGTTGCTAGGCGGATAGAAGATAAAAATGATAAAGGTTGGTCAACCCAACCCTTCAAGCGCCGCGAATTCTACTTCTACGGAATGTCCTGGAGGTGATTTGAATGCGCATTTAGTCATACCATGGCTCGAAAAGGCCAAACGAAGGACAAGTCTACGCTTTATCCTTACCAGACAAGTCCGGTAACAAAGTTTAGCACCGACCCCGGAGGGATGGAATGCATGTTTGGCCTGGGCGGGGAATCAAAAAAAAAAACTCATCTGTACGCGAGAGCCGGGACATCCTCTGACTGCGCTACCACGCGTGAGCTTAGTGGATAGAGGGTGTGAAGCACCGTAAGCGGTGGTCTTTTGCTCCAAAATGAATCCGCTAGGCTTAATCGCCCCTTCCACTAGAAGCTGTAGTGCAGAAGGGATCCAAGGTCATTTTCCGTGGTCATGTATGATGTAGCACAGCTGTGGCCAGGACAATTTTGAAACTTACGGCGGTCAACTGCGGCTGAAGAAAAGCATGTGAGAGCTTGACAGGTAGAAAAAAGAATGACGCTGCTCGATCCCTTTCGGGATGCGCCACGCATTCTACTTCTACCGTATGTCGTTGAGGTGGTTTGAATGCTTATTTGGCCATACCATGACTTGCGGAGGCCAGCCGATGAACCATCAGCGCTTTATCCTTCCCATAAAAGTCTGCTACCGGTTCACCGACCCCGGAAGAAAAAGGCGTGGTTGGCCTGGGCGGGGATCCTGAATCACTGACCTTGTGTCGGGGCACGCAAACGCTGGTACCTCCTCCGACTGCGTTACACACGCCCACCGCTTGACAGATCCGCATTAATTGGACATAAACACTGAAGGAAATATAGTATAATGGAACGAAGTCAAGGTCATTGTGTTTTACCCTCCCAGAGAAGTCTGACACCATTTTACCGACCTCGGAGGAACGGAAGGTTTGGTTAACCGAAGCAGGACCTGAACCACCGGAAGGCTTTGGCTGCAAACCTGTAGAGGTCTTTTGCCGCCCTGGGGTCGGATTCATCAACGACTTACAGAGATTTGAGGGAGAAATTACAGCGGAGAATCCTGATAACGCCTACATTTCACCATATCGCCTGTTGAAAAAACGCGTTAAGTCGCGTTTTTCTTTCTCAGAAATTTCGGCTGTAATTTCTCCGTTAAATCTCTGTAAGTCGTTGATGAGTCCGGGCCCTGGTTTGAAGAACGCCACATTTTCTGTTCAGCCCAGTTTCAAATCACCTCCACGACATTCCGTAAAAGTAGAATGCGTGGCGCATCCCAAAAAGGATTAAGTGACGCCTTCCTTTATCCTATATCTTCAAATCAAACTTATAGGTAGGCGCAGTTCTGATGGTGCGTATGGTGGCCAACCGATCAGCAAATCAGGGAGTTATTCATCCCAGACTAGTCTGCTATCAATTTACCGATCTCAGAGGGATGGAAGGGTTGGTTGGCCTGTGCAGCAAATCCGAACCAGAGACCCGAAATCGAGTGCAAGCGACAGCCAGCGCTGCCTCCGACTGCACTACCTCTCACTTGTGCCGCTATGGGGTCAGCTGTTTGTTACCAGACTTGTCGGGAAGGGAGAAAGCGTTGAGGTTTTCGTCTAGTATTCAAGCTGGCCGCATAGCATCTAGCGTCGCCGACGACAGAAGTACCTAGAATACCCGGTGCACACCAGGATATTGGCTAAGGACGAGCTACGTACTTTACTGAGAGACTTGTTGCCATTTCTCCATGAAAAAATCAGATTGTGCAGGGTTTTTGGAGAACAGCCGGGGCAGCTGTTCTTCCGGGGCCGGTTCTTGCGGTTGTAATGAGGTGGGTGCTGGTTTTTGCTGGGATCATAGCTTCGTTGAGATTAAAACCGCTGCTGCTACTGAGATAAGGCCTCTTCCTGCTATGGTTATCCTAGGGTTACCCTAGGATGTACGGTTCGAAGCCAGTAGTAGTCCGTTCCCTTATCCTGCATGGCTTCTGTATCGACCGGCGACGTCTTGTTTCGGTCGATTAGCGGAACAGGCGTGGGAGCAGCGTGCTGGGATTGAATTACGTGGCTTTTTTTGGCTGGACAGATTCCGAATTCGCCCCCGTCTGAGCAGCAGCAGCAGCAACAGCTCAGAAGTTCGTTAGTTCTCCACACAGTGACGTCATTCTTCCTATCCCTCGATATCTCCTGTCTATCTATAGAGGGCGGCGCCGCGTCAACGACCATTCGTCTCGAGCCGCAGCCGATTCACTGAGCGCCGGCCTAACTGCGTCGTTTCCGACCTATTCGGCTTGCACCATGGTCCATTGTATGCGCTCGCTGTTCGTCGTCGTCAGCTAGAGCAGCAGCACGGGCCCTCAGCAGCTATTACAGCACGCATCCGCCAACAGCGGAGGCAGTCTACGTCGAGGCTCAGGCTCAGCTAGCGGAGGTCCCGACGGTGTCTATTCATCAGCAAGCACACTTCGACCACCTCGATCAGCTCGAGTTCGTGCTCGTGCTCATTGTGTTCGTCGTCATCGTGTGCTGCCCCTTCGCCTCCCCGAAGCGCTCAGCAGAATGCCGGATGGCGAGCGTCAGAGGATGGCTTAGCGTGGTCCTGCCACGGTGTATGACCTCGTCGTCGGTGTCATCGTCGTCGATCGACGGTGTCGTCCATCTGGTGCCCAAGTACTGGAGCGTATGGCTGCTGTTCGCCATCGTCGTCTACTTGTACATCATTCGACCGCTGTCCGAAGACTCCGAAAGCGATCCGCCGACACCCTACGAGAGTAGGCTATTGCTAAGCTCTATTCGTTTGCCTGTATGGTAGTTTGAAGAGCGACTTTTGATTGAATGAGCGAAAAGAGTTGATTTTTTTAGAAAATTGTGGTACTTTTGACTGTTGAATCATATATATGTACTGAATTCCAAGTAGGGACCATGCCATGTATTCGTCTAGTGGCCGGATTTATCAACGACTTACAGAGATTTGCCAGAGAAATTATGGCGGAAAATCCTGATAACGCCAACTTTTCACCACATCGCTTGTTGATAAGTCGCGTTAATTCGCGTTTTCTCAGGAGTTTCCGCTGTAATTTATCTGTCAAATCTCTGTAAGTCGTTGATGAATCCGATCCCAGAATGCCGAGTCTTTTCTTTGGCTGATAGCAAAAATTGGATCGATCCTAATCGGAGGTGTGCACACCCTGTTTTGCGTCCCCTCGAGGTTCTACTAGAGTTTCAGCTGCTGTCCCATAATGCGAGGGCTTTCATTCAAATTCAGTGGACACGGTTGTGTGGCATGGGATTAGATAGGCGAATGGCACTAATTTTTAGTATTTTTCATCCGCTGCTTCTCTCTGCTCCTTGATTTTTAACCATTTTAGAATAGCATATTGCTAAGCGCTCGTTTCGCTAAATGTAGGCCAGCTATGTATATCTTCTCTGGACGCATATCTGAAATGGAATAAGGGCTGCTGTTCTGAAATCATCTGTCCAGAGACCTGCATCTTTTCTGCTAAATAAATAATTAGGAGCTGGTCGTTAATTGTGCCTACATACCTGCATCTTTTCTGTTAAATAAATAATTAGGAGCTGGTCGTTAATTGTGCCTACATAAGTACATAGGGAGCGGGGTGGACGCCAGACTATAGAACAAGCGCCAGCCAATCGGCACCGACCATGCATGCCATTCTGGTTGGCAATGCTATTCGGCGCGGTTTGATTGATCCGGCGCGTTCCCGGTGTAGCCCACATTCACGACTAGTGCCAAAAATTTTTAATTTATGTTTTCATTGACGAAGTTAAACAACATGGCAAAGCAAGACGAAGAGCAGCACATTAAACCTTTGATTCTTAGACTTCCTAAGGACTTACATGTACACCATGTTCACGCCAAATTGGGCCGTCTTCTAACCAAGCATGACGCAATCGAAATTAAACTTCACGTTTTCTAAATCTAAACGAGCTCCTTCCACAATAAAGTAGAGTCTCCGAAATGTTAGAAAAACTTTTCAGTTCAAAAAAAAATTAGTGTGACTTTCTTTTTATTTATTTGTTTATTTGTTTATTTATTTATACACCTCAAAAATGCGCCTCAAAACAATCAGATAGTCAGAATGCTAGCGCCAGTAAAATGAACATGTCGAGAAAAAAGAAAAAACAGGAGTGACCAGATTCACCTGAAATTTTCCATGCTCAGAAAATCGGAGGAAATCATCTTTGCAACTTTTAGTAGATTCCAAGTTCGACGTTCTTGAAACCTGGGCATTTTCTTATCATTTGTAATATCCTTATAACAAACCTGGTTGGCATAGGAGAAAACAAATGGCTTCTTTGCAACGTTTTAATTCACCTATCTCGAGTTAACACATTGTGTGAAATTTTATAAAAATGTTTTTCGATGTAAAATATTGGTTTAAAGCTTACTCGAAGCTCGAGGTGCAGAAACGCATCCTGGATGAGTGCATGGCACGATCTTTTAGTTTTTTTGTTTTTGTACAAAAATGTTTGTGCCATGCACTTGTCTAGGACGCCGTGGTTTTCATCTGAATGATACTGCAATAAGAACCGCTATAAAAATCGAACATATTCTCACACCGTTGCTTGATGTATGCAGTATTTACTCTATCAACCGAACGAAAATCGCAATGAGCCCAACGAGTGCATGGCGCGATCTCTTCTTTCAGCGAGCTAAAAGGGACTATTAACATGCTATAGAATTTCATTAGCTAATGGGACAATGATGTTGTTATCATTAGGGCAGTGTGAATACTTTTCGTACTAGTCGTTAATCTGGCCTACACTGGGATCAGACCAAATGAGCCAGAGTGAGCGTCTACGATCGATCTCCTATTGCCTGCCGTGTGTTTGTTCAGCGCCTTGAATGAACGGGACTGGATGGCGCGTCTCGCCTTCCCACATGTAGGCCACATTAACGACTAGTTCGAAATGCTGCTCGTTTTAGCTACAGGGACATTCCTAATCTTATCTTAAGGCACAGAAAAACAAAATTTTCGGATTATGATTGTCTGCCTGTCCCGTTCCGTACGTGTAGGTCACATCCACGACCAGACCAAATTATTGCTCCTTTATATACAAAACCTGTCTATCGCTTACCTTAAAGCGCAGAAAGGCAACAAATTTCGTAGGCCGCGTTAACGACAAGTATCAGCGTCCTATTTCTCTAGCTGCAGTAATGTTTCTAGACTTATCTTAAAACGCAAAGAAGCAAAATCTTCGGATTATGATTGTCCGGTAAGTTATTGGCACAGTGTAGGCCACATCCGCGACCATGTCAAATTCTTATTCCTTCAGATAGAAAGAACGTTTCTAGGATTATCCTAAAACGCAGAAAGGCATAAGATTCCATAGTCCGCATTATAGTCATGCTCGAATGATCTGTTCGAATAGGTATTCGAATAATTTTCATTCGACTTGGAATATTCGAATTCGATTATTCAAAGATCGCGTTTTTTGATTGTACTCGGATTCGAACATTCACAAAAATTGCTTTTTTCGAATAAGATCGTTCGAAAATTGCGGGTATTCGAAAGCATTCGAATATTCGGAAATTTTGCAAAAACACGGCTATGAATAGTCTCTGTTCACGACTACATAGTACCAAATTCTTATACTTTTAGCTACAGGAATCTTCCTAGGCTCATCATATGGCAGTAAAATTTTGGAATATGATTGCCCGAGGCGTTTTCTGCAGCCAGTGTAGGCCACATTCATTACTAGCACTAGTAATTCTTCTTCTTTTATTGATGATTTATTGAGATAGCTTTTCTGAAATCCGAACAAGATGTGGAAGCCTTGTACACGTACGAATGGCGTGTTTGACACTATAGTTGTGCTCTCCCAAAAATGTCGAATAACCGATTACATTTCGATTTTCGAACAGTCGAAAATCGCGTTTTTTGAACATTCGAATTCGAATACATTCGAAAATTGCGTTTTTTCGATACCTCGATTACGAATATTCGATTTCGAATAGAATTATTCGAATTCGTATATACGATTATTTGTTCGGGCACAACTATTCTTGAAACCGATTTTCTTGTGGTATTTACAATTAGTTCGCCTTTTGATCACGACTACGATTCGACTGAACCATGTGGCGACCTTAGCTGGTCGAGGTGACCGCTTCGGCTCCTGAACTGAGTGATTAGTTCGCACTGAACGCTCTTGAGTGTGCGGTAATCGCTTTGCGAGCGCGAGAAAACACCATTGAGACGAGGGATCGTTGCGCTGAGCAAACTCAGCGGCGCCGTCGTAAACGACCATGGTGATCAGCCACGACGAGAGCTTCTTTGCCGCACGTCGTCGTTGATCATCACGGCCCCGCTGGACCGTCGCCAGTCGTTGCTCATCTTCGTCGTTCAGTCTTCGATGAGAAGATAATCACCGGTGGCATACGATCGATGTTACACCTCATCGTCGGCAGCAATCGTCCGGCGCTTGTGGCTCATACCGTGACGACGTCGTGCCGACGACGACGATATTGGTGATGGAGGTGATGGTGGGGCGTTGGCGTGGCGGCGGCGGAGAGGTGTCCTCCTTTGAATTCGTCGCGCCGTCGCCGCTGCGCTATCATCATTCATCTCCCTTACGTTCGTCGTCGTTACGCCAGCCGGCCAGCCTAGTCAGCCAGCCAGCTCCAGCCGCCACCTAGCGCAAGTGGCGCCCGATGCGTAGGCTGCGTTACTGGAGTGAGTAGTGGTGAGAGAGAGTGTGTGTGAAGAGAGCCAGAAGGATGCGTGAGTGTCGCCTTCGTCGGCCATCGGTTAATCACTTACGTCGTTTAGGCCGTAATCTTCTTAACAAGAAAGAAGGCGGGCCTCCGTCGACGATCAAGGAGTCCAGCGAATCGTCGCAAACGCTCGACGACAACGAATCCGACAAAGGTGATTGATGTGTAGTTGATCCTTCGGCACACCGCGTACTATACAGTCTGTCATTCAATCAATATATCGATCAGCGAGTCAATCAATAGGTCTTTCTCTCTCTCTCGGTCTGTCTTCGCTCTTCTCTGTCTAAGGGCTTTGGGCGGCATCTCTCCGCGTATCCACCTCTTCCGTTTTCTTCTCTCCCTTCCGTGGGAACAGTAGTCTTTTTTGTTAGTTTTTTAAGTGTTCTGTGTTTGTCTCAAGGTCCTGGTCCATGTCCGTCTAGCTCTCATCCAATTAATCAGTCAATTCAATCAATTATCGATCGATCTATTCATTGTCCTTGCGTCCTGCGGTCCGTCTATCTCTATCTATGTGTGCGTCAGTCAGCGTATGCGTGTGCGTGTGTGTGCGTTCAATCTCACTCTCTCTCAAATCAATCAATCAATCAATATATCGATTGTCAATCAATAAATGTGAATGTAAAGCCATACAGACAGACAGACAGAGTCAAATTACGCCTGATTGTGTTGCCAGTGTGTGTATGGGCGTGTCTTTTCTTCTATTCCCCCTCTTCTTCCTTTACTTTGTGAAGATGTGGAGCTAGCTGATCACATAGCGCGCACATACACACTATACACGTCTGTCTGTCTGTGCGTCTGTCTTCACATCACTTTCGTCATTCATTTTCACTTCATCGTCACACCTCCCTGTCTTTCAGCGGCACCACTATCTGTTCACTCTTTTCACCCTCTTCATTTTCTTGGTGTTTTTCCTTTTTGCTTCGTTTTTTAGATTTTCTTTGAATTTTGATTATTTTGCTGCCTTTTTCCTTTTTTCTGTGATGAAAAGCGCTTTTTGTTATTTATTTTTTGGTGAAAAATTTCCGTCTTTTCGATGTCTTCTCGTCACTGTTGCTCAGTTCAGTCTGTCCTTCTTCTCTTCTTTTGACTTCACACCTCGCCGCAAAAGGGTTTGGCTGGCTATCTACGTACCTCACTCAATCGCCGTGCTCTAACATCCGCTTCGTTTTCTTCCTTCTGCCATGCTGTCCGTCTCTATTTCCCGTCGCGCAGCGGGCGAAACGGTGTCTGAACAGCTTTGTTCGATCCCAAGGGGTTAAAGTAAGGCTAGCGGTTAGTGGGAGACGGGGTGTTTCATCTTATTATGGAGGTGAATTTCTATTTTCAAATACATATTAGGTTGTCCGGAAAGTTCGCAACGTTTTGTGATACTATTTTTCATTCGTTTAATATTAACCAGGGAAGGGCCTCAGGCGTAGGTCTGAACGGGAGAAATGGATAGTACTACGAGAATATCCACCCTTCATTTAGTAGAAAAACATGTTTCGTTTTCGCTACGGGCCCTCGAGGGCGGGGTACAGTATCACACCGTCATCCTTACCTACCGTAACCTACCGTAATCGGCATAAAACTCGAAAACGGATGTCAGATCGAACTCTCATTGACCTCTGGAGTCGTGAAGATACAATAGTGTTTTAATGGCGGTTTAAAATCAGCCTACTTCCTACACATCTCCTACATGTCTATTTCACTCTAAATTCTCAAATAAGGGTTTACTTTAAGCTGTGCTTTAGTCACGTCTCTCAAGTTCTGTATACACGTTCTGTGTTTTTCAGCGATTGTAAACAGTGACCTCACAGCAGGTACGGATGACTAGGGCTGTCGAAGTCATAATCACCGATTTTGCCCAAAGTTCTCCCAGGGGGGTTATTTGAGTGCTGATCACGAATCTGACATCGGTTTTTCGTATTACGCTGATGTAAGATAGGTGACGGCAGGTACGAATGACAAGTCTTATGGTCACCGATTTCGCCCAAATTCCAGCGTAATACGAAAAGTGAAGTCAGATTCATGATCAGCACCGTAAATAAACCGCCTGGCCGAAATTCGGGCGAATTTGAGATTATGATTTGACCGCCTTAGTCGCTCGTAGCGACAGTAACCTACCGATTCTGACATTGGTTGGTTACGTATTATGCTGGAGTGCGGCATGTTACAGCAGGTGCGAGTCTGGGGTGTTGATCACGAATCTGACCCTTTTGACAATTTAGAGTGAAATAAATATGTAGGAGACGTGTAGGAAGCAAATTGGTGAAGGAGGCAGCGGTTATGAAAAAATGCAAGATTAGTGCATAGCACGAGAGTCGAACACCTGGCCTAGCAACTTTGAAGCCGCCCCGCACCCTGGTGAGCTACCGACTCGCTTGCAGCGGAGCCTTTGGCCGCGTCCTATACAACAGCGCACGAATGCATGCACGTGGGCACGTGCTGACGGTGCGCTACTGTACTCCGCCTTCAAGGGCCCGTAGCTCTTATGGTTCAAGGACTCAGCAAAAACGAAACATGTTCTTCTAGTATGTGAAGGGTGGAGATTCTCGCAGTACTATCCATTCCCCCGTTCAGACCTACGCCTGAGACCCTTTCCTGGTATGTAAATTCAACCTGCATTGCGCATTAATGCAACTCTCTGTACAAAATTTTTTGCTCTATCTGACTAAATGTTCTCGAAAAGTGGGTGGGTGTGTTACGTTAGAGATTTGTCCTTCTCTACTTTGACGCAACAAAACTGAAACGATTTTGGATCGAATCATCACTTGTGATGAAAAGTGGATTCCGTGTGATAACAGGAAACGTTCCGGACAGCGGTTGGACGCCGACGAACCGCCTAGGCACGTTCCAGAGGCGATCCTCCACCGAAAAAGGCATTTTCCAGAGGCGATCATCCACCGAAGAAGTAATGGTCACTGTGTGGTGGTCGACGGCTGGTGTGATCCATTACAACCTTTTGGCACGAGGCCGAACGATCACAGCAGAGTTATACTGTAAAGAAATCGACGAAATCGTACCGAAAATTGCGTCAACTTCAGCCAGCATATGTCAATAGAAGAGGCCCGATTCTTTTGCACGATAACGCCCGCCCACACGTTTCACAAATCACTGTTCGAAAATTGAACAAATTAAGGGTTGAAGTTCTGCCTCACCCGCCGCATTCTCGAGACCTCTCGCCAACCGACTACCACCTTTTCAAACATTTTCAGAGCTTTCTCGCTGGTAGAACCTTCACCAATCAGGGCCAAGTCGAAAACAGCTTTCGTGGATTTGTCGACTCTCAACCACCCAATTTTTTCGCTAGTGGAATAATTCGACCGGTGGAAAAGTGTGCTGATTCGAACGGCGCTTAATAAAAGGATAAAGGACGGCGTTACTCAATCCCTTTTGGGATGCACCAGCGCATTCTACTTTTACATACGGGATGTCGTGGAGGCGATATGTATGCGTATTTGGCCATACAATGACTTGCGGTGGCCAGCCAATGAACAAATCAGCGCTTTATCCTTCCCAGACATGTCTGGTACCAATTCATCAACCTCGGAGGGATGGAAGGCTTGGTTGGCCTAGGCGGAAAATCTGAACCAAGAACCTAGTATCGGGTGCACACGACAGTCGACGCCTCCCCCGACTGTGCTACACGCGCCCGAAGATTCGAGAAAGTTAAGGTAGTTCAAAGTGAAGCACTCAAAACGCTGGGAACTTTCCGGACAACCTAATATCTGCGGCTTTTGTAAAATTGTAAAATGAGATTTTTCCATTTCTTACAATGTTATAGTGCAATATTTTCACGTTATTCAGTTTTGGCTTTCCGCTTGAACTCTTTTTCATCTCCATTATCGTGGCGGGACCCATTAGAGGGGTACGGAGCAAAAAACGAGCTAATAGTGAGCGCAGCGGCAGGAAAGACCCTAAAGTGCATTGATGGAGCTTCCCTGGCATTAATAGGATTGAGACGAAGAGTCGAACTCAATCGAAGCAGCTGAAGTATACAGGTTTTCCTTGGTGCAGCTGTCTCCAAACATTATGCTAAAAGCGGCCGAACCCGTCCATTCTTTCGTCTTTCTCTCTTCAAGAAAATGAAGAAGAAAGAAGTCAACCATTTGTACGACAAATTAGACGCATTTACACTTATCAAATCAGAGTGGACACTTTTCAAACCAAATTGAATACGGTTCTAAGCATGTTTGACACTTCTAAAACAATACTGAACACCTTCCAAACTAAAGTGAGGTTCTTGACACTAGAGACTCTGCGAAAAGTTAAAATAACCTTTTGTCCGTTGAAGATTTGGTAGAATTTTCTTTGAAATTTGTTAACTCTCCTACCTCAATAAGTGAACTATTTGAAATTATAAAAAAGTTAAGAAAAACTGTGGAAAAAAGCTTTAAAAAACAGCAAAAAAACGAAAGTCGAACCAAATTCTAGGCATATTTGGGGTAGAGATCGCACCATGCACTCGTCTATCTTCTCTCGATTTTCGTTTGATTGGTAGTATATATTTCGCTTACTTGCTTGAAGCAGCGATGTGAAGATGTATGTGTCTTCTACGGTTTTTAGTGTACCGTTGACTGGTGCGTTTAACTCCATGCCATCACCTGTATCACCTGTATCACCTGTCGTCCCGTTGATCATCGACTTGCTCGAGCGGGCGCCAGCAGCGTCTCCATTCGTCCCTGTCGCGTGCCAGAGTGGTCCAATGGATCCTCCTCGCTCGAGGGACACGAAGAGCGTCATATCGGTCGTTCAGGGCTTTCACGAAGAAGTCCGACCAACGCGTTGGTGGGCGTCCTGGTGTTCTTTTGACATCCCGCGGAATCCAGTCTGTGACGGCTCTCGTCCAGCGGGTGTCTGCGAATCGCATTACGTGGCCGGCCCACCTAATTTTCGACGACTTGGCCCATGCGACAGCGTCTCTGATCTTCGAACGTCGGCGAAGCTCGGAACTCCGGAGGCCTTCTCTCACTTGCGTGAGTCGTGTCACTCCGAGCATCGTCCTCTCGATTCCACGCTGCGCGACGCTGATCGCGTGTTCATCCTGCTTTCGTATAGCCCAGGTCTCTGAGGCGTATGTTAGGGCAGGAAGAACAGTGGAGTCGAATAGGTGGGCACGGAGTCGGACGTTCTTCGTTTTCTTCACGACTTCTTCGACGCTCTTGAAAGCTCCCCAAGCCGCTCGTTTCCTCCTGCTCAGCTCTGGTGCTAGGTCGTTGGCCATGTTGACTTCGCGACCCAGATACTCATAGCTGGAGCATTCGGAGATGTTCGTTCCGTTGAGCGAGAATGGGGCATCAGAAACCCATCCGTTCTTCATGAACATCGTCTTCGTAAGATTCAGCTGCAGTCCAACGCTTCCACATACACGATCGAAGTCGGCCAGCATTCGCTCCGCCTGAGTGATGCTCGGTGTTATGAGCACGATGTCTTCAGCGAAGCGAAGATGGTGCAGTTGCCGGCCGTCGACCTTCACTCCCATGTCATCCCATTCTAGTTCGCGCATGACGTTTTCGAGGGTGGCGCTGAAGAGCTTCGGGGATATGGTATCCCCTTGTCGAACCCCTCTCTTCACGTCAATGACGACGTCGTTGTAGAATGGTGAGATCTTGGTCGTGAATCCACTGTACAGCTCTCGAAGGACTCTGATGTACTGAGTCGGAACGCCCTGGGTGAGCAGGGCTTCCATGACCGCTTCAGTCTCGACGGAGTCGAATGCCTTCTTCAGGTCAATGAACGTAAGGCAAAGCGGCAGCTTGTACTCTCGCGACACTTCGATGAGCTTCGTAATGGTGTGTATGTGGTCGATCGTGCTGAATCCTCTCCGAAATCCTGCTTGTTCGCATGGCTGTCCTTCGTCCAGCGTTCTACTAATCCTATTCAGGATGACTCGAGTGAACAGCTTGTAGACTACGGACAGCAGGCAGATCGGGCGATAGTTGCCAATGTCGTGCACGTCTCCCTTCTTGTACAGCAAGACGGTCTTGCTGGTCTTCCACTGAGATGGAACCTTGCATTCGGACAGGTAGCGTGTGAAGAGCCGCGCCAAGGTGTTGATGAGCGCTGGCGGGAGGTTCTTCAGGTGTTCAGCTCTGATCCTGTCAGGACCGGGTGCTGTACGTTTCTTCACCGACGAGATGGCGTGTCGGATCTCGGAAGGGAGAACAGAGGGGATGACGTATCCATCCTGCGGAAGATGGCGTAGGGGCAGGTGGACGTGGCTATCGAAGAGATCGGAGTAGAAGTCGTGGATGACTTTCTCCATGGTCCTTCTGGAAGAGGTGACGGTTCCGTCAGGACGTCGGAGAGCGGTCATCTTGGTCTTGAAGTTGGCGAAGTTCCGGCGGGCATTACGGATGCTCAGCCCTGCCTCTGCTGCTTCAGCCAACACTTCCGCCCTTCTCTCCTTCAGATCTTCCTTTATCGCCGCTCTGCATAGCTTTGCAAGCTCGGACGTCAGTTGATAGTTGCCTGCTCCACGTTGGCGTATCAGCTCGAGAGTTTCCGGAGACAGGCGTCTCTTGGTGGTCTTCAAGCTCTCGGCTCCCTTAGCACTATCGTGGAGATGGTGCACGAAGCGATCGTATTCCTCGTCGACGTTGTCCATGACGGCATCTTCCCAAAGGCCGACAAGAGAGGTGTAGAGATCCCAGTTGATGGTCGTTCTGGGACTCCTCTTCTTGAACTTCGCGGCCTTCTCTCGTTGACGCGAAAAGCGGAACCTCGCGCGAAGGAGGCGGTGGTCCGATCCCGTGTAGAACATGGGGAGAACGGAGACATCGGTCAGGCAATACTTGCGATTGAAGATGATGTGGTCGATCTCGTTGTGGAACTGGCCACCGGGGGATTCCCAGGTCCATCGTAGGGAGGGAGGCTTCTGGAACTGCGAGTTTCCATGGATGGTCTTGGTCGACATGATAAACTCAGACAGCCTTTCACCTTGCTCGTTCCACTCCAAACCGTGGGTTCCGATGTGAAGTTCTTCCAGCGACCTTCGTGGCCCGATCTTGGCATTGAAGTCGCCGACGATCACCTTGTAGAAGGTGTGATCTTATAGAACTTCTCCAGCTCCACGTAGAAGGCCTCGACGTCTTCGTCGTCGTAGTCGGATGTTGGGGCATACGCGACGAACACAGTCAAGGCTGGCACGGAGCCACATCGCTTCAGTCGCAGACGTGCGATTCGGCTTGTCAGAGACTCGTACGAATCGGTGTTCATGGCCAAGTGCGTGTTGACGAGGACACCAACGCCGCCTACTCCCCTGCTGTCGCATGTTCCGAGGAACAGTTCTTCTCCGGAGTCGTAGGCGGCGTGTAGGGGGTGGTGTCTTCTCGTCTCGGTCAGTCCGATGACGTCGTACTTGATCTTCCTGGCTTGCATCATCAGGTCCTCGACGGATGCTTCCGACGCAAGCGTGCGGGCGTTGTAAGTACAGATCGTCATCCTAGTCCTTCTCAGTTTGCGCAGCCTGGTTAGGCCCTGAGATTTTAGCAGCCTCTCCGTACTCGTCCTTCCCATCGCTGCAGAAATGGGGGCTCTTTCGGGGTCAGGGGAATGAGGCCCTTTAGTGCTGCTGTGTTTGACTGGAATACAACACGGGTAGCTAGTCAGGCTCTGTCGTGCGGGCGGGGTACTCCGGGCAGCCAGCCAGACTGCCCGAAGGGACGGGGCGAGACTTAAGGCGGCCTCGAATCGCCTTACATGTACTCCCAGTCTACCGAGTGCAAGCTTTTGGCCGAGCCGACACAGTTACAATCCGCACAGTCACGGACACATCCACGCACACTGTGCACGAACATGCCGCTCCCACGCACAAGGAACGCATCGACCCGACACAGCAGGAGCAAGGAGTCCATCCCCTGCATCCCACCTGCGTCTCTGGGCAGTACACGGTCGCATTTGGTTCGCGTTTAATTCCCCTATCCACCACCCGGGGACGCGCCACGTGGCCCTGCGACAAGCGGTCCGAGATCCCTCTTAACAAGAGAGCCCGAAGGCTCTCTATCGAGGGAGATCCGTGGCCATGCCATCAATCAAATGAAAATCGCGATATCCTGCACGAGTGCACGGCACAATCCTTTCAGCAGTCCCTTCAGCATTAAGACACTGCACCTTTACCGCACTTGGTAACGTGGTTTAAATCATTACTTTTCCTTGTAGAATAATTTTTTCATAAAATATGAAACAGGGTCTTCACATGTTGTGGCTGGTGAATTGAAAATTTTGCAAAAAAAAAGTCATACTAAATCTTCCTCGGGCAAAATTTTCTCTAATTGTCTCATAGAATATTTTGATGCGGGGACGGGCTCGGAAACGGAATGGATGGTGTTAGGTTGATTTCAAAAGCGTCAAGGCTGCTTAGAAAAGTGTCCGATTCGCTTTCAAAAGTGTCAAAATGGACGTGATAATTGTATATTTCGTACTTCGCTAAGTGGTACTGGAGTTGGTGGTTGGGGATGAACAATTTTATCAGAGAAAATTTTAAAAAATGGAAAAATTCAGCCATTTGTTTAAATGGCAAAATTCAACGAAGTCTTGATGGAAGCATGGATAATAAGGATAAGGATAAAGGACGGCGTTATTCAGTCCTCTTTGGGATGCGCCACGCATTCCACTTCTACGGGATGTCGTGGAGGCGTGTTGAATGCGTATTTGGCCATACAATGACTTGCGGTGGCCAGCCGATGTACAAGTCAGTGCTTTATCCTTCCCAGACAAGTCTGGTACCAATTCACCGACCCCGGAGAGATGGAAGGCTTGGTTGGCCTGGGCGGGAAATCCGAACCAGGAACCTGGTATCGGGTGCAGGCGACAGCCGGCGCCTCCTCCGACTGCGCTCCACGCGCCCAATGGAAGCACGCACGATGGAAACATGGTGTTCCGAAAAGTGTGACACTTGTCGGTTTTTTGTCCTATCAGCTAGCGGGACGTGAAGGTATTGGGGTAGTAGGTGCAGTCAGAGCTCTAGTTGGCTACCGCTTTCCCAGCCGCGCCTCTTGCACCAGGCCCCAGCAAAAGTCCGTCAAGTACGAAAATGTTGTTTTACACTGTTTGAGTGTCAGTAGGATTATCATCCAATTAGGCCCCGTTTATGCTTCGACGCTGAGCGACGCTACGCCACGTATGCGGCCACATTGATCGGGCGACGCGATTGATCAATTTGCCCACATGCGTGGCGTGGCGTGGCGTCGCTCGGCGTCGGAAGTATAAACGGGGCCTTCGACATAACAACGTATTCTCTGGCACATTCTGAAGAACGAGAAAGCAAAAATATTCTGTTGCTCTAGCTGTCGAGATAGCATCGGTGTCTACTTATTTGGTGCTGTAAAAAAATGTTTTTTTTTACTTTTTTTTGTAGAAATTTTCCAAACCTTGGGCTCTAGATTCGAAAAGATAGCGTGCAAAGCGTAATTTTGCCCGTAAGTCATGTTCCTTTAAGGTGGAGTTCTAAAAAATATGGGCGCTAAGTGAAGGAAAAGCACTTAAAATGAGCAATCATTGCCAAAATTCTACTAGTGGGCGGAGTTCTGGCGCTTGGCCTCTGGACTTTGTTAAACGATGCTATAGAATTTCTGATATTGCTGATGGGATGATAATTAATGACATTGTCATTAAAGCAGCGTAAAAAAATTGGCAAAAGTCGTTGATGTGGCCTGCATGGGTAGGGGAACCATCAGACCAATTACGTAAGCCCCATCGAGTGAGAGTGTCAACTAGTCGAAGCATGTGCCGTTGGTGCTCTGATTGGCTGTGACTGGCTGACGCGTTCTCGATCCACCCTGTCGCTCATGTTAACGACTAGCATCAAATTTCCTTCGGCAAACACCTTATATGGCCAGTGAGTTGTATTTTTCAAGTTTTTCTTTTGAAAGCCCGTAATTTTTTCTTTATATGGAAAAGTATTTTAGACTTTGATATGTTGGAACATTCCTTGTCGAATTTAGGCTTGAAAGTTTTAGTACAAGTCTTTAATTTGGCCTTCATGGGGGTGTGGAAACGCGCCAGCCAATCACAACCAATTAGAGCGGTGACAGAACACGCGTAAGCCAGTTAAAGCACTGACCAATGGCGCTCCTCACGACGGGTGGATGCGGTGCTGTTGGACTGGTGCGTCCATGCTCCCAGAGTAGGCCACATTGTCGACTAGTACCAGATCTTCCTTTTGAGTGATATCAATATTTCATCATTAAATTCTTATTTTGTTAAAAAAGCATGGGTTCTATGAGCGTAATAGGAAGGCACTCTGCTATTATAAAAAGGGTTACAGGTCGCTCCGTTTTAATCTTCTTAAATGTCAGTCGACTCACCGTAGATTTCTAATTTCCTTAATATCAGGTTTAAAAGTGTTTTTGAAACTCTATTCAAGTACCGACCGGATCGGCTACAATTCCTTGATTTTTATAGTTCAAAAAAGGCTTCGGTAATGGAGAGAATGGGATAAAGCTGTTCCACACCGTCCGCCTGCCGTCTGCTTCGCTATGTCCGTTCAATTTTGCTATTTCGCTCGTGAGCGATGCGACTGAACCGCGTACGATGCGTCATGGCGCGTCGTGTGTGGGTGTGTGGGTATGAATGTGCGTATGTGTATGTGTGCGTGCGTGTGTGTGTGTTCGTGTAAGTGTCCAAATATCTCCGGTGAGTAAGTTGTCTCCGGCCGAGAGCGATCGGCGTGGGGCTGTTCGTAGCCGTCGTTCGTTGCCTTCGTCACCTACATACTCTCACCTAATCGCGCTTCGCACCTGCAGGCGGCGGTCAGCTGAAACACGAGAACACGGTCGTGCGCGCAGATGGAACAGCCACCAAGTCGGTGCCGTCGTCGTCGCTATCAGGTACACTCAACATCTCTCTAATCCCATCTACTATGTCGTGCTCTTACTCGTTGAAGTGGTTACTGACAGCATGAACTCGAATGACAGAGAGCATTGTTTAGTGTGGTGGTGACCCCTAAGACTCCTCTTATAATTCCGTTGCCGCGCGACCAAATGCATGTGAATTGATCGATGGTGTCGCTCGATCAATATGGCCACCATACATGGCGTCGCGTCGCTCGGCGTAAACGGGCCCTAGAGGCCCATGCACACTTCTGCGACAGCGCGGCGCGGCCATCATGAAGCATAGGGCCGCGACGGCCGCGGCGCGGCACTGTGACACGTGCCGCAGAGTGGGGGGGGGCATTTACACTCTCGCGGCTGTCGCGGCGGCTATCACAGGCGACGCCGCGCTGAGTGCCGCAGGCTGGAATGGTTCAAATCATTTCTGGCGGCGCGGCATGCACGAGGACGTCGGTCCCTTTGTCTATAACGATGCTCTAAGACGACAGCCGGATTCCGCTGAGGTAGCCGTCGCCCCACTTGCCGCGCCGCGGTGTCGCAGAAGTGTGCGTGGGCCTTAAGGCCCCATCCATACTTTCACCGCCGCGCGTCATGATTCTATGTATAGAGGCCAAATTGATTGATCGCGTCGCTCAGCGTCGACGCCACCCGGCCGGAGTGATCGCGTGAGCTCGCGACCAATCGCACCCCTGTGCGTTGGATTGCGTCGCTCTCGAAATCGGCGCAGTGCGATTGACCGCGGTGGATTAAGGTGCGGTATTGCTGCTCTAGCTGTCCTTTGCAGCGGATCCCGAAATGTGTACACAATTACGTGCGTGCAAGTACGCAATTGTGCCTAGTCGCGTGATCACGTGACTGGCTGTCCGGAGTGCTCATCGTTGTTCGGAACAACATGACGCGAAGGGACCCATCGCTCCGTTCGGATCGCGTATCCGCCGATGGAAGTATGAACCATTGGATGAGTTGTGCCGTGCTTCAGAATTGGCAAGCCACGCCGCGATGGGAGTCATCCTCTCTAACGCCTCCCGAAGGCCTCGTTTATACCCCCATCGCCGGGCGACGTGATTCGAACGAATGATGCGTCCCATCGTGTCGCGCTGTTTCGGACAACGATTAGCACTCCGTACAACCGCCGACGAGGTCACGCGATTACGCAAAATTGCGTACTTGCATACACGTATTGTGCACGCATTTCCAGATCAACTGCAAAGGAGCAGCAATTTTGTCCCCCAATCCACCACGATCAATCGCATCGCGCCGATTTCGAGAGCGACGCGATCCGACGCTGAACTGCGAGTTTGGTCGCGGCTTCGCTTCTGCCGGGTGGCGTCGACCCTGAGCGACACATCAATTCGGCCGTGCGCGACGCGCGTCGCTCGATCAATTTGGCCACTACACATGCATCGCGTTGCGCGTCGCGTGGACACTAAACGACCCCGCGTGGACACTAAACGAATACAAGGAAGGCATCGCGTTGCACGACAATGGATGTATAAACGGGGCCACACAGTACCCCAAGACAGCATCGAATGAGGTGTACTACGGCGAAGAAGTATAGAAGCGATGCTTTTGCCAGGTATAGACTACGTTCATGGCATATGGTATACTCCCGCGTCGCGACAGCAAATGGTTGAACTCGATTAGAAGCTTCCGTAGCCCAACATGATCCTTTCTATGCCGATATGAGCTTCAAACTTGGAATACAAGTAGCGTACCGCGCACGACCCTGTTTATACTTCCAACGCCGAGGGACGCTACGGCACCTGTGGTAGCCGAACCGACCGATGCCGTAGCCTATGACCAGCCAAGCACACTCGATCGCTCCCGTCAAGCAGTCTTATTTTAAATTTGGCGGGAAAAGGGGCGCATGAAGAACCACGAAAAGGAGTACGGCTGCCAGTCTTGATCCTGACCGTCGCCCCATTCACCCTTCTGCCTTCGATGAGCCATATGTGGAGTACACGGGTTCGTCTGAAATAGTGGTAAAAGAAACCCTTTACGTAGCTCTAGGGTTAATCGAATGAAATCAGTGCGATCTCTGCGACCTTCATTAGCCGAACTAGTCTTGTTCTCAGATGCGTTAACGCTTGCTCTAGCATGCACTCCGAATGGATTCATGGTATGCGCCCAGTTTTGGTCAATCAAGTTTTCCATCCCTACAGTCTCAGTGAATTGGTGCCATTCTGTCTTCATAGGATAATTCACTGATATTTTCATCTCCTAGCGGCCGTCAATCTTTGTATAAGCTGAGTAATCACTTCAATTACTTCAACGATACAGAATGGAAGTAAAATTAATGGCGCATCACGAACAAGGGTTGATTAACCCTGACTTCAGCATTTATAGCTGGTGTCAAACTCACGTTCTCAATCAGCCGTAAGTTTTCTAAAGCTCTTCACGGGGGAAATGGCATTAGAAACGATCCACTCCTGTAGAGCGTAACCTTGAATAGTACCGGTCGTTAATGAGGCCTATATGGATACACAGCCGACTAACCAAGTCCTGTGCGTTGGTTGATTCGAAATCGTAATGACGTGGACCGCGCTGCTAACGACGAAGACGATGGACTGGCCGGCCGTTCATGGCGACGGCGGAAGCGACGAACTGACCTCTCACGGTGACAACGAGCGGGAACACCGACCGCTTCGGACGGAACGAAGCGGAATAACTGCCTGTTACGCGCGGGAAGGCGTTTATATTGCGTCGCGGTACGTACGTGCAACCGTAAGCCCTTCGGGTCGGGACCCGACTGCCGCGGGCACCAATGTGTCCTTGAAGACTCGTGACAAGAGTCACTACAGTACACATAAGGGGGACAGGTTAAGCGTTCAGGCAGTCAAGGCACGGCTACGAATGCAACCCTCGCTGTTTTAAGGGTACGGCGTCTGTTCCATCAAAAGGGATCCGCTGGAGGGCTCTCGAAGTTGAGTCTACCCTACAACGTACCTTTCGGCTTTATGGCTAGCCCAGCGCCGTCAGTGGCTAGGATAACACAGTCAGTTGCGAGAAAAAGTCGCTACTATATACAGACTCAGAGCTATTTCTTTTCCTTGTACGACGTGATTGCCCATTGACGAGCCGATTAACAACCCGACGCTGTGGGGCGTCCTGCCACTGCTAGGTAAACAATCTTCTCGAAGAATATGTAGCTAGAACAACTGATGCACGTCACAGTAACCAGTTCCGAGTAAGAGTATCAGTCAGTGTGAGATCTCTCTGTTGCTTAAGCTTCAGTTATGCCGTTTGCACGTTTGTTTATTTCGGTTCGAATAACTCGAGTAACACAAGTGTGCTCGCATGTGACATTCACTTGCCTTATGTGGTTGCATACGTGCTGTTGACGAATCTTGAATGTTCGTTCGTTGCTCTTTTAGTATTTCGGGTGTTATTTTCCAAGATCGCTACGCACTAGTAGCTTAAAATCCTTCTGATCTGAAAGTTTTGGTTGAAAGGTTCATTGGACATTGGGTCTGATTGCTGGGCATCGATCTGGTGACATAGGAATGCCTGGGCTGTTTCTGCTGTGTAAACAGGATACGGAGTCCCGGACCTACATGATGCGCTGCTGATCTATGATGATGGAGCGAAGCTATGGCGAGGATAATTCTGAAACCACTGGGGCCGGATTCAACAACGACTAACCCGTCAGTATAAGGGGTAAAGATAACCATGGTGAAGCGTTCATCTCTATCCCTTATCTTATCTCCACTCCTTACACCCCTTACTAGGGAAGGGTTACGACCTTTCATGCAACTTCAAGTTGAGACCAGGATGATTAGAAAGAGCTCGGAATGCTGATTACGAATATGGGTGTCAAAATTTCAAAATGAAGCTCCTGAGCGAGTTATGGCCTGTCGAAATCGGGGGGCCTCACAACAGTCTGGCTGAGCGACACACCTGGCGCGAGAGTGGTGAGTCATCGAGGCTCTGTAAGAAGTACAGCCAGGTGCGGCGGTGGCCTAGGGGTAGTGCTCAGGCTCGTCGGGTGTGACGTCGTTGGTTCGGTTCCCGCTTCCGACGGTTTTTTTTGCAAATCATAATTTGTCTTCAAAATGTCCTTTTGTTCTGAACTATGATACAGTCTGATTGAATAGACGGGGAAACTACCATACACGTTTGTAGAAATGCTTGAAGGCAAAAAACAGCTATGGTGACATTTTTATTCACTATTTTACACAAATGGAGTCGAGTCCAAATCATACATTGAATAACTAGAGGTGTTTCTAACAGTCTCGGCATTCATGGAATAAATAAAAAAAACGTGTGAAACAAAAAGGTAATTAAAATGAGGGATGAGGAAGAACAAAAATGTCGTTGATCTACTGCTTTTTCTTCGCTCACTATCTCCTCTTCACCAGCAATGGTGGTGTCTATTCTTTTCCCTGAATTTGGGGTGCCAGACAAAGATGCACCAACTCGTGAGGAGAAGAAGATCGCTAGATAGGATCGCAAATATTCTAAGTGACGGTGCTGCAGCTTCAGTTGATGTCGAAACGGATGAAAATTTGGGATCAGATGGTGTCACCTGATGACAGTCCGATTGGGACCATTGCGATGACGAGGGCGAAGAAAACTCGGACACCACCCATGAGAATGTCATTCACTTTGACACCAGAACTGTAACTGTCGATCAGGTATGCTCGTCTGTTTCGGACTCGTCATTAGTAGACACATCTGGTCCCAATTTTTCATCCGTCGACATCAACTGAAACTGCAGCACCGTCACATAGAATAGCTGCGCACCTTCTAGCCACCTTTTCTCTCCACGAGTTGGTGTATCGTAGTCGTCTGGCGCCTCAAATTCAGTGAGAACAATGGATACCACCTTTACCGGTGAAAAGGACATAGTGAGTGAAGAAAAAAACTGAAAAAACATTCTGGGCTTCCACTTCAATCAAGTAGTGCAGTAGGTCAACGATATTTTGTCATTCCTCATCATACATTATTCTTACCTTTTTGCTTCACACATTGTTTTTCCTTTGTTCCATGAATGCCAAGATTGTTAGAAACACCTCTAGTTATTCTATGTATGATTTGGACTCTATATGTGTGAAATAGTGAACAAAAATGTCATCATAGCGGTTTTTTTTGTATTCAAGCATCTTTACAAACGTGTATGGCAGCTTTCCCGTCTACTTAATCAGACACGTGTCATAATTCAAAACAAAAGGTCATTTCGAAGATAAATTATGATTTTCAAAAAACCATCGGCAACGGGTACCGACGACGTCGCACCCGACGAGCGTAAACACTACCTCTGTGCCACCGCCGCAGTCTGCAGAGCCCCGATGACTCACTACCCTCGCGCCCGGCGCGTCGCACAGCCAGCCTGTGGTGAGGCCCCCCGATTTCGGCAGGTCATAACTCGCTCAGGAGTTTCATTTTGCAATTTTGACACCCATATTCGTAATCAGCATTCCGAGCTCTTTCTAATGATCCTGGTTTCAACTTGAAGTTCCATGGGGTCGAAACCCTTCCCTAGTTAGGCCTATGTCATACCACCGCTCACTCCGAGCGAAGCCTATGATAGACTCCCATATCGATCGCGCGAAGCGATGAGTCGATATGGGAGCCCATCAATAGACTTCGCTGGGGGTGGGCGATGGTATGACATAGGCCTTATACCTGCGGGTTTAATTGTTGATGAATACGGCCCCTGGAGTGGAAGGGCTCGTAGTTTGAAGTGCACCCATAGGTGACAGGATTTTCTAGCACTAGTGACCGGCTTTCCACCGCTAGTTCAACAGGATTATTTTGAACATGACCGTTCTCAATTGGCTTCGTGCGTATCATTTCAGTATGGCGCATTCTACAGGATTGTAAAAATTGCCGTCGCCTTTCTCGTCACCTCAAAGCGTCTATTAGATGAAGAATCCTTCTGGTTTGATAACAGAAGAATAAGGACAATGGATAATGGGCGGCATGACTCAATCCCCTTTGGGATGCGCCATGCATTCTACTTATTCGGCATGTCGTACAGGCCATTCGAATGCATATTCGGACTATACTATGACTTACGGTGGCTAGCCTATGCGCAGGTCAATGCTTTATCCGTTACTGACCAGTCTGGTACCAGTTCACGGACTCCGGAGGGATGGAAGGCTTGGTTGGCCTGGGCGGGGCATGCGAATCTGGAGGCTGGAAACGGGTGCACACCACAGCCGGAACCTCCTTCGACTGCGCTACCACGCTTCTGTATAAACCGATATCCCTTTACAAAATAATGGGGACATGGGTCGCTACGTCATTTATACCATTTTCACGTCGGATTGAACACTTTTCGAATCGAATTCGACACTTTTCAGAGGAACCTAAGACTTTTGAAATTAAAACGAACTTTTCCAAATCGAATTAACCTTCCTACGGTTAAGAATAACTATTCGTTCAAGGCAGATTTGGTACAACTTCCTTGAATTTTTTTTTAAGTGCAGCTGCTCGAGTGAGTGTGAGAATCTTATAGAATTTAAATTTTTATTTATAAAATAGTAAGTTAAAGTTTGTTTTAAAGCGCAGCAAAGCAGCAACCGTTTATCGCATTAAAACACCAGATTGCGCCATGCACTCGAACTGCTCGTCGCGGTTTTTTTGCTTTTGGTGTAAATGCTGTTTACATAATGCATAAAATCATTTTTTCGATCAACACCGCTATATTTAAAATCCTGGGCTGCGCTAACTCGAATTCCAGCAAGTAATGCTCTAGTATTAGGTTGTCCCATAAGTCCCGCCGTTTTTTCAACAATTCATTGCGGATTTCGCCGGCGGTGTCTTGCATAGCGCCATACAGATTTCGAAAGAGAATGATTTTCTCCATCAAAACATGTATTGCATTTATTTTTCCATCCTGAATTTTGCCAATTTTTAGGTCGTTAAAGTGAACAGTGAAAAAGTGTAAAGTGGCCATCTGCGCAGTCGCTTCTCTCCACTTAGGTTTGGAATTTTTGCGCAGCTTATCATAGCACTTGGAAGACAATGTTCTGTACTACAAGAATATGTGTTGGTCCTATTTTCTCACTTGCCCATTATTAATTTTTAGTCCATCAAATTGGGACGCCCGACTTTTCCGTCCGAATTTTTACCGACAGCTCCTGCTCTGGGGTGGACTTTTTTGCTTGGTGTTTTATGTCGTTCGGAAGAGGATGTCTTGCTCAATAAGAATTTATGTCGTGCTGATTTCTTCTGAATATCAACAAAATGCCAAAAAGAGAAAAATCATCTTCACCAACTACTCCTTCTCCTTCTTCAGTTGTTGATATTTGACAGAAATCACCACGAGCCAATAAACACGACACAAATTCTTATTGACCGAGACATCCTTTTCCGAACGACATATAACACCAAGCAAAAAAGTCCAACCACAGGACCGGAGTTTTGGTAAAAATTCGGACGGAAAACTCGGATGTCCCAATTTGATGACCTAAAAATCAATAATGGACAAGTAAGAAAACAGGACCAACACATATTCTTGTAGTAGAGAACATTGTCTTCCAAAGGCTATAAAAAACTGCGCAAAAAATTACAAACCTAAGCGGAGAGAACAAGTGCGCAAATGGCTACTTTTTCACTTTTTCACTTTTCACTTCAACGACCTAAAAATTCACAAAAGTCAGGATGAAAAAGTGCAATGTTATGCCATTTGATAGAGCAAATCATTCTCTTTCGAAAGCTATGCAGCGCTATGCAAGGGAACCGCCGGCGAAATCCGCAATGAATCGTTGAAAAAACGGCTGGGACTTATGGGACAACCTAGTATATAGAGTTATAGCATGCCAATTTCAAGGCCACATTTTTCCTAACTTTGTTTCTGTTGTAGTAATTGGCTAGAATAAATACAAATATAAAGTAAGGATATGTGTGTCCCTTAGAATTGTATTGCTGCATCGTTTACAGGTATGAACGCCCATGCAAAGAAACATTTTGCTGTAAATCGTGTTAAAATGACGACTTTTAGTCAAAGGCATGGCGCAAGGGCAGTCTCTTTTTTTTGGCACTAAAAAATAGCCACCTTCCTATTCTAAAACAAGCCTTAAGCCATTGTTTTTCCTTGAAAAAATGAGAATTTGAAAAAATTTCAAACAATGCATTAATATATTGGGTAGGTGAAATGAACTCTCAAAGAAATTATACTAAAAATTTTCTTGAACAAAAAATATTCCAACCCTTCTGGGAGTCTCTAGTTTAATGTAGAAAAAGCTCATTTTGGTTTGAAGGGTTCGTTTTGATTTCAAAAGTCTTAGGCTAGTTTGGAAGAGTGCCCAATTTGATTTGAAAAGTTTCAAATTTGACGTGAAAATTGTACATTTTGACGTTGCTCGGACGTCCCCATAGTTGCGTCCCCCGTAGGCGTTCCTTCAGTCGACCTAACAAACAACTTTAGGCTATAATACCCTGCTGTTTTGGGCTGGTCCTGTTGTTTACTGAGCAACCCTGTTGGTGTGGGGGTGGGTTGTGTTACTTACTTCGGCGATCGATAGACTAGTATTCCCACGGACAATGGTACCGCTCCCACGGACAATGGTACCGCTCCAGTGCTATTCTATTTTGGACCCATTAGAGGCTGAGATTTCCTGTCATAATGGCGAGTCGTCTTCCCGTAATGGAGATATCCATTGAAATACTGAAAAATGATGGATTTATAGGCTAATTTCGTCATTCGTTCCCGTCGCGTGTCATTAGTCGCGCGATAAGGTAGAGGAGATGTGATGATCTTCTGCCGACCACTGTTTTTTGGCGCGGACAGAAGGACAGACGAACAGACTGATTTATTAGCTTATATATGTATGCATGGGCGCGTGCAGCGCAGTCGGAGGAGGCGCGACTGTCGCGTGCACCCGATACCAGGTTCCTGGTTCGGATTTCCGCCCAGGCCAACCAAGCCTTCCATCCCTCCGGGGTCGTTGAATTGGTACCAGACTTGTCTGGGAAGGATAGAGCGCTGACTTGTTCATCGGCTGGCCACCGCAAGTCACTGTATGACCAAATACGCATTCATGTCGCCTCCACGACATCCCGTAGAAGTAGAATGCATGGCGCATCCCAAAAGGGATTGAGCAACGCCGTCCTTTATCCTTTATCCTTTATGAATGCATGTGCTAAGAGATCCATCCATCGCCGATGGCGTGGTAAACACCTCAGGTGTACAACCCTAGACGATTGAGATGCGATGTCCTTTCACTGGCCAATAATTTTGCGCCGACGGACTGACAGACGGTCAGTAGCCATCTGCCCATCCTTAAGGCAACTGGTTCAAAGGCGGAGTGCCGAGAAGCAGAGAAGGCAGACCAGACGTCATGACAAGTCAGCTGGCGTGGTTGCAGTGGTCTCGAAAGTGGAAAAAGTGACGTGACTAAAGGCGTTGATGGAGAACAACGAGTGCTGAGTACAGAGAAGACTTGGCGAATCGATGTGTGAAGTGCAGAAGCGAGCAGAAGTGCAGGAGCCGCCACGACCACCCAGCCCGCTGCTGTCATTGCCGTCGTCGGCGCTGGTCTTATCGATAGCGATGCGTGAAGGCGCAAGGAGCTGCAGCGGCGGCATGGCGTGGCGTGAGTTGCGACGGCTCTTCGTTCGCGCTGGAGGCGTCAGCGGCGGAGGCGGCGGTGATGGTGGTGGTGCCCCTGAGCGGAGACACGCCCACCTCATCTTGCTGAAAGTGAGTCACACCGCCGACAACGCCTAGACACCTGACGGACGGACGGACACACGCTGTCGCTGCCGTTGCCGCCGTTGACGACGACGAGAACGACGAATTCACGCGAGAGTTCGCCGCCGATCCACCGTGCCTTCTTCTTCTTCTGCTCCTCCCCTTCCTCCCTCGACTCCTCCTGTCCCTTCCGATCGCGGACGTTCGCAGCAGTCGTTCAGTTGCGTTCGCCGTTGCCAACAGCTCGTTCGACGGCTTTTATGAGATGCGAACGAGGACTGCCGTCGAGCAACGATGAGTATAGGTATCTTCCTTCCTTCTCGTCGTCGCTCTTCTGTTTTTCCTATAAAGTCTCGGAGGATTCCCATCGCTGACTAAGATGACCGACTAATGCCAAGTATCCAAGGTGACTAGGGTAATGGAGTCGATTCTTCGTCTAAAGTCCACTAGGCTCTCTCTTCTTCTATTCTTCAGGCTTGGCCGAGAAAAAAACTCGTCGACGAATGGAAATGCCTAATGGACGTATTAGATTGTTCGAAAAGTTCTCAGCGTTTTGAGTACTTCATATTGAACTGCCGTAACTGACTTATTCCATCAGCGGAAAAATTAGGTGGTCGATATTCGACAAGATCCACGAAAGCTGTTTTGGCTTGGTCCTGATTGGTGAGGGTTTTACAAGTACTGAAAGTGTTTGAAAAGGTGTTAATCGTTTGGGAGTAAGACCTGGAGAATATGGCGGGTGGGGCAGAATTTCAACCCTTAATTCGTTCAATTTTCGAATAGTGATTTGTGAAGCGTATGGGCAGGTGTTATCGTTCGAAAGAATCGAGCCTCTTCTGTTGACCAATGCTGGCTGAAGTTGACGCATTTTCCTGTGCATTTCGTCGATTTCCTTACAGTAGGACTCTGCTGTGATCGTTTGGCCCGGTGCCAAAGAATTGTAATGGATCACACCAGCCGCCGACCACCATACAGTGACCATTACCTTTTTTTGGTGGAGGTTTGCCTTTGGAAAATGTCTAGGGGGTTCGTCGGCTTCCAACCACTGTTCGGAACGAATCCTGTCATCATACAAAATCTTCTTTTCATCACAAGTGCTGATTCGGTCCAAAAAAGGGTTAGTTTTGTTGCGTACAATAGAGAAGGACAAATCTCGAAACGTGACAATTTTTGCCGCCCACTCAACTCGTGGGGCACCCACTTTTCGAGATTTTTTACCTTCCCAAGGTGTTTCAAAGCCTCCGCAACAACAGTTTTATTGATGTCTAGCTCTTCCGCGATCCCGCGAACTGTCTGGAATGGTTCAGCTTCCGGCAATTCCTTCAACTATTCGTCCAGGATTGCTTTAGGTCGACCGCTACGGGGATCATCTTCGAGGCTGAAATCTCCGGTTCGAAATTTACTAAACCACTGGCGCACAGTGCTTTCTCCAACACTGTTAGGCCCCACACTTGGTTGATTTGTCGAGCTGTCTCGGCAGCGGATTGTTCCAATTTGAAGTTAAAATAAAATGTCCGTCGGAATTGCTCCTTCGACATACTTCTGTAAGCCCTTCAAGAACAGAAATATAAAAGAGCGAAAAATTCTGTTCCGAAAGTAGCTTTAATGCGCAAAGCCAGTTTAATTTTTACTTAATAATAGACTGATGAAAAATACTAACACAAAACGCTGAGAAATTTCCGGACAACCTAAATACGTAGATGAAGATTTGAGTTTTCATATCCTTATTAGGAGTTTGGAAGGGTTAAATGGCTAAAGAGAGATAGTTTCGTTCCAATATAGACGACGCTCTAGACCCGAGCTCGTCTTCCATTGACTGAACTGACACGATATGACGTTACAGCTCACGGTTTTATGGCCGCGCGAGCCTTATCAGCTGTCACAAGGTGTTGAGTGGGTCGGCGCAGCGCTACAGTTCGCGTCATCTGAACGATTTGTACGAAAAGCTTGAGATTCTAGACTCCACGACGTTGGAACTAGGGATTCGCTAGGGGTTCAGATCCTCGGGCGTTTCGTGACCTTGAAGCAATATCTTGCTCTACCCAAATATTCTAGCTTGTAGAATATTTGGGTAGAGCAAGATGAGGGCGTTGAATATCTAAAACCTTCCTGGTGCAGGTTGGCCTGTTTGGTTACGTTCTTGTCTAGAAGACGAGTCGTCATGGGTTCAAGTCCGATCTGAGGGTCCCTGCTCGATTCTTATAGGCCTAGAACCCAACGTGGCTTTGAAGCTGCGTCTATTATTCTTCCCATGATTCCCATAGGTTTTGATGCAGTAGTCTGTTCGCGCTGTAAAGCGGTACCTTATTTGCCCAACTATCAATTGATATCGGTGTGGGTTCAAGTCCATTCAAACGGTTCTGGACTCCACCGGCACCTATATTTTTCCTGACCTTCTTGGCTTTGATCCCAGCTTCTAACGAAGAAGGACAAGATGTGTGTCTTCATGTTATTTAAGAAACATTCAAGCCGCGGCCAAAATGGGAAGCCGGGAATTCGCTTGCCAATCACAGCCATCAGGAAGGCCATTGACCAACCATGCGCCAGCCAATCAAGACGGCGACCATTCATGTCGCTCAGAACGCATGCCCATTCTTCGCACCTCATTAGCGTGGTACTCGTACCCATCCACACCTCATGTAGACCGCATTAGCGACTAGTATCGAGAGTGATTTGCTGGCGAATAGTATTCCATCTGGGGCAGATTCATGAACGATTAAACCCGGGGTAGAAGGGTGATGCATACACACGATGTGACAGTCATCATATACCCACCCATTCGCGGGTATTCTGCTAGGTGGAGATTCTCGTAGGTATCTGCCAAGAGGATATCCTCCTTTACCCCGAAATCGACGTCCGGAGTCCCACGGTCCCGTTAAGTGTTGTGGCTTCTACGCTCTACCCAAGAAAGTGGAACGGGTACCTTAGACATAGATGGATCTAGTAGCGGTCCTTCCCAGAATACCGCTTCTAGAGGCTGAGGTCCAGCCTGGTTGTCCCGAGCAGCTGGCAGATGCTTCGTCTCCTTCATGTTTTTTAGCAGTAAGATACTGAAGTGCGCATAATAGTCTTTAGGTAAGGTATCTGCCTCGGAACTGGTCTGTAGGGGTTCGAGTCCCTTCCGGAAGTTCTGCATTCTTCCTAGTGCGTTTTATGCCCCTTAGGATCCTTACGGCTGGAAAGTGTCAGCGAATATGTTCTAGAGTTTCAGGTTCTGGTCAGAATAAGGGAATGGAAAGCTTCTGCTGCGCCTGACTATGATTATCAGATTGAAAGCGTCCATCTAGTCTAGAAGTGTCCTTTCTGTTGGATAACAGTTACTTTTCCCTCTTTTCCCTACGACCACCTCGGGATTCTTCGTCGAAGAAGCTGTCAACATTCCGGGGTTTCCTCTCCACCTGGTCCACAGATAACTGGAGATTTAGGGTTCAAAGGCCTCCTGTGGGCAAGACACAGCTGTAGGTTTGGCAACTGAAACCCGTAGACCCAGAGGGACGTGGTAAATAGCATAGATCTTGCCAGCACGAGGGGCGTGCAGTCGAGAAAAACAAGATCAATCATCTCCCGCGGGACTGACTTGAAGACCTGCGGCGACTAGTGGTCGGGAATGTACACAAGAAGAAGAAGAGGAAGAACGTGTTATCAGCGTTCGAGTCAGCAAAACAACCGCGACTCAGCAGTAGTAGGTCTTCGCAAAAATATTGGCCATTTTTGATGGTTCTCTGACTTTGACTAAAGTGTCCAGCTTCATTTTTCATCGCATATCCAAGATTTGGTCGGACTAGGTCCGGTTCGTAGAACGATCAAGCACTCCATCCTTACGATATCCAGGATTTAGCAATTAGTCTCACTACTAGCTGGGAGTTCGTCCTAGAAAGAGATAAGGTGGATCGGTACTGATTGACCAATCGATGCTCTTCACATGTGTCGAAGGCTAGAAGTAGATAAGGTGGATCGATATTGATTGATTAATCGATACTCTTCACATGAGTCTGCCCATCGGAATCGTATTCTTTCCATGATCTCCTCTGTCATTTCTAGCCCCATATCGATCGATAATGCCAATCAATATAGTCTGATCGATCGGCAATGTTCGGGTGTTGCTGTGATGTCTGTCCAACGGTCATCATATTCGCATGATGCCACCTTACACTGTCTATTCCTCTGATTGTGATGAGGTTCCCTTGCAGCGGACACTATATTTGTTCGGACAGACGAGCGGACATATGGACACATATACGGGTTAGCTCTTCTACAGTAGGCAAGGGTAGAAGGGGGTGGCAAAAAAACATGTCTGTGACTGCGTAATAAAAGTACTTCAACGACAAGTAGAGTACGTGATGTATTCATTGCAACCCTTTATTGTGTTAATGTTAATAGAAGAGGTAATCCGTATATCTGTCCACATGTCACTTCATGCCTCCGAGGAAAATTAATGGCCGCTGGTGGAGAATCACATCGCAATCGATACCATTCATGTTTGGTTAAGATCAGGCAGTTTGAGGTGTGCATCGTGTTAATATGAAGGCCGGTTCACAGGTTTCGCAGCAACAGCCCAAATACTATCGAGCGACCAGTCAATATTGATTGGCATTTGTTTATTGATAAGGGGCTAGAAATAGTAAGGGTGTGCATGACGCACCGCAAACGGGATAATCCTGACCGGCTGTGATGTGATTTTCTTCCAGCGGACATTATTTTTGCTTCGACAGACGCTCGGGATGACATACGGACAAATACATATATGGATTAGCTCTTCTATTTATACTGGGAAAGGATAGCAAGGTGGTGGCAGTAAACTGGTTTCTTTCTCCCTGTGATGTCAAACTGTGTATACAACGTGCTTCCACGACAATTATGTCGCATTCCTGTGGTTGCACTGGAAAGAGTAAATAAATAAATAAATAAATTCTATAGGGTTGCCTAGCAACACATTATTTCCGGGACGCCTAACACATCTTGAAAATTGATCTTTACAGGTACTATACTTTGGCTAAATAATAGGTTGGTTGGGACGCGTGTAGCGCAGTCGGAGGATGTGCCGGCTGTCGCGTGCAGCCGATACCAGGTTCCTGGTTCGGATTTCGCGCCCAGGCCTACCAAGCCTTCCATCCTTCCGGGGTCAGTGCATTGGTATCAGACTTGTCTATAAGGGATACAGCGCTGACCTGTTCATTGACTGGCCACCGAAACTCATTGGGTGGCCATTCAAATCCACGACATCCAGTAGAAGTAGAATGCGTGGCGCATCCCAAAGGTGATTGAGTAATGCCCTGCTTTATCCTTTATCCTCTTATTTTGACTATACAATAGGTTGGCTGTTCTGAACTGTAATTTTTTGTTTTTTGAGTAAATGTCGTTAATGCGGTCCGTGTAGGGATGATGCAGTATGTCAGGCAATCATAGCACCGACCTCCCTTTCCTGGCGATGGCACACCCATTCGATGCTGTCTGATTGGTCGGGTGCGTACCCGCCTTGTAATGTAGACCACAGTGACGACATGTGCTATTTTGTGAGGGCTCGCCAACGCGAATTCGCCCTGGGCGTGTGTAAGATAGAGGCCAGCCAATCACATTTCTCCTTTGCGGCTTTTTAGAGATAGTCACTCGGAAATTCACCACGATACTGGTGTTCATGTTTGCTCGATTTCAAGGGTATGTCAGAGCCAGATGCGCAACTTTCCCTACGCAAATCAATCACTCCTACCTGTCGTGGAAACGACGAAATCATGGCTGGCTCCATTCTGAGGCGTATGGGCCATTTATACGGAGATAGATGTCCATATTCCGGTCTTTGTCTTCAGTACTGCTGTCTAGACATGTTGTGGAGAGGATTAAGGCGGCTACTGCGCTCTAACGGTATGATAACAACAAAGCTGTTACACAATAGCCGCCGAAGCTCAGACGGGAAAAAAGACCAGAGCTGACTGGCCGACTGACATCGGTGAGCAGTCGATTCCTCAGTCTGAGCGAGCAAGCGCTTCGGATTTCTCTGACGTTTGTCCCCTGAAAAACCGTTGGCGTGCTAGCTGTTGGAATGCCTTTCAGCCGACAGTTCTTCGAACAGAGATGTTAGGGAGCGGTGCGCATTCCCAAAGGTTTTTCTTTCAAATGGTCTCCAAGCGCTGATTGCAGTGCTTACCAGGGCAGTCTTACAGATAGTGTAATCGGTACAAGGCGTTGATATGGCCTACATGGGCAGGCAGATGCGCATCGCAACAGTCAGGCCGCAGTGAATGGGGCGTTCCATCCAGCACTCAAAGGAGCGCGTGCGGTCGATGCTCTGATTGGTTGGTGCGTCTCACCTTCTTACGTAGCCCACATTAACGACCTATACCCACTAATCTCTCCAACGGCTGATTCTAGCTGGAGCGAAAATATTGGCCGACTCTGATCTTTTGTAGCTCCTCTCTAGCAAAAGCTGGTTTGATCATTTTAAAGAAACTATTTGATTGCTGACCTGTCGGCTAAGGCTGTGGTCTGTCCTGAACAAAGCTTTTAACGGAAAGAAAGTCCCAAGCTCTTAGGACGTTACAGCGTTAACCACCACAAAAACGGCCATTATTTTCGCGTCACATGGATTATATAATACAATATGATGGCCATGTGAAGAAGGATTCTGGGCGTCTCTACCAGCTCGATGACTAGGGCTCGGTTAAGCCTGGTTTGCTGCGTGACGCGGCGACATCACAACAAACGATATCGATTAGGAAGCGCGGACGATCGATATCAGGTTTTTATACTTACCACTGGTTAGTCTCGCCACTAAGTTGTAGCGACTAGAGCTACTGAAGCTCCTGCAAAAGCAAATGGTTTTTTGTGTAGTGAACGCATTAATCGATTCGTATGCTTTGCACGGACGACTTCATCGCTCCCACCGCTATCATAACAAACTATGAACGGCCTCGAAGGTATAAAGCTTGCTCTGATATACCCTTTCTCACTCGATGTCTTCGGAATTGGTCTAGCAACCCAGAGGCGTTGTAGTTTCACATGTGTCAGTATACGGTATTTGCCTGGGCGTTAAATTCATGACTAAGGAATAATCGGTACTAGTCGTTTGTTTGGCCTACATGGTGTGTCAGCCAATCAGAGCACAGACTGAACACGTTCTGGTGGTCTGGTTTGCGTTTCCCGTCTGCGGTCCACGTACATCAAGGCCATATTAGCGACCAGTAATTAATAATAATGGTTCGAGGTCATTTTGGAGCTAGACCTCAGGTCCATTTTTCTGACCTGCAATTAGATTCTTGGGTACAATCAGAGATGTATTATCCTTGCTCGTGCCCAAGGATGCAGCAGTGATCAACCTCTTGATTGGCTGGTCCTTGCTTGCAATTGTTTCTTGTACACGCCCAGGGAGAATTCCCGGGTAGTACCAATTGCTGTCTAGAATTCCTTCACAAACGTTAACACTTTCTCGCTAAGTAACATATCCCAGCGCAGGAAGCACGCGCTGATTCAGGGATTCGTATGTTACGTTGAACCCACTAAACGCATAGAACGAGGTTGCTCCTTACCCTCGATTGGTCAAGGGCCCAATCGATAAATTGATTTTTGTCGCCGCGTTTTGCCACGCATTACACGTCGATCGATTTATCGATCCGTGTGCTACGAAAGAGATTCAATGTTCTGTGGTTGATTGCAAAGAAGAAGGGGGGGGGGGGTTATCACTACAAACGCATGGTGTGTCTGCATCTCTGTCTTAGTTCTGGTGATTCTGGGCTACCACTGGGAGAATGACTAGCAGTGAGAACATCCATGTCGGGCTCCGTACAGTCTCCTTTTTTCAGCTCAAAAACAAGAAATCGTACGGGTGACGCAGCAGCTACTTGACGCCATCTCCTGCAAGGACTTCGATGTATACACGTGAGTTTTCCTCTGTGTTCCTTGGCTTTTTCATTCTTGTTTGCTATGATACTTTCTCTAGAAATCAATATATTGATTTTCTTGTGAGTTGATGTGGAAATGCCTTGAAATTGATGAATCGATTAATATCTCCTGTACTTTTCCGGATCACTGCTTTGGAATAGTCCCCATGCCTTTATTGGGAACAACAGGGTTGTTATTGACTTCAAATTATTGGACTCAAGTTGATTTATTGATTTTCCTGTGGTGCTCTAAACCATTAGCTTAGAGAACCCGGTAAGTTTCCTCTTATTTCCTATGGATGCCTGTGAACCACCTGCTTAAAATGCATTTTTTATATATATTTTTGTGTTTCATTCATCTCCTAATAATTTAAGGAATAATCTTTTTGGAAGGGGAAGGGTTGACCCTCCATCCATTTCAAATTCAGAAGTAATATTTCGCGCACCTGATCGATGTATTGGTTTTTTCAAGTAATGATATATAAATCGATCGAGTGAGCAGGAGGAGTTTTTGGATTCACTGCCAGTAAAACGTGCTTTATTGGCTCATTTGATCAGCTTTTTAAAGTTTTTTCGCCAATGGTATAGACTGACAATGAACGCTACATATCGTTGGTTTGGCCTACATATCTAAAGAATACATCGGGCTGATAAGGCCGCAGCGAGTAGATATGTGACCCAGAGAGCTTATACGGTCAGGGTCCTGATTGGCCGGCGCGCGTTCGGTCAGTTCTGTGATTGGTCGTTATTGCCTAACGTGGTCTGGCCTCTCCTTGAAGGTCACTTTAATGAATCCTACCAAAATATTCAACAGAGCACAGTTACAGAAACCGCTTTCGATTAATAATCGAGGTAGTGATTTCTCATGTGCTACTGTGCCTTCGAATAATTTCACTTTCACTTTAAACTGGACAATTTTTAATTTGGTATCGGTGCCTTTAGAAGTGAAATGGACGTTTTGCAAACCAAGTCGAATGTATTTGAAGTTTAAATACTTACTGTCCAACAAACTTGAAGTCAACTTTTTTTGAAGAAGTTTTTTGTTAAAAGTTCACCTTTGCAGGGTGTACTACGAAAAAACGGATATTGGTGGGGCGAGGGGTTTATAGTTACTAGCTGCTGATCACAAACAGGATACTTGTTTGATATGTCATTTATTTGATTGTTTATTATTATATGATTGTTATATAATGATTATGATTGATTATTATATGATTATGTTATATAATTATATTATTTATTTATTGTTTATTTATTTATTTACTTATGTGGTATAGTATTGTACTACGGTAAAGTACGGTGGTTCGAAATGTGCAATTGAGTAAGGGTGGTGGGTTCGTGATCGTCGATTTTGCCATTTTTTCAATTATCAATTTTTCGTGCACCACTTTCCATCTCGGAGAAGAAGGTGGAGAATAAGTCCGATTATATATGTAGGTGAAGAAAGCCGTTGTACTAACATCGATAGCCTGACTCACCCATATCTACCGTAACCTAGCGTAATCCGCTGAAGCTTTCAAACGGATATCAGTCCGTTATTAACACCACGAATAACTTGTCTGGGCGATATTTGGGCGACTGATTTTCTTTGCCTCTCTTCGACCTCTGGAGTTGTGAAGTTCAGTAGTGCTCCTGTTGTTCGCAATCGTATTCAGAAGGGGGGGGGGGGGTGGGGAGATGGTTGTTTGTCTTTGCCTTTTCAATAACGACGTCAAGCTCGAGACTAATGGTTTCTATAAAGGCATCACTCGCCAATTCTTCGCCATGGAAATTATTCAGGCTGCTCAGCACGGTTTTGTCATCCTTTTTCTAAATTAGAAATTTTTACATGTCAAAGAAGAAGGGGAAAATAAGTTCGATAACACAAGTGAAAAAAACGGTCGTAATAAACGGGTAGTAGAAACTATCTAAAGTTTTCTAGCTAAGCGAGGGCTGCCCTTCACGTGCATGTCGACTTGCTCGCCTAGTGGTAGACCTCCCTACCTTAGCTGCTGAAGTTCCCATCTAGATGGAGGCTTCCGATGCGGGAAGAGATTCCAACAGCCAGATGATGTGATGCCGATTTCAGGAAGCTATGCGATCCGGCAATGACGTGTTTCGAACCGGAAGCGCTGGGAAACCTCATCGAGGGCGTCGAGTTCCATCGATTCTACTTCGACTACGGTAGGGCTTATCAGAGTTCTGCTGCCTTTGCTGATAGAGAATAGGAGCCCAAGCAGCCAAACTATATTTCGTTCTACTGTCAAAAGGATTGCAAGAATGCTGGTGGAAAACTTGGTGGCGTCAGCTGACGCCACCGGGCATTGGTGTGTTCTCGCGTTTGTCATCGTGAGCGCCATTTCTTTGAGAATTTATCGGTTTACATTTGGCAGGAGAGTGCTGTAAAGGAGCCATTGTAACAGACGGGATTCCTGCAATGTCGGGGAGAGTTTATTTATTTATGCCGATTCAAACCTTAGGCTACAAGAAGGAAGGAAATTCGGTACATGTCGCGAACGTGGGCACATTAAGAAAGGGGAACGTGCCAGTCGGTCGTAACCAAGCAGGGCACCGACCCAACACATGCCAGCCTATCTTGGCTACCAGCTGTACACGCCCTCTGTGAATGGCACGTCCATTCCATGAGGCCTGATTAGCTGGCACGTTCCCGACTCGAAATGCTGCCCATCATCGCGACTAGTACCTCATAGGAGAAACAAACAGAAACAACTTAAATGGGCTATAAAAACAAGGAGGAGAAAGGAGAAAAGGAAAGTAAAGCCAGAAAGAGTAAGAGGCAAAGAGAGAAAATTGAGGAAAATGGAGAAAAATGAAAAGTTTACTAACGCACAAACCGTGCAAGCAAATGTAAATGTTTTTGATCTGAATAACTGAGATAGTTAAGGCACATTTGGCCAAAAACGAAAGGGCAGGATGCAGAGCATAGGGTTCCTGTGATCCGTCGCCATCCCATCCTATCAAGGGTGTCGGCTGGCGCGGCGCCGATTTCGGCGAGATCTTTCTTAATGACGTCCTTCCACCTTTTCCCTGGGTGGAAGGACGTCATTAAGAAAGATCTCGCCGATCTTCTCGGACGTTTTCCGGGTGCCTCGAAATTTAGTGCCAACTTCGTGGGATGATCCTCTGGTCTTCTGAGGATCTGTCCGTACCACCTTAGCCGCTGCTCCCTCATCTTCAGCTGGATTGGAGCTGCCTTCACCACTGCTCTAACATCCTCGTTTCGACTCTGTCCCGGCGGGTCCATCCACATGCCCATCTGAGCATCATTATTTCCGCAGCGTGCAGTTGCCGCTCCTGCGCTCTACCTAGGGCCCAGCACTCACAGCTATAGAGGAGGGCCGGCCTCACTACTGTTCTATATAGTTTGCCTCTGAGTATCCTGGAGCTCCTACAGTCGCAGAGGATTCCTGCAGAGGATTCCTGTGGACTCCCTCCATTTGAGCCATGTACTTATCCGTCCCTTAACCGCCTGGTCCACGCTTCCTTCCTTGGATAAATCTCTTCCGAGGTCGCGGAATTGTTCCACCTTATCGATCACCTCCCCTTTACAGTCTAGGATCGGTTCGATGCACTGCTCAGAGCTGGTGAACTTCGTTTTCCTCACGTTCAGCCGTAGGCCGTTGCCTGCGACGGCTCCTTGCCATAGCTACACCTTCTCCTCCAGCTCTTCTCTGCTGTCGGCTACTAGGGCGATATCGTCTTAGTAGTTTTCCTCTTTTCTAGGCTGAATTCCGTTGCATATTTTGTTTGTTCCTGCTTACAATGACTTTTATTTATGCTCTTTGCTTTGCTTTGTTTCGCATGGTAATCCATATACGGGATAAATAAATAAACAAATGAAATAAATAAATAATAAATAGTGAGGTACAGTTCAGGAGATGAATGCTTGCATTTCAGGCAATAACAATCCGCGAAAGGGCCAGTTGCACACGACGATGCTGAATCCGAATGTGCACGTGATGGGCGAGGAAGGTGCCTGTATAGCCTATGTGCGGCTGACGCAGTTCATGGACAAGTGAGTTGGACGAGAACTTGGGAATGAAGCTGGTAGATGACCTATTTGGTCATGGGAGTCTTCTGGTGCCGGATTCGTCAACGATTAAACCCGGGGGTATGCGGTATAGAAGGGAGGAACATACCCACGATGTGGCACTCGTAGCTTACCCGCCATTCACGGCTCTACTGCTACATGGAGAACCCTCAACGATCCGATCTCCATGAGTATCTCCACAGGCTTTCTTTCTTCCATATTCCCGTCTTTTAGGTGGGATTGATACTTAAGTTGGCAGTCGGCAGGAAGCTGGTAATATCGATTAGGCGCCGTAAGCGATCGATTTTGGTCGCCTCCAGTGCACCATCTTGAACATCGTCCTGGGGCTGCATTCATCAACGACTTACAGCAATTCAACAGAGAAAATACGGCCGAAATCCACCGATAAGGTGAAGCATTTCGCTGCGCTATCGGGAATTTCGGCTGTATTTTCTCTGTTAAATTGCTGTAAGTCGTTGATGAATCCGGCCCCTGGAGTTCAAGGACACCATGTTCCCGTCTATTTGGACACTTTTCAAGTAAGCTCGACGCTTTTGTAACTAAAAACAACATCTTCTAAGTTAAAACGGGCTTCTTCCACATTACACTAGCGACTCTACGAGAAGGTTAGAATATGCGGATCTATCCTAGTCGGGAGGGGCGTCCGTTAAGTGTCAGTTTCGTATGTCATTCCGTGCCACACAACCATGTCCACTGGGCCTTCGCATGACGGGACAGCAACTGAAACTCTCGAAAAAACTGAAGCATGGGATTGGAGAGGCAGACCACTACACGCCCCCCCCCCCGGCTAGGATAGATCGAAATTTAGTACGGCTGTCTTCGGAATTTTTAAAATTCTCCTGCCCAAACACCGAGCATTCCATTTGAAATTTTATTTAAAAAAATTAATTTTAAATAAAAACAATGACTTGAAGTTTGCTTTAAAGAGGAGGAAGGCAAGAGTTTTTTAGGGTTAGAGAAGAGATTACGCTTTGCTCTCGTCTAGCTCTCTGCAATTTCAATTTGATCGATAGCAAAATTTCCGTTTGCGTGGAATTGCACACTTTTCAATGTGCATCAAAAATAATTGTTGAAAACTCACATATCTTCACTGCGCTGTTTCAAACGATCAACATTATCAAATTGAAATCGAAAAGGGCAAGACGAGTGCATGGCGCGACTTCTTCCTTTAACACGCTAAAAAAATTTCTGCATTTCTTTACTTCAGAATAAACTTTAAAACGAAATTTGCCTTTTAAAATAAAGTTTTTATAAAATTTCAAACACTCAGTTAAGCCCACTTATTGAATCGGGTGTTAATTCATTGGTCTATCTTAGTTATCTCTTTATCATTGTGCAGTTTAGTGCGAGTTTGAATAAATAAATGAATAAATAAATAAAAATAAGTACTCCATCAAGGCTAAGTAAATTCTCTTTTCTTCTCTCCGCCTCCTCTTGTTGATTTTTCTAAGTGTTACTGCTTGTCTGATGTCCATCTCTGATATGTCCTTTTTCGATCGATCATCACGTGTGTTTATGTTACACGTCAATAAATAAATAAATAAATAAGGAAATGCGGAGCTCCTATTGAGTTGTGCAAAGAGGTCTTGGTCGCACGAATCGGTTCCTTATATGCGTAATGAGAGAGGGGCGCCTGTGGCGCAGTCGGGGAGGTGCCGGTTCTCGCGTGCACCCGATACCAGGTTCCAGGTTCAGATTTTCCGCCCAGGCCAATGAAGCCTTCCATCCCTCCGGGGTCGGTGAATTGATACTAGGCTTTTCTGGGAACGACAAAGCGCTGACTTGTTTATCAGCTGGCCACCGCAAGTGATTGTATGACGAAATACGCATTCAAATCGCCTCCACGACAGAGATAGAATGCGTGGCGTGTCCCAAAAGGTATTGAACAACGCCATTCTTTACCCTTATCCTTATTTCAGAGAGTCTCTAGTGTAATGCGGGAGAACTTCGTTTCAATTTGGAAGATGTTCGGTTTCATTTCGAAGGCTTGCCCAGAAAACTGTCCAGTTTGATTTTAAGTGAGAAATTTTATTTGAAAAGTGTTCAATTTCGTTTAAAAAGTGTCCAATTTTGTTTAAAAAGTTTCTAATTCGAAGTGAAAATGAAACGAAAAGACTTAGGATTAGCCATATCGAAAAATAAATGGCAGTGGTCGGTGTGAAGTTTAAGCATAGGTTAGTTGGCCTATGGTGGTAAAGAGTGCCAGTGTTTCACTTTTCCTCCATTACTAACGGTGGGCTCTTCTTCGGCTTTTTGAAGAATTTCTAGTCATTAGCGGCTCAGGGCTGCTATACAAGACACTACTAGGACGAGAAGATTGTTTTCCGCCTGAGCTCTTATGACCATGATAGACAAGTGCCCCTAGAGAGTTACGCCGCCGACTGGCACTAACACTGCGGGCCAGACGGAAGACGACAGTTGATGATGTGTCCAAGAAGACGTTCGTTGTGTTTTCAGGAACGGCGAGGCTCGTACACGACAAACTCAGGAGTCACGAGTATGGCAGAAGAAAGCCGGTCGATGGGTGTGTGTCCATGTGCATCGTAGCGGACCTCCTGGCAGCTCGAGTTCAACACCGGTGGAGTTCTAAGTGAGTTTTCGGAACTGCAAACAAATCTCATCTTTTGCCTAAGATTTGGAGCTTGCTCGGCAATAATATAGGGAGGTAGGATAATGTAGTGACCACTGCAAGCCAGCGAACCGACATGGTGGAATAAACCAACGATTTCTTCTGTGATCGTTGACTTGTTTGGATTTAGTTTATTTATTTATTTATTTATTTATTTATGAATGCGTCAAAGGACGCGCCACATAAGGGAAAAACAGAAACAACAGCAGAAAGCAGACGAACGATCACAGCTAATCTTGGCGGATTTTCCATGGAAACAAGCGTCGCCCACCTATCAGTAGGTAAACACTGACAACAAGAACTCCAAAAAAACGAGAAAAAGGGGAGGTGCTTAGTGCGGAAGAAAGGGTAGGAAGGTAAAAAAATAAGCGCCTGATTTTTAAAGATCTGAGCGGACTTTAAGGCCTCCGTTAGAAGTTGGTACATAGGCAGCCGGTTTAAATAAATTAGATAAACCAGCCGTTGACGGGCAGCGCGTATATCGGCGAAGGCCGACGAAGAGCATGTCCCTAGACAGTCCTATAAAGTAGGCTTTCAGTAGTATGTGAACAATTCCAAGCGGTCCATAGTATATATTGGAACATGACACCTGTGGCCCTATGGAACGCCTTACGCAAATTACCTAGCGCGTAAGTTCAAAATAGCTCGTAAGCCTAGAAGATTCAGCAACGCCAGGTAGATAGCTGCCATAGGAGGCGTAATCGAATTAATAACAGGATGTTTCAATTCCGTAAAAAAACTAAAATACTAGATTAACAGGCCTTCAGCACTAAGTTGATTGGAAAGTTTTCGCGGTTTTGATAGGTCCTTTTCAAACGATCAGAACTTTCTTCATACTCACCGGATTCAGTCTATATAAACACAATTAGAATCAGCACACAATTCCAACGCGATACTGTTTGACTAGTTTCATCAGCGAAAAACTAGGTGGTCGAGATGCGACAAATTCTACAAAGGTGGTTTATGCGCTTCGTGAACTGAACAGATCGTGACCACGGAATCGCTCTTTCATTTTGTCGAGTGCCACCGACAAGGGAAGGGTCTGAAGCGTATGTCTGAACGGAGGGAGCGAATCATATTCGGAGAATCCTCATCCCTCATTTGGTTTGAAAATGTGCTTATTTTTTGCCAAGTCGCTAAACCCAAGGAGTAGGGGGTCACAATGGGATGCGGCGCAGCACGCGTTTGGGGGTCTTGTACGCACGCGATGCGTCGGCAGCCAGTGGCTCGGAGCGCAGGTGGGTAGAGGCTTGACTCACATGAAAGAGGTCGGAGGTTTGGCTCCTCTGCGCTGCTCCATTTTTGCATTTCATCTGATTGATTGAGATTTGGGGGATTCTGACATTTACCCCATCTTCAGACGTTGTTATGCCTAATTTTCCAGCTGAATGCTGTGGTATTCAACATGATGATGTATAAATGTTCAACACCAGTGATACACAGGTACAAAGTGCCTGTGTAGTGAATCGCGGTGTCTTCCTCCATGGTTATGAGCACGCAACCGAAATCCAATTGAAGACGTACCCTTTCCTCCGAAACAAGAGTTCCACCCGAAAACGTTATCATATGCCCACCGCTTGCTTGCCTCTCCACGTCCATCAGTTCATCTTGCGGATCCCAATCTTCCTCTTCTTCTTCCACCAGTTCCGACTGTTCTTCTTCGTCAACTTCAAGTTGACGTGCTTCGAAGTCCTTGGGTATGCTGACCATCCGTTCGGTCATATTGATTTCTTCCCTCCAAGATTCCTTGTCTAAAGATGGGCCACACTTCAGCGTGAGCAGGTGGATCACCACTCGACCGTCGGCGGACATTGTCGGTACCTAACGGTTCTAGAAAACCTTCAGCAGACCTTTGATTTCCAGGTGACAGGCAGACATGAGGGAAAGAGTGTATCGATGTCGTTTAGCTTAATTTGCGATCCGCACACCTCGTTTCTCATTTTAACCCCTTCCAACGTCACATTTTGGTCTCTTTTGAAAATCCGAGCAGGATGGTTTTTCTCGAGGCCTTTGGTCCATGTATGGAAACAGACTATGAGGAGCCTGTAGCCTTTATACGCTACCCGTGAGGTGCCCAGTGGTGCTTCATGCACTTTGTACCTGTGTATCACTGGTGTTGAACATTTATACATCACCATGTTGAATACCACAACGTACAGCTGGAAAATGCGCAGAAAACGTCTGAAAATGGTATAGATGTCAGAATCCCCAAACCACTACCAATCAGTTGAAATGCAAAAGTGCAGCAGCGCAGAGGAGCCAAATCCCTGACCTCTCTCTCTCTCTCTCTCTCTCTCTCTCTCTCTCTCTCTCTCTGATCTTTTTGGTCTTGTCCACTACTTCTTCAGCCGCAACCTTGGTCCTGATTCGGCAAGGTTTTACCAGCGGGAAAGTTCAAAAAGTGTTTGAAAAGGTGGTCGTCGATTGGTGAGAGGTCTAGCGAATATGACGGGTGAGGCAGAACTTCAACCCTTAATTCGTTCAGTTTTCGAATAGTGATTTGTGAAACGTGTGGGAGAGCGTTATCGTGCAGAAGAATCGGGCCTCTTTTGTTGACCAATGCTGGCCGCAGTTGACGCAATTTTTACAGTAGGATTCTGCTGTGATCGTTTGGGCTCGTGTCAAAAGTTGTTGTGGATCACACCAGCCGCCGACCACCACACAGTGACCATTACCTTTTTTGGTGGAGGTTCGCCCTTGGAAGATGCCTAGGGGGTTCGTGGGGGCCACACCCCTGTCCGGAACGTTTCCTGCTGTCATAAAGATTCTACTTCTTATCACAAGTGATGATTCGTTCCCAAAACGGGCCAGTTGTGTAAAAGTAGAGAAGAACAAATCTCGAAGGCCGACAATTTCTGCCATTCACTCAACTCGTGGAGCACACACTTTTCGAGCTTTTTCTCCTTCACAGGGTGTTTCAAAGCATCCGCAACAGCAGTTTTACCAACGTCTAGCTCTTCCGCGATCTCGCAAACTGCTTGGGATGGTTCAGCTTCAACCGTTTCCTTCAGGTCGTCGTCCAGGATTGTAGGTCGACCGCTACGGGGGTCATCTTCAAGGCTGAAATCTCCGGTCCGAAATTCGTTGAACCACTGGCGCACAGTGCTTTCTCCAACAATATTAGGCCCCCAGACTTGATGATTTGTCGAGCTGTGTTGGGTGCGGATCGTTCCAATTTGAAGTCGAAATAAAACATCGTTCGGAATTGCTCCTTCGACATACTTCAATAACCTCTTCAAGAACAGAAATATAAAACAACGTTGAAAGGTAAATTATTTAGTCAGATAGAGCGAAAATTTCTGTATAGAAAGCAGCATTAATGCGCGAAGCCAGTTTAATTTTTTTTACTTAATAATAGACTAATGAAAATAGTTACTAAAACGCTGAGACCATCTAATAGCTTTTGTCGCTTCCGTCGCTGCTGTCGCCCGTTCATACTTTTTGGGCACTGCCGTCGCGAAGTATGAACAGGCTCATAGGCGAAGTTTTAGGCGAAAAGTTTTTTTCGATCTCTGGAATCGTGAAGGTACAATGGTGCCGATGTTTTTGCCGGTGCTCCTAGCACCTAGCTACCTAGAGTTGCTGATATCTGTCATTTCAGGTGTGCATCCCTGTGTTTCCATTGTAACTCATCGTCTTCGTAAAAGTAATACGATGTGTACTGCTGCTGATGGTGTCAACGTCGAGATGAGATCGGCCGCTCATCGCCACGTATTCACAGCACCATCACACCACGAAAACTAGGCGCAGTTCTGCGAGATATACCATATTTGTTGAGTGCACCGATCGTTTTGTCGATCACGTCTGCACATATTATTATTAGATGTATTTTGTTTGTTGTCCAATTTTTTAAATATCAATCGATATCTGCTTGTTTACTGCGTTTCATCCAGTGCGAACCCCGACCCCATACGTTGCTATGTATACTATTATTATGATGATGTATGATGATGTTCTGAGTCTTCTCGTTGTATTTGTGTGGTTTATTACTCATTTTTCTTAGCCGCCGCAGCCGCCACCGTTGCTTCTCTTCTGAACATGATCAAAACGTCGACCGAAGACGAGATATGTAGCCGTGTAGAGCCGTTGTATGTAGTAGCATGTCTAGTCACCCGCCCTTCCTCCCCCCCCCTCACCCGACCCTTCTGGCCAGCCAGCCAGTCGCCCAGCCTCATCCGTTGGTGATGATCACTTTCATGCCTAAAGGGCTCGTTTTCGCGAATAGGGCGCTAAGAGCCGTCGAATGCATCGCGTTCCCGCAGCTGTTCTCCTTCAACACCTTGTCAATTCTATGCCCACTACCCCCCCTCCCCACCTCCTCCTCCCACAAACCACGACTCATACCGTCTCGCCTACGCATTTTACGCGTTTATACTGCTGTGTTCATGCGCGGTTTTCGTCGATAGACAGAGCGTTTACTAGGATTTCCCCGTTCTCTCACTCTCTCCCGCCACACTGCTCTCTCCTACACATTGCATTTGCACGATTATTGTAATTTTGCGCACATATTTTCTCTCGTCATCATCTGATTATTCGCGTATTCGATCCCGTTAGTGATTTTTTTCTCGTCTTTGTTAGAATAATTTTATTGTCGTCAAAAAATAAACATAAAATTACCGCTCGTTTTGAAGATTTAGGGATCGTCGAGAGCCATGGAATTCTTCGTGCTGCTCCAAAAACAGTTTCACAGACTCTAGTCGTCATAGGATGTCCCAAAAACATCGATTTTTTTTTAGATTTTTAGATTTACTTTTTAAGATCATTTTTAAAATTGAGTTAAAATTTTATTTAATTACAAGGAAAGACTGAGCGATAGTCAGTCGCGAACCTTGTCCGAGTCACGGAGTCATCACACTTCACTACAATCGTAGTATTTATATGCCCTCAGAAGCAAATCGCCACGTATGCAAATTATTCTTGAATGTTTGTGCTACAACTGCGTAGCACCAAACAGTCCTTAGAAGTTCCCGTTAAATTTTGAAAAATTTTCAATTTTTTTGGTGCAAGACTTTTTCACCAACCTAATGCAAAAACGAACATCAGATTTGTGGACCCCTAGGACTAAGTTTCGGACCGCCTGGACGACATCCACAAAAAATCGATAGTTTGATCAATATCGATTGATTGCAATCGATTCTTCAAAAATGAGCCTCAGATTCATGTTCAGCGACCTCGATTACCTCACAGCTGAAGTTCCCAGGCAGAGAGAAGACATCTGGGTATTTTTCGCTATTTTCGTGCCGTGATTTCCCCATTTTCCCCCAATTTCCCCCCCCCCCCCCTCCGATTTTTCCACCGATTTTCCCCTTATTTTATGACTAATTTCTGCGGCGGCGCCGGTCGATATTATGACTCAGCGCTTAGCGCGTTATGATAGAGTATGATATTAATTTTAATGATTTAAAAAAATTATATCGCATTATACGGAGTGTCTAAAAAAATGGATACACTGTTTGAAAGGTGATAGCTTTGTTCACAGTAAATGTACTGACGAAGTTATGGGCTCTTTTCAAAGCTTATGAAAATAGAAATTTTCTGACGAATTTTTTTCTGACAAATTTTCTGATGAGCGACGTGGAATGCGCCATGCACTCGTCTGAAGTTTTGCATTTACACTCGATTGATTTGTTCTTGAATACTTGTTATAATTTTTACACAGAGTGGCTGTTTCGATTGATTTATGTTTTTTATGTTTAAAACTTAAAAACACACTACGTCTTCCGAAAAGTGCAGGATAACCTGAAAAATGCAGTTGCAATTCGAAAGGTTCTAACATTGCTGTTAGTGACGCTTTTAAGATTTTTTAGACTTATATGAAAACACAGGGTAACCAGTTTCCTGAGACGTGTAAATAGCTAAGATTGCCTCCTTAAACCTAGCATTTCAGACTCGATTGATCGTGCATGGGCTGGATGCCTGTTACAATTTTGTTATTATTAATACCTATTGCTATTAATACCTGGCCAGATTGATCTGCGCTGTGCTTCTTTTAACGTTTCAAGTCGCCTAGTTGCTGCCGATGCGAATTAACCTCTCCATTCAGCTTGAATGTTGTCCATCACTCCATAGAATCCGCTTCTGAAAATGAGGCTCCTGCTCACATTTAAAATGTGCAAGTAGTAAACTCGCATGTCACGTGTCTTTCGCATCATCGTCAAGTTGTAAAAAACTAAAAATAGCACAGAAGAGGTTAATCTGGCCGAGTAATAACACGATTGTGAACCTATGAGAAGATATGTCATTTTGTATGGATGCATCAAAAATTCTCAAAACATTCCGGACACCTGATATAATTATATTAATTTAATTTAGTAATTTTTCACCTGCTTTGGTGTTGAGATGGTGACATGCATCTGCTCTTTGCACTGTATCACGATGACTATTTGATTGGTAATGTAAATGCTGGCGTCCTGTAGCGCAGTCGGAGGAGGCGCCGGCTGTCGCATGCTCTACATACCAGGTTCCTAGTTCGGATTTCTCGGCCAGGCCAACCAGGCCTTCGATCCCTCCGTCCGGTATCGATGCATTGGTACCAGACTTGTCTGGGCGAATAAGGCCTTGACTTCTTCATCGGCTGGCCACTGCAAGCCATTGTATGGCCGAATACGCATTCAGTTCAACGTCAAATCTGCCACCTTCGTTAAATTGTTGCCTTCAAGTACTAGAGGAGGCCAAATGGGCATTCAAATCGCCCCACGACATCCCGTAGAAGTGGAATGCATTTCGCATCCCAAAAGATTAAGCAACACCGTCCTTTATCCTTTTATTAGTCTTTAAAACTTGAAAGTTCTCTTGCTAAATCTGGTATTAGCACAAAGTTCTTTTGCCGGAGGGTTATTCCTCTGCTTATCCACTTAAATCACTAAAATCCTTCAAAAAACTGGTTTTTCCAGACGTTGGATAAGAATTATGGATAGTAGTCTTCTACTGTATTCGTTGCGCTTCCATTGTTCCTCCGTATTCGTTTTCCGGGTTCCTCCTTGTGCCAGATTCAGATTCCGCTTACCGTTGGGTAACGGTGAAAAGTACCGTCAAAGCTACTGATACCGCGATTCATCAACATGCAGTGTGGTAAATTTGGGATCGAACTCTCTGTATCAGTTACTACGTAGGTATGGTGAATCAGCGGTGAGATGACACTGGCGGTATCGTTGGTGAATCTGGCCCTTTGTTTCTTTGGTCTACTTACCGCTTGATTAGGTTGCTGTTTTCAAATGTTCCTGCAATTAATAATCTCATTTTCAACTAGTTTCAGTGCGCTGAATAGTTACGTCCAACTGTTCTGTATGTTGTGCTTGTCTTACTACATGTTCACACGTTAGTACGCGTACATAAATAATAAAATTATAATTGAATCGTCTCCACGATATCCCGCGGAAGCAAAATGCGTGGCGCATTCCAAAAAGTATTGAGTGACGCCCTCCTTCATCCTTTTATCCGTTATCTTCAAGACTAATTCCACTTGATTCGTTCTTGACCCATTACTCATTACTCCGGCTATGCGCGGATTAAGACCACGACGCGGAAGGCTTACTGGTGTGACACTTTCGATTCCGAAGCGAAATGATATACGAAGACTGAAGCAGTAGTGGATTACCACAGTTGTAGGTAGCGGGCGGCTTTTTTCCTCCGTCTACTGGCTGGTTCGATGCGCGATTAACGAATTTAGTGGAGACGCAGCAGAACAACAGGAAAGATTATGTGGTCCGAAACCGATTATGAATGATCACAAAAATTGGGGAGCGATTTGTTATATTAGGTTGTCCGGAAATTTCTCAGCGTTTTGTGTCACTATGTTCACTAGTCTATTGTTAAGTAAAAATTCAACTTGCATTGCGCATTAATGCCACTTTTTGTACAGAATTTTTCGCTCTGTCTAACTAAATAATTTATCTTTCAACGTTGTTTTATTAGGTTGTCCCATAAGTCTTCACCGTTTTTTTCAACGATTCACTGCAGATTTCGCCGGCGGTCTCCTGCATGGCACTGCACAGCTTTCGAAAGACAATGATTTTCTCTATCAGAACATGTATTGCATTTCTTTTTTCATCACGAATTTCGTCAATTTTTAGGTCGTTGAATTGAAAAGTGAAAATGTGAAAAAGTAGCCATTTGCGCACTTGTTCTCTCCGCTTAGATTTGTAATTTTTTGCGCAGTTTTTTCGAGCATTTGGGAGACAATGTTCTGTACTACAAGAATATGTGTTAGTGCTATTTGCTCATTTGTCCTTTATTGATTTTTAAGTCACCAAATTGGGACGTCCGAAGGAGGATGGTTATTTTTGCCGACAGCTCCTGCTCTGTGGTTGGACCTTTTTGGGTTGGTGTTATATGTCGTTCGAAAGAGAATGTCTTGTTCTATAAGAATCTGTGTCGCGTTTATTGATTTCTTTTGAATATCAACGAAATGCCAAAAAGAGAAAAATCGTCTTCACCAACAACTCCTTCTCCTTCTTCAGTTGTTGATATTCGACAGAAATCAGCGTGAGCCAATAAACACGACACTAATTCTTACAAAGCAAGACATCCTCTTCCAAACGACATATAACACCAAGCAAAAAAGTCCAACCACAGAACCGGAGTTTTGGTAAAAATTCGGATGGAAAATTTGATGGACTAAAAATCAATAAAGGGCAAGTGAGAAAATAAGACCAACACATCTTGTAGTACAGAGCATTGTCTTCCAAGTGCTATAAAAAACTGCGCAAAAAATTACAAACCTAAGCGGAGAGAACAAGTGCGCAAATGGCTACTTTTTCACTTTTTCACATTTCACCTCAACGACCTAAAAATTGACAAAATTCATGATGAAAAAAGAAATTCAATACACGTTCTGATAGAGCAAATCATTCTCTTTCGAAAGCTGTGCAGCGCTGGAGACTGCCGACGAAATCTGCAGTGAATCGTTGAAAAAAACGGCGGGGACTTATGGGACAACCTAATATATTTCTGTTTTTAAAGGGCTTATTGGTGTGTGTCGATGGAGCAGTTCCGAACGACATTTTATTTTAACTTCGAATTGGGACAATCCGTAGCCGAGACAGCTCGACAAATCAGTCAAGTGTGGGGGCCTAATAGTGTTGGAGAAAGCACTGTGCGCCAGTGGTTCAGTGAATTTCGGAACGGAGATTTTAGCCTCGAAGGTAGCCCCCGTAGCGGTCGACCTTGAGCAATCCTACGACGAGTTGAAGGAAATGGTGGAAGCTGAACCATCCCAAACAGTTCGCGGGATCGCGGAAGAGCTAGGCATCAATAAAACTGTTGTTGCGGAGGCTTTGAAACACCTTGGGAAGGTAAAAAGCTTGAAGTGTGGGTGCACCACGAGTTGTGTGAGCAGCCACTCTACTTTTACACAACGAAATTGACCCGCTTTTGGATCGAATCATCACCTATGATAAAAAGTGGATTTTGTGGTAACAGAAAACGTTCCTGACAGTGATTGGACGCCGGCGAACCCCCAGGCATTTTCCAAAGGCGAAGCTCCTCCAAAAAAAGATAATGGTCACTGCCTGGTTGTCGGCGGCTGTTATGACCCATTACAACTTTTTGGCACTAGGCCAAACGATCAATGCAGAGTCCTACTGTAAGGAAATCGACGAAATGCGCCGAAAATGGCGTCAATTTCATCCAGCATTAGTACGAATTAAGGGTTGAAGTTCTGCCTCACCCGCCGTATTCTTCAGACCTCTCGCCAACCGAACACCACCTTTTCAAACACTTTCGGAACTTCCTCGCTGGTAAAACCTTCACCAATCAGGACTAGGACCAAGCCAAAATAGCTTTCGTGGATTTTGTCGTACCTTGACCACCTAGTTTTTTCGCTGATGGAATAGTTCGACAGCAGCCTTGTTGGAAATAGTATGCTGATTCAAACGGTGCTTATTTCGACTGAATCCGATAACATTTGAGAAAGTTTTGGTAGTTCAAAGTGAAGCACTCGAAACGCAGAGAAATTTCCGTGCAACCTAATATGTAGTAAGGCTCTCACTATCAGCTACTACAACCAACTTTTCGTGCAGCGCTACCGACTCCATTTTTACGTCGAAATGGACCCTTTTCAAATCAAATTGGACACTCCTCCAAGCCTTAGCCTAAGACTTTAGAAATCAAAGCAAACTCTTTCAAATCGTAATGACCTTCTTCTACATTGAACTAAATGCCCTCCAAAGAGGTTAGAATAATTTTTTCTTCAAGAAAAATTTTAGAATAACTTTCTTTGAATGTTGAATTCATCTACCCAGTAGTTGAACATATTGTTTAAAATTTTATAAAATTTTTATTTATGACAGAAATAATGGTTTATAGCTTATTTCAAAGAGCAGGAGGTCGGCAGTTTTTTTAAGTGCCAAAAGAAAAGATTGCGACATGCACTCGTCTAAGACGTCGCGATTTTTATTCGATTGATTGAAAAAATTGCTGTTTGCATGGAGTTTCACACCTGTAATCGTTATAACATAAGCGATTGTAAGGAGCTCACATATTCCCACTTTGATGCTTCACATAAGCGTCATTTACACTATCAGTCAAGCAAAACTTGCGAAGGGCTTTTCGAGTACATGGCGCAATCTGGTTTTTTAATACACTAAATGATTTCTGAACTGCTGCGCTTTGAAACAAAGTTAAACTTATCATTTTTCTCGAAAAATAAAATTTTTATTAAATTACGTTCACTCATTCGGGCAGCTGTACTTTAAAATTTCAAAAAAACCGATTTGCTTTGAATAAGAAATTGTACTAGTCATCTTGCAGATGCTGCAGTTTAACCAAGTCATTGTACGGCCAAATCCACATTCACATCGCCTCTACGACATCCCGCAGAAAGAGTGCGTGGCGTATTCCGTCGACGGCGCGGTCTTTTATCTCCATTATTTATATGGCTCTTATTGAATTTACGAAAATTCATAGTTTCGTAGCAGTTTCGAACATTTCGCTACCTTAAAATGGTCGTTGTTTCAGCACTACACTGTGGCCGGAAAGCAGTGAAGAAGGGCCTGGATAGTCATTCTCGACATAACTTCTGTTTACCTTCTCCAAATGAGTGATAATGATAGCAGAAGATCAAGTATTCAATAGCACGCTAGTAGGTCTCCAGTCATTTGATAGTGTAACTGGCATCCGGGGAGGTTCGTGTTCACTCGCACACTCACCTCACCATGGCGAGTGTTGAGGCACCAAAAACGAACGAATCGAATGATGCGCTACGGAAATCGACCGAAGCAATAGAGGTAAGACTCACTTAATCGCGTTTGTCTCTTCCTACTCAAATCTCACTTTTCAGACAGACGAAAGTTCTGATGAATTGAATATACCGGAGTATTTGGTAAGTTTCTGGATTCTGTTGGGACCTGTTCTATGTAGTGGGTGGGATTTCATTCACCGATGATGAAGATAAAAATGAACCACCTTACAAAGACGGTACACTGAACTCTACATCTATATTAGTTCAACGAGGAGCATCAAGTGGACCTAGATCTATCCTAGTGCGGGGGGGGGGGTGGCAGCGTTAAAGCTTCCGCATGCGTTTGCGGCAGCTCTAGAACAGAAACCCCTAATGATAATGATAATGAAACAGCGCTGGCGATGGAGTTGGGCGGCACGTCGTCTTTAACTAAAGCCCTACACACACTTTTGCGACAGTCGCGTACTCGGCAGTTGCCGAAACTGCCTCGTAGGAAGCAAAACTGCCGCTTAGGCGGCACTCACCCTCACCCCTGCAGCCCCACTTCATCGCCAACGCGGTTTCATTATCATTATCATTATCAGTTTCCATTCTAGATCCCGCCACGATCAGCTAGAACCCAGACAGAAATTGTCGGCAGCAAAGCGGCTGCAGCGGCAATAATGCTTTGAATCAATTGCCGCTGCCGCGTTGACGGCACCTGCCGCCGCTTTGGCGGCACACCAGCGGCAGTCCGGACTGGGGTAGTTTTGCCTCGCGCGGCGATTCTGCGTGTCTGCCCTGTGCTTAAACATAGTGCGGTGTAATCCCTGTCGGGGGGGGGGGGCAGTCCATTATGAATTGTTAACGATAGCTACGCATCTGTACTTACAACATGCAATACAACATATGAATGCCTTAACTTACCTGATCCCCTCCCTTGAAAATGTCCTAGCGTTACGCTGAAACATTGAAAAAGTTTTAATATGGGACTATGCACGGGGCAGGGAGGGGGGGCACTATGCACGGCAGCACGGTTGTGGTCCAAAATTCTATTTGCTTTGGAAAGAAATCGCAAACCGCTATACACTAATTGATTAAGGTAATAACGTTGCTTTAACGTGTTTTCGTGGTTTTATAGTATTGTAACTGTTGCAGGTTTCTGTTCAATTTGCTAATGTGATTTGTAATTATTTAATTTGTGTTTTCATTACTCCCTCCCCCCGACTAGGAAAGCAATTTAGAAAGCTGGTTTTGGTATTAGAAGGATAGAAATGGATGATGTAAGATATATATATTTATTTATATGTTGTGCATGTTGAATTTCTTTAGAACTTGAAATGGACTGCCCCCCCCCCCCGACAGGGATTGCACCCACAGTGCTTCCGCGTTGCCGCAAAAGTGTGCGTAGGGCTTAACGCGAGGCAGTTTTATCACCTGATGCTTTCCGGTTGGCCGCCTAAGCGGCGGTTTCGCTGCCTGCCGCGTGCCGCGTTGCGCAAGTGGCCTTTAGGGTCAGTGGCGTCCAACATCCCATGAAATGACACATTTCTATGTTCGCTTGAGTGCCATCGCATCATTTTGCCGCGAAACCACTTGTTACTCAAAAGCGCGTTAGCGGATGAGAGCACAGATTTAGACAGGGGAAGGGACTGCAGGGTATGGCTCGAGTGCCGCATCCGTGTTAAAATCGCCCACATCCCGGAGTTTCCTCCCTTGCTCAATTTGGAAGTAGATAAAACACGGGTCAAAGGAGGAGATAAGAGTGTATCAACATTCGTTGTATGAAGATACGCACAATGGGTGAGCGGCGTGGTGATCCCTCCCCCCTCCGCCGCTTTGCGCCGTGGTTTCCTCAGCAAGCTGTAGAATTGAGGAGTGCGTAACTCTAAATGCGTCCCATAATAGAGGGCTTCCCACTTAATATCGGACAAAAGCGTTTCTAGAAAGGTTAGGGTATAGAGCTAGTAAAAGTACTTGTCATTCGGGAAGTAATTCGGGTTCAATCCCAATCGGGGGGAGGGGGACTCCATCTTGACATGTAAACGGCAGTTTACGCATAAATTCATGCAGCATAACACATGAACGACCTTACCTGATCGGAAGTCGTCGGTTCTAACCTGAAATAAAAAATTTCGTTACGAAACCTACGACGAAGAGCGACCGACGCGGACCACAAGCAAAAAAGTAAATAGGCCGTGCGGTTATGCATACTGCCCGCAGGGGCCCTCTCCAAGAAATGATTAAGTACAGCACTTGAGTAGTATGTTTCATGCCAGGGTGGGTGAGAACCAAGGATGCACTCATTTCGCGCGTCATTGCGTCAAGTAAGGCAGTTTTTTTCAGCTTAAGTCTTCGAGAAAGAAGCCCATAGTGAATCCAGTAGATGAAGTTTTTGAAGGAATGCTTGCAGTGAGTACATCTTTAGTTTCAATTCGGCTGTCTCGTGCTTCTACATTCCTTCACATGTCAATAAGGAGACCCATGAGATAGCCATCGTTTTATCTACTGCATCTATCTACTACTAGTATATAATTGAGTTTATCTTGCTTTTTTCTTTTGCTTTTGCTTCGCGGGGAGAGAGAGGTGTAGGGTTGTAGGCTGTGTTTACTTGATTTTTCCTAGTTCAAGTTCATTCGCGGAAAATACGCACCCCTACGCGTTTTGTGCTTTTAATCATAACGGAATGGCAGGATAAAACATCATCTCCCAGCTTTCCAACGGTTGGTTTCTGGAGGCTTTGCATACTGTTGTTGTACTTAGCCTCGTTGACCGCTGGAGTAGCGATGCGAAGTTCACTGTCGATGTATCGTGATCTTCTGTGACGGTGAAAGTGCTATGAACCATTGCCACGTGTTCAGAACTGTAGCGTAGTAGCGGATCAACAAGCAACGAGCTCAGCAAGGAACAGCGGTATCATCATCGCATGACGATGCTGATAATTGTGTGGAATGCGGTGTTCGGTGCACAACGTGTATGAATACCAGGCGTGGGCAAAGCGACGTCGCTTGATCGGTATAGGAGCTCGTCACTATGCGTCCCGCCTCTATGCTGCTTTGAAGATCCCGTTTTGTTGTGTTGTTGAAAACGCGTGAGTCACCAAGCCGTGTCGTTCGATGAAACAGGAACTGCGGGGTGGCTCTGAAGAAGGTGAAGAACGTGGAACTCTGATGACACTAAAATGCTAAGAGTGCGGTAATGATATAAGAAGTAGCCAACTGCGAAAGCTGTGTGAACCTATAAAGTGGGCAAGCGCTGTGCAGACATATAATACTATTATACTCAGTGTGTTAAGGCACTTGTTCGTAGCCACATGTGATGGCACTGCTGCAATTAACATGCCCATTTCGGTCGTTCATGAGATAAATTAAAGACGAAGTTAAAGCCTGACCTCACCTCAACTTTTTTCTTAATGGTCATGCAGATCACCTCAGCGTCGACATGACGAATTAGCTGTAAGGAAAGTTCCGTTTGTTTTCGCAGCCTATATTAAAAAAGACACACTCTCAGGAAACATTGAAGCATTTTTTCAATGAGGTAATTCCATGAGGTAATTAATTTTAACTAATTTTCCATGAGGTATTTTGATTCTAGCAACTCATTTAAGAACTCGCGATAATTCAAGCTTGTACTGGTCAAAGGTTACATCCCCAAGTGTGCAGTTTATAGGATACGTGACTGTACGAGACGAAGAAGGAGGAGACTAGGGGCCATATCTTCCAGTATTAACCTGCCACAGGCTTTGAGGAAGAAAAACTGAAGTGAAGTGAACGGTGGATGGAAGACAAAACAGTTGAATTCCTTCTACCACTACCGCATCTTCACCATCACTTAGTTGCCCATGATGCGGCTGTTGATGAGATCAAAATAATACGTTTAGCTTAAAAGTTGCCTTTGTTCTATTTATATACCAATTGTATTTCTAGTTTTACCAGAAGTTTACTAGTTTAGGATATGGAGTAAAACGATCTGGGGTCAGATTCGTCAACGACCTACAGCAATCTAACGGTGAAATACTGCTGAAATCCCTGGTGGCGCGGCCTATCAACAAGTCATATGGCGAGAATTTTCACCGCGAGTTATCAAGCGATATGGTGAACTTTTCACCATATTGCTTGATAAGCCGCGCTATCAGAAATTTCAGCAGTGTTTTCACCGTTACACTGCTGTAAGTCGCTGATGAATCTGGTGCCTTATATTACCAGGAATGGCACAATTTAGGATATGGAGAAAGAACAGTGGTATCATGGTTGCTTACCTTTCGAGGATATAGTCGGACTCTTAAAGAAGAACGGCGACTTTCTTATACGGGAACTCGAACCCGAAGGCGATCGAATCGCAGCGGTGAGTGTTCGCTTTTCAATTCACGGTCCCTTCAGTTCAATTGTATTCATCCAGGCCTGCGTAACTGTAAAATGGGATGACAAGATCCGTAATCAGCAGGTTTTCTATACTCATTGCGGGAAGGATCGCACATTCACGTTAGATGGCCATAACAAAAGAAGTGATATTATGAGCATTGTGAAGTGAGTTTCAGTAGTGGAGGAATGAAAAGTTCAATATTTAAATAACATATGCCTCATAGCGCGTCGACAATTATATTTCTATGCAGTGTGGGCACTGTACTCTCGTACTTGGCTGTAATTGGTCCATGATTTTGTCAAAATTTCGTGGATATGAAACCCTTCACTACTCCATTTATTAAGAAATCTCACCGAGAAAAATGTTTTTGCTTTAAAAAATTTCGATACTACATTGGACAGTTTCAATTCTTGAGTCCTATTGAATAATCCATGTACTACATGTTAACTCGCACCGTTAAGGTTTCACTATTCCACGAAAACTCCTATTAATGAAGGAATCAAACTCGAAAATCCAATTCAAAAGCAGCCGTGGGAACTAACCAGCGACAAGATCACAGTGCAAACGAAAATTGGAGCTGGAGCGTTTGGCGAAGTGTTCGAGGGTACTCTTTCTCAAGGCCCAAATAAGCCACCACTGAAAGTTGCAATCAAGATGGTAAGTAACTCAGGATTATCGGAGTTATCAAAAAGAACGTGTCCTTATACACCTTTGCGATCTTAGACGAAGGTCAACGATCAGAACAAAGCGAAAATTGACGAAATGTACAAAGAAGCTCGCCTCATGAGACAATACAAGCACAAGTAGGTGGTGATTTTCCTTCGGGTTGACTGGTATCAGCCTTATTTCCGCTGAAATGTGAGGTTTGGGAAGGAGAAAGGAGTGAATATGATTCGAAAGAGGGTAGATCTAAGTGCTTCATAGCCTACAACCGATCATTATAGCCAATGTAAAAAGTATAAGGTGGATCTTAGGGTCTTGATAGGGTTTTCTTCAAAAGTCTAGAACTTCCGGCCTTCTATGTATATCCGCGATCTACTATCTAGTGCTTGTAGAACGTTCTCGAAGCTTTTGTGGTAACCGTGTATGAGCGCACGTGCTCTTCCCTGAGTTTTAGTGAATGTCCATGTCACAAGAGCATCTTCGAGCAATCATCTTCTACTAATGACGTCGCGGCACTAGAGGGACGGCATTAGCCCGCAACATCAACATAATCGTGGGAGGATACCACTTTCTTAACCGCTGATTTGCTCGGTTTGCAAATAGAGACGCGGACTTCAAGGACAAACCTCGGTCGAGAGACGTTTTAAAGCCGCGAAAGACTTCGCCGTTCTTGACGCTGTCAAGGAGGATCCGGAGGCGAGCACCTAAAGTCTCGCGGTAAGACTCGGATGCACCCAATCACCAGTCGTTAGCCGCCTCCAAGCCCTCAGCTACCGAAAAGTGCTAATGGATGGATCCTACATTTCTTGACTGATAGCATGTGGTTCACCTGCATATCCATCTGGCAGCCTCTCCTCTTATCGCCTCGCAAGAAGCTTCTGGAAGGCCTGGCTACCGGAGACCAGACATGGGTTCTTAACGACCCCAACACGCACCGTGCCGTTTGGCTGCTTCGAGTAGAATAGACGCCTACGCAAGCAAAGTCGAACGTACACCTCAAGAAGGTTCTTCTATGCTGCTTCTGGGACTCGAAAGAAATGCTGTACTACAAGCTGCTCCCGCAAGGACACACATTCACCGATGGCGTTTACTCCACTCAGCTCCAGAAACTCTCGGAAGCTGTTCGGAAAAAGCGGCGGGATCACCATCAATGCATCGTCTTTATGATAGCACCAGATCCCATGTAGCTAAAGCGATCCACCAAAAAATCGGGGAGGCGGTCTGAGTGAATCTACCTCGTTCATCCTATTCTCCTGACATAGCCCTCATATTATCTTATGTTCCGTTTTGCGAATCGGTGGCCCCGCTCGTGAGGGAACACGCCCGTGTTGAGCTGGGTCCCCATTCGCCCCGTGGTACTACGAGGTAACCGTGGACCCAGGGCCCAGGGGGATGGTAGAGGATCCTATGGTGTTACAGGCCACGTCCCCTCCCTGGCAGACGGATGCTGCGCGTGGTAATACAAAACAAATAAAAATAGAGGTTCGAAGAAGTAAAGAAATGTGTAAAGTGCCATTCTTAATTACAAAATAAATATTACTTAGCATAAAAAATATTAAAAAGGTTCGTTTCGCCACTATCTTCAGACGAACCTTTGTGTAATGCTCCTCCCGTGGCTCTTCAGTGAAGAAGAGGAGCATATTTTAAGATATCTTTAAAATCTGTTTGTGTGTGAAGAGAGATAGGAGAATGAAAAGGAAGAGAGATTAGATGTAAAAAAGAAGAGACAGAATGAATAATGTTTGGTCGCTTCCGCTCAGCGTCTGGATTGACGCACGCCAGCCGTTGGTGCCTACGGGCGTGCTGTAGTGAATGAGGTACACCCGCTACACTAACCGTTTACAATAATAGTACCCCATAGCAACAACATCACCCTAACACGGCATAACCAACAGCAGATAACAGATCAACACTGGCAATACAATATAAAGGGGCTCACTACCTTCCTCCTGATGTGCTGCAAGTTGAACGCCACACAATTATTCCACACATCAGCACTGCTCGACCACAATGGAACACATCAAGTGAATACTAGATGGTATGAAAGTATATAAAGGTGACAGGGCCTCTCCGGCTGTATTGGCTATCCGAGGCGTAGCGAGCTCCACCCGGGCTCGCCTTCCTCTCTGTAGTGTAGCCGGCTCTAGTGCCAGTGAATCAGCGACAAGGCTTCGCTCGAGGTGTTCCCGGAATGGTGGTAGCAGCGGGCCCAAACGGACGGCGCTCCAGAACCAATCAAACTTTCTGATCAACCTAATTAATATTCTATCAGAAATGTGGTTACCTTCCACGGAATCGTTATCAAAAGCGCGGAAAATGCAATGGTCGTTATGGAACTGGTCAACGGTGGTGGACTGCACGTCTACTTGAGGAAAAATAAGGATGTGAGGTTCAGCTCTAATTTTTTTCGTTTTGAAATCTTGGATCTTTAAAATGTAATCGTTTGCGTACGGTGCCAAACGAGATCTATAGGTGTATCTTCATTAAGTGTGCCTCACATTTCGACTTTCTGTCGTCTTAAGAGGTCTAAATGTTCAGTAATGGTTCGAATTTACGCTCTACTGCGCTAAACTGCTGAACTGCACTAGCATTTTCCGGGTCCAGCCACCGCGGAGGAGCGCGGCGTATTTCGCCGTTACTCTGCAAAACCGCCATTGCTGTGACGGACGGCAGAATAGAGAAGGCTTGTGGACCATTAACTCGTACCTCACAATGTTACTATGTTTTGAGGCGTTTTTCCTTATAGCTTCACCAATGCGCTAGAAACTATTCAGATTGTGACGTTAATCAAAACATCTTATCTACAACGTATTTTAACAGCCTCTCTATGAGCAGCAGCTATTCATTGGTGTGGAGCTGGTGGAGTTGCTCGATTGTCGTCCTCTAGCTTTTAGCTTCTGCTTGCTTTGTCTAGGGTCATATTCTATCTGTTAGGTGGTTGTGAAAGAGTCACAGTGCAGCTTACAGCGCAAAAAATACAGCTTCTTCTAGCAGTAAGAGTCAAAAGCTATCACTTTTTAAAGGTACCCATGAAGACGAAGGTCGGATATGCCACTGATCTTGCAGTAGGTCTAGTCTACCTGCACTCGAAAGGGTGCATGCACAGGTGCGTGACGAGCGCAGATTCAATCTATTCCGTCTATCTAATTCGTAGGAGGAGTATTTTAGAGACGTTGCTTGCCGAAACTGCTTATTAGACATTAAAAATAATATCGTCAAAATCACCGACTTTGGGCTTTCGAAGCAGGGCGAGTCCTATAAGATACCCGATAATGAACCGCTTCCTATAAGATGGTAAACATTGAAATCAGTTTTATGTTTCTATGCGTAATGTTGGAGGCTGAGTTTCTTCTGTATAGGCAAGCACCTGAAGTGATAAAGACCAGGATCTACACAGCGAAATGTGACGTCTATTCCTATGCAATTACGGTCTGGGAAATTTTTCATAATGCTGAAACTCCGTTCACGGGCATTGACAACAAAACCATCAAAGAAAAGGTAGGTGCTTATTCTCAATTAATGAACAATTGACTTTACCGTATTTTCTATGATCAGGCTTTTGTTATTTCTTCAAATTTGGCATGTAAGAACAATCAATTTTCGAAGCTATCCGAAGCACTTGCAGATCTCAGATCCGAGATTTCGCCCTCCTTGCGAAACTTCTCTTCCGATAGTGATACAAAGAGTTATAAAGGCTTGTTGGAGAGGAAATCGTAAAAAGAGACCAGTGATGTCACAGGCTGCCCGTTACTTACTGAATGCTCCACCCGAATTGTGAGTTGTTTTTACACCAACCCAAGCTGTAATCGTCGTACATTCCCTTGGTAAAAAAAGTCTAGGATCACCTTCAAGCTCTCCCCCCTCCCCTACTGAAGGATTTTTTGTTGGCCAGGAGTCCTTCTGAGTAAGCTTATGCACCGTTCACGCTTACCAACAGCAAACTGGTGGCTTCGAAATTTTCCCACCAATTCCCTTCGTCTACGCCGAAATGTAGCGCGGAACAAACTTGGAACATCATAAGGAGCGCGATAATATTATTGTGAAATTATTTTTATAACCAGATTAGATCCACCTTTCTTGCACACAGCAAATAGTATGTTGCTTATTATTCTCCCTAAACTCAGTTTTTTAACCAAATTTGCAATATCCTATCTTTTTTTAGACTGGAACCCGGGTTCGCTGGTCGTAAGGCTAAAACAGTGACGTCTTCGGTACGTTTTACCTTGAACACACTTTTTCTTTTGTTTCTATGGATGTCGCTCATTCCACCTAATAAGTACAAGCAAGGTGGAAATAACTCATACCACAAAGTTGCTTAAGGCGAGCAAAACGCGGGCGAAGAGTTCGACGAAAAGCCCTGGCGGAGCTTCGTCCAAAGAAAAGGTAGTTTCTTCAAATTTTTTAAATAGTTATAGTCAGTCAGGGTGCATACATACATGCATAATAATACATACATTACATTACATACGTATACATGCATGATACATACATACATACATACATACATACGCCGACATGCGCCGACATACATACATACATACATACATACATATTTGCATTTCATAGACTTTTATAGGTAGCTTTGCTTGATTATGAGCACTATTTTTTGCACTTTTCAGAGTGTTGAGCGTAGTCCTAGTAAAGAAGTAAGTCAAAGTTAATAACAGTTTATTGTTTTGTTGAACATTTTTGTGACGCTTTTGGATTAGAAGATAGTCGGAAGTAATGCTGTTGCATTTAAGAGGCTGGACCTATTTCAAGGGATCAAAGTTAATCAGATAGAGTTCGTTACCAAGGGGTCGTTTTTTCGCAACAAATTATTGAGAAAGACTCCGATCGTTGGGGGGGGGGGGAGCGAGCGCATAGATTTTCATCTCCGTTCCTTTTTCTGTGTCTGCATGAGAGCAGCTGTTCCCGTAATCCGGGTGCTTTCATTTAAATCCAGGGTGTGTGGTGTTGTAGTACGGATTGATGGGTTGTTGGTACTTTAGAGTAATAAACTAGGACGGATGTAGTTTTTCCTGCCTTAAGCATATCTTATGGATACCGACCTACGCTGTTGAATTGGTCAATAGAGATCAAAATAGTGTTGCCTATACATGATACAAACACTTTGTTCACAACAGTGTTTCTTACTGTGCTTAAACAACTGTCGAAGATTCTAATAGCATTCTGACAACTCGTTTTCCAGAAACTTCATAAATTGACTCCCAACAGAAGACGGGTAAAAGAATTATCAGTGATACTCTTATTATTTTCCCATTGTAGCTGCAGTGCATAGTGAGAAACAACAATTTGCTCATCTCTCGTTGGCACTGTTTTAAAATTACTGGTGGATGTGGATCTTTACAGTGCTGGACGTAATATAGACTCGAATTTTTGGGTTTTTTCTTGTTTTTCTAGGAATTGTGAGCCGCTTCGGACAAAATTTCACTACGGCTACAATGTTACAGAAAGAGCAAATATATAGCAAGAAGAACTTCTAAGTTGAAAAACAAAACTTTATAAAAACTTTATTTTCTTCATCAAATGTTTTCCTTAAGGGGTGACAACTTCGGACTCACAAAGCGAAGGAAGGTTCTACGTGGTTTACTACAACAAATTTAAACAGTGACAACAATATCAGTAATCTGTAGGGCCTCTTCGACGTTCAATGACTTGAATTATACGATTGGTCATACTTGAAATCAGCTTATTCACGAGGTTGCCGTCAACGGCATTCCAGGCATCCACAATCGCCTTTTTTTGCTCAGCAGTGGTCTTATATTGTTTATTATTCATGTAGATAAAGCACACCGTATAGCCGCTTAATGTTTTCTACAGGATCGAGTCTGGCGAATTGGCCGTTCCCCCAAAGTCGGTATATGATTACGTTGCAGCCACCCTCCAGTGCTACCATTCACATGAATCGGGGCGTTATCCTGTTGAAATATGAAATTTCGTTGTGAATTTCTCCTCCAGAAGCGAAGAAGACCATGTTCCAAATACTGGTGCTGAGCCGAGTTCATCTTCTCCGGAACAAACAGCAATTTAACTCGTCTCGAACAGATGGCTGCCCACACCATTACCACTGAAGTTGCGTTTTGAAAAGAAGAGTTTTTCCTTCCTCAGATGCCGCCAGTTGTTGCGAAACCCATCGGGTCCATCACAGTTGAACTTCTCTTCATCGGGCCACAATATCTGAAACGGAGAAAATAGCAGAGGGTATGACACAAGAACTCCATTACTCTTGACCAGTCAGTGCGTATGTTTTGACGTGCAAGAAGAAGGCGATTTTGACGATTCGCGGCAGTAATGAGTGGGGCACAGCGAATACGTCGTCGTACGATGTGTGTACTCTTCGATGAGTTGCGTCGTACTGTTTTGGAGGAAATTTCCAGGTTGTGGTTTGCTTTGATCTGAGCGGACGTCAACAAGGAGTTCGATGCTACTCGCTCTATTGCTCTTCTATCCCGCCCAGTCGTACTGCTCTTCATGCCATTAATAGAACCTTTTTCGAAATCCGAAGGGCGAGTTCCCCTACCCATCACCGAAGGAGGATGACCACGACAAGTGCAGTAATACAGTTTGGCGTAACAAGCTCTCATAAGCGAGTTTAGCTTATTATTACTGAGTGGATCTGTCATTATGACCAGCCCCCAAACGCTGTATTCGATATGAATCGCTGGTTGAGTAATTTCTTCGAGTCAAAGTCAGAAGCGTTCTATGATGCTGACATCAAAAGTCTGCTTGAAAACTGGAGAAGGGCGGTACAACCTGATGGTAATTGCATCGCTTCCTATGGTTCTTTAGAAATAAGAAATAAAATTTTATGTTTTATGTTAAATGGTGAGAATCATTTTTCACAACCTAGTTAATTTTTGGGATCATCTTTTAAAAATGGAGGCCATGAGGCCATGCTGAAGCAATACTGAATATTGAACTCATACCTCATATATTCTCGTAAAACCTTGGGTGAAATAGGTCTAAAAGTTACACGAATGTAAAAATGCAGCCCAACACGCACAAAACTTTATAATATGTGAATTCTGTAGTAGGTGCTGAAACAGCGCGGTATCAGTCTTGTTTCTTGCTATGCACAAGGCTGTTAATGTTATCTATGAACAACTCTTCTCAAAAAAGTGATTTTTTCAGAGCACTCGTTCACGATCTCCAGCGGTTCGAAATGATTTCTAAAATTCTTCTCCTGAAAATTGTTCCGATTAAAAGTTCTTTTTTCAGTTATCCCGTAATCGCCAGTCAAGAAGAAGAAAATGTTCAGCTGAGATGAGAAAGATTCGCACTGTTTGATCTCGAGAAGATTCAAAAGGAACATCAGTTACAATGTCATATATCATTTGCAACAGCAATTACACTACGAATACATTCGCAATTAACTTGCTAACTATAATCAGCTATTAGGATTTCTTTACTCAAATATGTATGTATGTATGTATGTCTAATTTTGTTTGGTTTGACAAGAGATCATCAATTACGTCCTAAGTTTTCGCCATCACTTCCCTTTAATCCAAAATTTTTATTTCTATTTCAATTTAAAATCATTATCCCTCCTTGCTTGGGTGCCTTAAACTACTAGCATTCCTCGTCTCTGTTTCGTGCTTTTTTCCAGCAGCTTCGAGCTTTGTATTCTTGAGCTGCCTTAATCCCTGGTGCTCCTACTTACCGCCGGCTTATGTTAGCTACTCCGTCGTTGATTAATAAAATGTTGAACTTTGTTGTTTCTGCGATGTATGACGTTAATGACTCTCGGCTAGTGCCGCGAAGTATCTTATCCTCATTTCCAAATTGTTAGCGCATTCTAAAGAATTCTCGTGGAACAACAACAAGTTTGTCTGCTTTGGTACTTTTGTTGCTTTTGGAACAATCTTGTTTCCTGGATCCGTGTTGTAAACGTAAAAAGAAACCTCTGAGACATACCCGCCGCTTACATGTAGATTCTCTGATAATGCACTAGTCAACCTGTAAACAGTCCGCTTAAACTTGTACATGTAGGGATCTTCCAAGGTCTCCAGGTTTTTTCTCATTTCCCGCTTTGAATCCAGTTTCGACAGAACGTAACAGCAGATCACCCAGACTTCGTATCTTGTCGAAGAGTTGAAAAAACATCGTAAGTAGAGAATGTCACAAAATGTGATAACCCACAGTATTATGGGAGAGAAAAGTAGTCACTTTTAAAGTATTTTTGTGGTTAAGGCTGTGGTGGGATTTAAGATTAAAACAAAAAGCTTAGGAACCACTAATTTCAGTACATATTAATTAGTACGACATACACACATAACTCGCGGATGAGTCAGTAGAAAGAAAACGCGAGTGTCTTCTATCAAGGACTACTGGGACAGGATTCATCAACGACAAACCCACGGGTATAGAGGGTAGAGACACCCACAATGAAGTCTGCGTCTCTGAGTCTTACCTTATCTCTGTCCTACTCTTGTCTTATCCCTACCCCTTCTACCCCGCATACCCACGGGTTCAATTGTTGATGAATCCGGCCGCTGGACTTCTTCAAGCGGCTTTCACACTACTGTTGCTGCTGTAGCAGCAACGAGCAACGAAGAAGGGGCGGAGTTAGATGCTTGCACTGCGACAAACGATTCATAGCGTCCGATGACTTTGTCCCATTTAAAGTTATTTATATGACCAAGACAACATATTCTCCACTCTGTTCTGTTTCTGTTGTTTTATGTTGGCTGAGACACACATTACGCATTCACGCGCATCAATTAGTAACACTTTGGGCGATCGTTTTTGCTAACCGATATTCCTTTTTCCACTTACTTCTTCAACACCGCCAGATGGGTAAGACAGAATTCCACGAGACTTCAAAGAACGGCATGCGCAAGCACCATTTGGTTGTGTAAGTGGTCACTTTTAGAATTAGCTGCGGGTGTTAGCATATACTCACGCTATTCCGATAGGGGAGGAAAACAATGCTGCTCTATGCAATAGTTTTTAAGAGATGATAATTACACCTACACAATTTCACTGGTATCATGTCTGGATCAGAACAGGAACCTACTACATTAAAGGTTTATTAGTTAATATGGTTAACTGCAATTAGAGTGACGATTATCAAAGAGCATTGTAATGCTTGTCCTGTTTGCTTTCATACATTCGGATTCACCACTGAAAGTAATTTTGTTATAACACAGAGGAATAGGTTTGTTGTAATTTCGTCATTGAGGGCAATCTTGCGGCAACACTACCTTCACTAATTTCCCCATTAACGTTTGCCTCTAGGTGTTTCGTCGGACCCTTTCTTTTCACCGCTTCCTTTTTCATCTATTTTCTGATCCTCGTCCTTGTCGTCACCCTTGGCGTCATTGGCCTTCTTCTTTTCCTCTTCTGTACCCCAGTCACTATCTATATCATCCATTGTTGGATAGGCCTGAAAGTCTGTTTTTGCCAGCGTTGTTATCTGATAGCTTTCAGCGATCTAACTAAAGGTATAGATCATATATAAAACAAATAAATACAAAACTATATCAACGTACGCTTTCTACACGTTTTGCTCCTAAAGCGATCATCAGCTCCTTACGGTTTAACTCTCGTTGCTCCTTAGGTTGGATTTTCTGTGAAATGCAAATGCTGCGTTTTGTTATAGTGTGAAATAATTTTATATGGAAAAACTGAACAACATAGCCACTGCATACATCTGCTCGTCGTGGTTCTTTTTCCTTTCCCCTGTGGTCATCTTCCATGTCATCATCGATTAGGCCCTGTAATTAGGCAATGGCAGTTGTTAATTAGGTTTGTTGGATTTTGAAGCGCTTCTACAAGCACTGCGTACGAAATAAATACTGTGTTGTAGAAAAGGCATCACAGCCCCCACATTTCCTTGAACAAACCAACGCTGCTTGCACAGAGGCGATGAATTTAAGGACTTTGAAACATCTCATCTGGGCTAAAGGGGTAGCTTTAATGTATGTAAAGGTGCGCAAAATCGCAGACACACAGTGTGACGTTTACTCCATTTTAAGATCCCGTTTATACCTCGAGAATTGAGTGATCGACTGTCGCGATCAGTCGCCGCGCCTCATTGCACCGTTTCCCTGACGCTGAGCGGTTAAGTCCTCCACACACATTTGGGGTAAGGTGACAGCCTTATCTGAAATCACAGGGCAGGGAGGCGGAGCTTCCTGACGGCGAGAAGTGTCGCGTCGCGCCCTCACACTTTCGTTTGCTGATCGTCGGCAGTGCGGCTGTGGCGGCACCGTAAATGCCCCTGCGGCATTAGCGATTCAGATCGTTATTGCCGCAGCAGTCTAGCCGTGAATGGTAGAAATGATGGATTGGAGCGAGTAGCGGAAATAGACCCGGACTGGAAAGGTTGCGCCGCTTCGCCGCCCTGCTCCTTTGCCACCTGCCTCCCTTAAGAATGGATTGCGGTGGAGCGGCGCGGCTCTGCGGTGCGGCAAAAATAGAGTAGAGCACAGCGCTGCGACCTTATTTCACCCTATTTCTTCCGCCCGCCGCTTGACGCTTGGATACGAAAGTGTGCTGCGGCCTTTGAGCCGGAAGTCCAGTGAAGTCCTCGCGCGATGATACATTTTTGCTTACTTAAACCTTCGCGATTGAAGGCGGATTCCAGGACTTGGGCTTGGATTCCAGGACTGTGAAATTTCCTCTAGTTCTCTGGATTTCCTATAAATTTCTCACTGAGCGTTGGCATCGTATTACTTGTGCGATCTACTGATCAGCATAGGTTCTAATTTCTACCTTATGGGAGTTACGTTTTTCTCTCTATTTTGTGGTCGTCATTAGATATTACGGAATAACGTTTTTCACCATCAAAATCCATGCAAAATAAAAGTAACCAAACGCGTGAAAGAAATAACATGGACACGATAACGGTCATAATAAACTACAGGAAAAAGAACTAAGCACAGGATTAAGAACAGTATGCAATACTCTGAAAAGCAACTGGCGTTGCAATCTGTACGAACACGAAACAGGTTCTATGTCGCGTCTCGCGACCTTCGCAGCGCCTCGGTCCCCGTGGGCGTTCAGGCTCGCGGTGCGCCGATGAGGCGCCATCGCGCGGCCTGCCCCCACCTCCGCCGGCATCGATCCGCGAGCGGGGCGTGCGCACTCGAGCGGGCATAACCCGCTTCCTGCTCAAAGTCGGCAATTCAGTCTACGCCTGCACCGACATCGAGCGGGCGCGCCAATCCGGGATCGTCCTTCTGCCAGCTTCCTACTCAGTTCAACCGGAGCCAGCCTGCGGCCTGGCCTGGCCACATTGTAGTCTCGCTTCACCACATCGACTGCAGATCGGAGGGAGGACAACCCTTCCAAGAAGGGTCGTAAGGGCTGAGAGCGCGGAGTGGTGACTACAATGAAGCGCCCTGCCTGTCTACATCTCTGGCCTCTCTCGTCACTCCACTCTGCCGGCTATACTCTCTATCACCTAATACATCGTCGACTCTTCGCTATGTTCTACTATGTCGGCCTAGTCGTTGTGCGATAAATCTGTCCTGGGGTCGGATTCATGAACGCGGCCGGATGTAAATTCTACCCCCCACTTACCTCGACGACCATTTACCCGCCACTTTCCCCGAACTTACCTCCGTTTTCTGATTCATGACGGCCAAGGCGAGGGTTTTGCTCCGTGGCCAATTTCTGACCCAATGTGCATGCCTCCGCTGGCCCGCTGGCATCAGCTAACAGCGAAAGCAAGCAGTCACACTTGCTGCTGGGACGTCGCTGGCACCGACACTAGCAGCATCGTATTTAGGGGAAAAAATGTGAAAGGTAGGGTTGGGCGAGGGGGGGGGAGGGAGGGAGCGGAGTGGAAACTAGTAGCATAGCAGGAAGTAGAAAAACAATGGTAAATGTGGGCCTACATGACTAATAATGGGTGCCGTCCACCACAGTAGCCTCCATAGACAACATATACCAAGGAAGGCTAAGGTGGCGGACGGGCATAGTCCACCCACGCAAATCGTAAATTATGATTTGCGTGGTGGACTACGCTCATGGTGGTCCAAGCCGACCCACAATGCCACTGAAGGAAGCAATTCACTTAAAAATAAGTGGCATTGTGGGCCGCCGTGGTCCACAGAGCCCAAAAAATCATGGAATGCAAGCCTAATAGAGAAAAACAAAAGGTAAAACAACTCATCGAAGTGTGGCAAAGACGAGCGCATGGCGACGGCAACTAGGCGCCCCTGCCAGGCATTGAATTTGCGGCTGGCGGCCAGCTCAGAGCTGGTTAAGGGCCAGCGGAGGCATGCATTGGGTCAGAAGTTGGCCGCGGAGCAAAACCCTCACCTTGGAGGTAAATGTTCCCCGACGCGCTGACGGGGTAGCATTTACCCCGACACTTACCCCCAATTTTTCCCGCCGCGCGTTCATGGATCGCGCGTAAGTGAGGAGTGGGGTAAATTTTGCACTTACCCGCCGGTAAATCGTTCATGAATCCGGGCCCTGGTCCTTGGTTTGCTGAACGAGGGATTGCTGTGAGTCTGTTCGTATCTCACAGTTATTCGTTATTGTTGGTATTACTGTGTATTATTATTGGGTTGTCGGTAAATGCCTGTGAAACCCCTCGCGGGGTCCGTTCAGAGGGGCAGGGGCAGTGTCGTCATGATCCAGGCAGGCAAATCATACATCAGGTAGTGTCTCCCCACGGTAACATGATTGCTGCAGCCCAGGGCTGAATGGATGCAATTCAGGCGGGAGTGAAGGAGCGGACCCGGGAAATCCCTACTTCAGGGCATGCGACCAATTCACCTCCCCGGGGCACTAGGCCTTGGCAGCTTCGGGTGTCCCATGGGGCAGGCTGGTGTCCCACGTGTTAGCGGCACAGCCGCTGAACTGGGGCCATCGACTTGCGGCATTCTACTGGCTAGAAAATAGTGAACTGCAACACGAATATGAAGTCTTGTTTGATCTCAGAATATTTTGTATCATTTCACCGAGACGATCGCGACGCATTGCCATATTTTCGAGAGGGATGTGGTGAGACGTTGAGCGACGCTAATGAACGTGCTTGCATATAATACAATCTTGCCGGGTTAGCCTCGGTACCGGGCGATGCTATCCATTAGGCCTGTGTTATACAATCGCTCACCCTGAGCGAAGCCTAATGATTAGCTCGAAAATGACGACAGACTTACAGGTTTCGCCTTCTTGATGTGCTTTCCTCGAATAGACTTTGAACCCTCTGTTTCCACCGCCTTCCTCGTTTGTGTTTGCTGAAAGAGCGAACAATTTTTTGTGAACTTGGTGCTCAGCAGTAGATTTCTAAAACCCTTTCTTGCCTCGCCTAACGATAATGGCTTTGTTTCAAAGGCAACGCTCAGCTTCTACTCGAATACATAGTGGGTTACCGTTTCCTTCAGGGGAATTAGGTGTTTCTTCGATGATAATGACTTGGCAACTTCAGCACGACGTGACTGGACTGGAGTGTCCGCCAGTTTCTTCCTACTACTCAGTGAACCTTGTTTTTGTGGACGAGGACGTCTCGATGACGAAGATGATGATGAGGCCGGTGCGCGCTGAAACATACTGCTGAAGCAGCGTAATGTTGTATGCCACCAAATCTTTCGTGTTCGGTGGTTGGTTGGATTTTCTGTTTCTCAGGGTCTGTATCAAAGGGTGGATCCCATGGTGAAACTGCAGTCGCGCACTCATTAGTTAAAAGCTGCACTGACTGATGCGTGACACTCCAACCGCATAGAAGGATGGTGCGGCGAACGCCGTTGGTCACAGACTCGGCATGGTTCTCCAGGCAGGTTGGCTGAACTAAAAGGCGATGCTTAGCCATTGCTTGACATTGCTTGCTTGGCTTGACTCAGATATTCTTGTTACTTTATCGGACACTTCAGTATAATAAAATACATTCAACAGCTCCACGCTAAATACTTGGTGGAATTGGCGGGCACCTACAGCGGTCGTTTTATATTATTCATAGAAATAGAAAGTTACTGGGCGATCCTTGCACACCTTCTTTTAGGTCTGTAAAATTGTGTGTGCTCATGCAGGGCGGCAGACCACGCGCCCGAAATGTCTGGACGAAGAATGGCTTCGAGTAAGGCGCGCCAACCGCTCGCATCGCAATTTGACGAGGAGCGCAGCAGTCATACCGTGATCGACTCGTTTATTATGAAATGAAATGGGTTTACGAATGTGACGGAAACGGACGTCTATTTTTTGTCTCGGAGTGACTGAAACGGAAGTAAACGGTTGGAAGGCAAGGCAATAAATGGCTGAGGATGGGGACCACTTTCTAAATATGTTAAAAATTACATCAAATTATAAAATGTGTTTAAAGTTGCTGTGCAGTACTCTTTGTACTAGACCACATTGAATCTTCCTTGCTCTTGAGCAGTACTCATTTTCTGTTTATGCTCGTTAAGGGAAAGGGAGGGGGGGGGGAATACATCTACTTAAGCACGAACTATAACATCACAGAAAGATAATATCGAAGAATATGTATCTGAGGCGACTTTCAAGTAAGAGGGGGCCAAGGTGGCTAGCCTTGTTAGTGGCAGAAACGAACTGCAAAAACGGAAATAAACACGTGTTAGAAAAAGAACTGAAGGGATTTTCCACTGTTTAACAAAGGGCTATGTGGGATAATTAAGGTGGAGGCCAGCCGTGCTGCACCGTTGTGAGCACGGAGCTAGGCAAATGAAGGAACTTCAGGGTGTTGCTCAGACAACCCAGCAATATTGAAATTGTCCACATGAGATTCCTTTCCTTGCCTAAATCGCAGCAGCCGTTTAAGCTGATCTCCATTCCCCAACTAGTGTCGCGCCGGACAGAATTCCAGCAGCGTAAATACCAAAAAAAGAAAAACTGCAACTTTTGTTGGACTCCTTGTTGTCTTATCGCCTCTTAGCTTACGTTGCTACGCATGATGCGCGTAACCTCATAACATTTTGTTTGTTTTGGTTTTATTATTCTTTGTTTGTACCATGCAGCAATAATTGTCCGTTTCATACTGTTATTTTTATTTACTAAGAAGCGTCCATTTGTTCTGCAGAAGGATGCATGCTACATGCATTACTCCCTCTTTTCTCAATTCTGAATGGTGCTATGCCTGAGCCGGGGGGGGGGGGGGGGGTGAAACATCTTAAAACGGGTAAGCTAGATGAGTCACGCCTCAGAGTTCTTCCCTTTCCTTGTTCCTTCGGAGCAATGAACACGTCTCCATCAATTTAGATGTGGCTAAAAGTCCACTCAGTATCTTTGTTAACTATGAGCAGAATATGATGAAGAAGGTTCTTTTAATAGGGACGCTCTGCTAACTATCTTCAGCGTTGAAAAGTTGACGCACTCCATCCCCTATTCTTCCATTTAAAGACGAGCGCGAGCTTGCCAGCAAGCCATGCTCCGTTTAATCGTTCCGTCCGGACTTCACTTGGGGGGATGTTTACTTTCCTCGGTTAGCGACGTAGGTCTGATTGTAACCCTTTTTTCAACACACGCGCTGCTAGTATCACGTACGTCGCTTCCATTCACAGTGCTTACTAGCAACTTTATGATCTTTTTCTTCTTCTTCTCCTGAGCGTTTAGTCCCGCGCAGTCGCAGGGTCCGCTGTTCTTGTGATCTGCCGCCACCTCATCCTATCAAGGGCGTCATCTGCCGTGGCGCCGACTTCGGCGAGATCTCTCTTGATGACGTCCTTCCATCTTTTCCTTGGGGCTCCTCTCGGACGCTTTCCGGGTGCCTCGAAATCTAACCTTGTGGGGTGATCCTCTGGTCTTCTGAGGACGTGTCCATACCACCTCAGACGCTGCTCTGTCATCTTCAGCTGGATCGGGGCTGTCTTCATCACTGCCCTAACATCCTCGTTTCGCACCCTGTCCCGACGGGTCCATCCACATGCCCACCTCAGCATCCTCATCTCCGCCGTGTGCAGTTGCCGCTCCTGCGCCTTACCCAGGGCCCAGCACTCACTGCCGTAGAGGAGGGCAGGTCTTACAACTGTTCTATAGAGCTTGCCTTTGAGCGTCCTGGAGCATCTACGGTCGCAGAGGATCCCTGTGGACTCCCTCTACTTGAGCCAGGCTGCGTTTATCCGTCCCCTGACCGCCTGGTCCACACTTCCTTCTTCGGATAGGTCACTTCCGGGGTAGCGGAATTCTTCCACCTTCTCGATCGTTTCCCCTTGGCAGTCTATGATCGATCCAGCGCACTACTCAGAGCTGATGAACTTCGTCTTCTTCACGTTCAGCCGTAGGCCGTTGTCTGCGAGGGCTCTCTGCCACAGCTGCACATTCTCCTCCAGCTCCTCCTGGTTGTCGGCTACTAGGGCGATGTCGTCCGCGTAGAGGATCGCTCTCAGAGAGCCTTCCTCAAGGTGGTTCACTATAGAGTCAAGCGTCAGCAGGAAGAGGAACGGGCTCAGAACCGACCCTTGGTGTACCCCCACTGTGATGTCCACTTTCCTTGTCACCCCGTGTGGAGTTCGTATCGCCGCTTTCGAGCCCTCGTACATGTCCCTTATGACCATGATCAGACGTTCCGGAACACCCCTCCCTCGAAGGGCATTCCAGATTACGGCCCGAGCTAGTCTGTCGTAGGTTTTTTCCAGGTCCAGGAATGCCAGGTAGCAGGGTTTTCGTTTCTCCCGATATTTCTCCATCACCTGACGAGCGATGAAGATGGCGTCTGTGGTGGACCTCTCAGGCATGAAGACCCACTGCACCTGGGAGATGGGTACCATCTCCCTCAGCCTTGAGTCGACCAGTCGTTCGTAGATCTTCATCGTGTGTGAGATCAGTTTGATCCCTCGGTAGCTGGAGCATTCGGAAGCGCCTCCCTTCTGCTTGAAGATGGGGACTATGGTGCTGTTCCTCCAGTCATCCGGTATCTTACCTTCTTTCGTGATTCTGTTGAGTGAGGAACTGCGTCAGCCAGTTGATTCCGAGGTCCCCGAGCACCTTCCAAGCCTCTACTGGCACACCGTCAGGCCCTGCTGCCTTTCCGAGTTTCATCTTCCCTATGGCCTTGCGAACCTCTTCTTGCGCCCAAGGTGGGATGGGTCCTTCCGTTGGTTGTTCTCCCTCAGCCTTCCGACGAGGGAACTCCTCGTTCAGGAGTTCCTTGAAGTACTCCTCCCATCTCTCTCTGACCTCGACCGGCTTCCGTAACACCCTACCGTCAGCACTCTTCACAGTCTTCACTACTCGAATGTCGAGGCTAGCTCTATGACGCGCCTTGGCCAAGTGAATGAACTTCTCTCCCTCTAGCCCGTCTAGTTTCTAGTACAGGGCATCCATTTCCGCGTTCTTTGCCTTCGCTACAGCTGTTTTTGCCACTCCCCACATACCTGCTATGGAGAGGTAGTCGCCTTCTGGTACGGCCCTTATGGCTTCCTCGAGCGAGAGGTAGAAGTCATCCTTGTCGTGCTCGGAGCATCCCGTCTGCGGAGCGTAGACAGACATGATGGTCCACTTACCCTCCTTCGTGTCCAGCCGCAGTGACATGATGCGGTCGTTTATTCTTTGGACAGCCGCTACTGAATCCTTGAGGGACTCCGCGACAGCTATCCCTACCCCGTTCCTCTTGGTGTCCTCTCCGTTGTAGTACAGCTTGACCCCTTCTCCGATCTCCCTGGCTTTCGCCCCTTTCCATCGCGTTTCCTGCAGACAAGGGACTTGTATCCTTCTGCGCTTCATCAGGTCAGCCACTTTCCTGGATCTTCCGGTCAGCATTCCCACATTTAGAGTCCCCAGTCGAACTAGTTTCTTTAGCCGAGGTCGTTCGGCCCTCGGTAGCCCTCGACCACAGAACTCGGGCGGGGGTTCTGTGCGCCACTTCCGGGTGACGTCCTAGCCTTTACACTGATTCTATTGCGACTTGTGATCATGGTTTTGTGACGAGGTTTCTCCATCAGCCGGCCTGTCAACCTGGGCCTGACGCTGGAACCGCTGCCATTTTTGCAATTTTTGCAGGGCATGGCGTGCCGGAGCCGGGAGTCGAACCTGTGACCGTTTGTGCATGAAACTACACTACTAACCACTAGGCTAACTCGGCTCTCAACTTTATGATCTGCTATTTGGAATAAAACAACTCACAGACGGTGGCTTCTCCTTTTGTTTCTCCTTGCTAGCCCAGTCCTTTGGCCTTTTTTGACACGTAACCAGAAACCCTGCATATACGCAGACATGCCGCCACATAGGTTGAAAGGAAGGCGGGTGCAGTTCAAGCTCCATGAAATCAAGCCCATTGAACCTGTTCTCAGTGGTACAAGATCACATTGCATTTTTAGACCTATCGAACTACCTATCATTCTAGAGCTGGGCTGAAGGCTGAAGGGGAGACGACCAGATTTGCAAGCGCAAAATTGAGATCGGAGCACACTTTCGCTGGACCAACGTCCAATTTAATGATAGTGATGATATTCCGAAGTGAATTGTTTAACGCAGATACTATCCATAACTCCGTTTATTGGTCCTGAGCGTATTACAGTTTGGGGAGGGGCGCTCTTGTCACGATAACTTTTCCATCGTTTTCTGTAGCGCTTTGTTCCAACAAGCTCGTAGTAATGGAGTGGAAACCCACTAGGAATCCGAAGCATGTTATACTACAGCAGGATGTTTGTGGAAGGCATCCACGATAGGGAGGGAGTGCACTCTTTGGATCTTTTCCAGTTAGGAGGAGACAGTGCTAAGGTGACAGCTGCGTTCAGCATCCTACGACATTGCACCACATTCTCTGAGTCCGCAGTTTCATCGTATCATTTCTTGTAACTGAGGCTCTGGACAAATGGAAGGGAGAGGATGTGGATCTTACGTAAAAACACGCTCTTGCAATTCAAATTTTTCCCACGCTAAGACGATCGGAAGGCACGTCGTCAACGTTGTAAGATCACTGAAAGCAAATCGGAATAGATGCATGGCAGAAGAGCGCACAGTTAGAGCTGGAGCACATTCTTTCGACGCGCCGCACACTTGGGCTGCGTCGGCGTCCATGTAGAGGTTCGATCGATGCGGATCCGTCTCTTGTACGCCCACGGTGGCACTGCGAGCAGGCGGATCGTGGCGCAGTGGATGGTGGCATTGCTTCATGCGAAGGAGGTTGGGGGTTCGGTTCTCCTGCGTAGGAGGGCAGATATAACTCCAACGCCGAGCGAACCCTCTGGCGTCGCGCACGGTCCGCGACGAAATTGGACAAGTTGTCACGGTCCGACTGCTTTTGACAGGAACGGCTAGTTACGCTTCCGACAGGGACGGCTGGTGACTCGCGCTAGAGCGCGAAGGCCTTGTTTAGCGTGCGCTCGACGCACGACGCGATGCCACGTGTAGTGGCCGAATTGATCAATCGCGTCGATCGATCAATTTTGCCACTACACGTGCATCGCGTCGCCCGTCGCGCGCACACTAAACACCGCAAAGTGCGTGTCGGCGACCGCGTTTTTCGCGTAGAGTGAGAAAAGTAGTTGGGTGAGACACGTCTGCTGTCTCCTGAAAGAGAATTCTATGCGTACTGGTAGGGAATTCTATGCTCAGTTCTATGCCTACCTCGCTCATACTAGTGTATTGTTAACCGGTAGCAAATTAGAGTTCAAAGAATCCTAGCGAAGATAGCTGTTAGATCTCCATACATGTCTAGTCTCACGCGCGTGAACTTTAAGTTATTGTCAGTTAAGCTTGTCAAGTTCAGATCTTCTTGAAAATTCCTTCTTAAAGTGGGAGCGCTTGTTAACAAAGTGCGGATGGAAGAGACTCAATCAATTTCAAATGAGTGAAGGGAAACGGACCTGGTGAGGAAAATTCGAGATCATAACTTGGCCATGATTACTAAGTAGAAGTTTCGAAAGCAAGTGCTTGTAAGTTCCCGAAATTTTTCACAAATTTTCTACAAACAATTGTCCTTGTTGTCAAGCGTGAAGTTTCCAGGGATTGCTGAGACGTGAGACTTTTGCTAGGATTCAGATACAGATTAAGGGCGCGCTAATCCATAGCTTTTCCCTTAATTCCTACCTTCCACACTTGACCGTCACCTTTTTCCAACACACTTGTCATAATTCAATTGCTGCTTTAACACTGGTAAAATTTCGTGCCCTGCGGCCAACTGAGCGTCACCGAGCGCACGTCCAGGTTTCAGCGCCTCGACGTCGCGTTGGAATTACGTCCTGAACCCCATTTTTCCAGCTGTATGCGCTTCTGCTTCTGCTTCTGCAGAACCCAACTGCGAAATGCTCCTGGGCGACGAAAGCATTTTTCACGCGAGCAGCTTGGATGGACCACACCCAGAGTCCCTTCCCTAGCCTGGTTCTGCGTTGAAGCAGAACCCAGCTGCGCACTTCCCGGCTAAGCAGTTTTAGTGCGCTCAGAGTCATCAAATGGAGATATGCGTACCTCAGTGTTAAGCGCTCCCGCGAGGGAAGTCATGCTTGAATCCATGTTTCGCGCTCAAAATCTGTTCCGATTTGGTTTCAGTGGCCATAGATCCACTCGTCGTCAAGGCATGGAGGTGTGACGTCACCATCTCGAAAAATGTGAATGGAGAGCGTTATTTGCGAGGGAGAGGAAGAAATTGCACATGAGGACCGCATCCTGGAATTCCTTTCCTTGCATGATCCTGCAGTACGATGCAGAACCCGACTCAACATTTCCCCACCCACTGAGGGATGTGAGCAGCTTTGGTATGAGTACTTTAGGTGGACCACATTCCGGAAATCCTTCTTTACCTAATCCTGCGCTCAAAGAGCGCAGAAAATCTGCATTCCGCAGCTGAGCGGTTTGATACACAATCATTGAATGGAGATATCCGTTGCCTCGGTGTTAAGAGCTTCCCCTAGGGAAACCGTACTCCATGTTTCCCGCTCCAAAAATGAGTCGAATTTCCTTTGCTTTGCATAGGCTAGCTCCTCATTGAATCTCCTGAACCTGTCGAGACATGGGCGCAATGGGAGTTGGGGAGAGGGCATCCATGGGCTTCAACCTCCTTCAGCGTTGTAGTCGGATATTGTGACGTGAAATTTTTCATTGTACACGAACTGACGCGTAAGGACCTGCAATGCAAGTTGCAACCAGAGAGGCTAGGTCAAACGGTACGTCTCGCGCCAACTAAACGGGTAAAAACTCGTCCTGAAAAACTCGGGAAACGCCGCAACACGTCGTACTTTTTTTAGTACTGATGGGCTGTCTCACCCTTTCCAACTATTGCGCCCCTATTTGCGTCCTATTCCTATCCTTTTATGTTGCTACCTTACTTCACGTCAAGTTATGATGTCGCAGATCTCACTTAGCTTGAGCTGCACCGCGAACTGTAGAAAACATGACTTACGGCATAAAAGTACGACAATAATTATGTTGGCAATTGAGTACATATTTGTTTGAAAACGAAGGCGACGTCGCTGCTCTGAATGCATTCGATCAATTAGGAGGCACTGCCAATGTGACCGAGGCAACTCACATCCGACTGCCTTTCAGCGATGCAAACTAATAAAAATAAGGCACATTCTGAGTGGAAGAGCTTATCACATAGTGTGTTCCAGTATCAGAACGTTTTGTAGCTAGATCAGTTCACTTATGTAGCCACTTGTTTGCAGAACTTCCGAGATTTAAGTGGACGTTAAGGCCTATGGCATACCACCAGCGACGAGTTCGGCGACGGCACTGCCAACGGACAAGTAGTCGACTATTCGTGTTGGGACCTGTCAGAAACAATGGGGAGAGAGCGCGTGCTTGCCGGTTGTCGCTGCCACGTCGGCACTGTGTGTCGTTGGAGAGGGGGCATACCGCCAGCGACCGGTCGTCGCTGCGCTTTGCACGGCGACCAGCTGTCGCCCGACCCTTTGCACCACGCATGCGCGCACGCAAGCGTCACTAATCGCGCTCCAGTGCCAATTCTCGCCCCCGCCCAACACCGCCGTCGCTGAAGCCGCCGTTCCCCGTCGCTCCGCTCCTCTCGTCGCTGGACTTGTCGCCGGCGGTATGCCATAGGCCTAAGGCCTATGGCATACCACCAGCGACGAGTTCGGCGACGGCACTGCCAACGGACAAGTAGTCGACTATTCGTGTTGGGACCTGTCAGAAACAATGGGGAGAGAGCGCGTGCTTGCCGGTTGTCGCTGCCACGTCGGCACTGTGTGTCGTTGGAGAGGGGGCATACCGCCAGCGACCGGTCGTCGCTGCGCTTTGCACGGCGACCAGCTGTCGCCCGACCCTTTGCACCACGCATGCGCGCACGCAAGCGTCACTATTCGCGCTCCAGTGCCAATTCTCGCCCCCGCCCAACACCGCCGTCGCTGAAGCCGCCGTTCCCCGTCGCTCCGCTCCTCTCGTCGCTGGACTTGTCGCCGGCGGTATGCCATAGGCCTAAGGCCTATGGCATACCACCACCGACGAGTTCGGCGACGGCACTGCCAACGGACAAGTAGTCGACTATTCGTGTTGGGACCTGTCAGAAACAATGGGGAGAGAGCGCGTGCTTGCCGGTTGTCGCTGCCACGTCGGCACTGTGTGTCGTTGGAGAGGGGGCATACCGCCAGCGACCGGTCGTCGCTGCGCTTTGCACGGCGACCAGCTGTCGCCCGACCCTTTGCACCACGCATGCGCGCACGCAAGCGTCACTAACCGCGCTCCAGTGCCAATTCTCGCCCCCGCCCAACACCGCCGTCGCTGAAGCCGCCGTTCCCCGTCGCTCCGCTCCTCTCGTCGCTGGACTTGTCGCCGGCGGTATGCCATAGGCCTAAGGCCTATGGCATACCACCACCGACGAGTTCGGCGACGGCACTGCCAACGGACAAGTAGTCGACTATTCGTGTTGGGACCTGTCAGAAACAATGGGGAGAGAGCGCGTGCTTGCCGGTTGTCGCTGCCACGTCGGCACTGTGTGTCGTTGGAGAGGGGGCATACCGCCAGCGACCGGTCGTCGCTGCGCTTTGCACGGCGACCAGCTGTCGCCCGACCCTTTGCACCACGCATGCGCGCACGCAAGCGTCACTAACCGCGCTCCAGTGCCAATTCTCGCCCCCGCCCAACACCGCCGTCGCTGAAGCCGCCGTTCCCCGTCGCTCCGCTCCTCTCGTCGCTGGACTTGTCGCCGGCGGTATGCCATAGGCCTAAGGCCTATGGCATACCACCACCGACGAGTTCGGCGACGGCACTGCCAACGGACAAGTAGTCGACTATTCGTGTTGGGACCTGTCAGAAACAATGGGGAGAGAGCGCGTGCTTGCCGGTTGTCGCTGCCACGTCGGCACTGTGTGTCGTTGGAGAGGGGGCATACCGCCAGCGACCGGTCGTCGCTGCGCTTTGCACGGCGACCAGCTGTCGCCCGACCCTTTGCACCACGCATGCGCGCACGCAAGCGTCACTAACCGCGCTCCAGTGCCAATTCTCGCCCCCGCCCAACACCGCCGTCGCTGAAGCCGCCGTTCCCCGTCGCTCCGCTCCTCTCGTCGCTGGACTTGTCGCCGGCGGTATGCCATAGGCCTAAGGCCTATGGCATACCACCACCGACGAGTTCGGCGACGGCACTGCCAACGGACAAGTAGTCGACTATTCGTGTTGGGACCTGTCAGAAACAATGGGGAGAGAGCGCGTGCTTGCCGGTTGTCGCTGCCACGTCGGCACTGTGTGTCGTTGGAGAGGGGGCATACCGCCAGCGACCGGTCGTCGCTGCGCTTTGCACGGCGACCAGCTGTCGCCCGACCCTTTGCACCACGCATGCGCGCACGCAAGCGTCACTAACCGCGCTCCAGTGCCAATTCTCGCCCCCGCCCAACACCGCCGTCGCTGAAGCCGCCGTTCCCCGTCGCTCCGCTCCTCTCGTCGCTGGACTTGTCGCCGGCGGTATGCCATAGGCCTAAGGGGTCGTTCAGAGCATCATCGCTGTACGACGCGACGCAATGATAAGCTTACATAACGATCGAGCGACGTTGCGTCGCGAGGTGTTCAAACCTGTTTTGCAGCGAACAACTTATCGTTCGGCGATATCATCATCGCCACGCGATGAAATTATCGCCCCATTTCAAAATGCGATGAAGTCATCGCGTGGCGATGCAATTTGATCTCTCATTACCTATACCTTATATCATATGTCTATCCGAGCGTGAACCTGGTCTACGACTTCTATAAAGTATTTTTTTTAATTTCTAGAATCTTCTGAGGAGACCGAAGGAACACAGAAAACCGGCGATAACTGTTATTTCTGGTGAATTTGTTGTAGTTTTCCTATCATCTCAGTTTAGAAGTTATCTGAGTGATAAACTGATAAACTGATCTAATTTGTACTAATACCGTTTGACGCAAATAGGGTTCGGGGGAGGGTCACAATGTAGTACACCCGTATTCGTTTTTTGAAACCGAAATCTTTTACCCTACCTCTGCAGTGAACTGAGCACTGCCATTTATGATGTAACTGTATACAGACATGCCTTCTTACCAAGGCGTAATCATCATCAGAATACAAGGATGCCTATGAGAGAAATTCTGCTTGGAGGAAGGCACTTGATGACTTAGAAGTAGGTTGTGAGCTGTCATAACTATGTTTTGTTGCGATCAAAACTTCTAGCGCCAGGCAGGACTCGAACCCGCACTTCCCTCTAACCGGGCGGGAATGCTCTACGCCATTACACCACCGGCGCCGTTTGATCGAACGCAACATCCCGCCCGGTTAGAGGGAGGTGACTTAGAAGTAGACCTACAAGATCTGTGGACTGTGAGTACTAGTTGTTTTGGCTAGAAGGGGATAGGTACAACCACCTAGTAGGAGGGAGGTCTTCCCCTACTCAGTGGTTGTACCTATCCCCTGAATTACTTTATAGAAGTCGTAGACCGCCCAAACGCTCTAACGCTCATATATACATATGATGTAAGGTATAGGTAAGGAGAGAAAGAATTGAATCGCCACGCGATGAATTCATCGCTGCTTGAAATGGGGCGATATTTTCATCGCGTGGCGATGCTGATAATTGCGTGCGAAAAGGTGTTCGCTGCAGAACAGGTATGAACACCTCGCGACGGGGCGACGCGAAGTGTTCATACGATATGGGGTGGATTATGATGAGATGTTAGAGATTATGTTCAGATGTTAATCACGTGCCGTTAATAGTGCAGCGATTTCCAGATGAGGGAGCGACGCGATCATCGCGTCGCTTCGATAGTGGGCTTCGCGTCGCCACGCGAACGCTCTGAACGACCCCTAAGAGCTGCACCGCGGTGTGCTGCGGCGTATTGAAAATCTCTCATACCGATTATTCGCGCTGCCCAATTGACATAGGTACATTCATTTTGTCACGTCGCACCGCTCACGTTGACTAGCCTTCCTGCCGTAGTTCAACACTAGGTCGGTTGGGAACGGCTGACGCTCTTCCGCTACCATTAGCGTTCTTCAAGAACCCTGTCCCCTTCGGATCTACTCTAAGTCTTTTCGGTTTTTACCTATTTATTTATTTTCCCTAAATAGTGTGTATGAATTTTTATTCCCAATATGGACACAGCAAATTAGGCAAGAAATACTTACGAGGAAGGTCAATGAAGTGATCGTGGAGATACTCAATGCGACCTACAGGGTCGTAGGGCGTTCTCTGGGAAGCACCACAGTGGTTTCCAAATTTCCTGCGAACCTCTGGGTAGGTCAAAAATTGCAAAAAACTAGCGCTTAAGTGCGGCCTGATATCGCAAAACTGACACCTGGAATACCCTTGCCGTGCCCAGAAATGATACTGCAAAAGGTTTGGAGCCTCAGTCATTGCTAGAACGTGAGATTTGGCGAATTCATAATAGAAGCGGGAAGTCACATTCAGAGGAGGCCTTCCACCAGGAAGGCGGAACCGATCAATGGGCGAGTGAATAGATCAATGATAAAGGATAAAAGGATAAAGGACGGCGTTAATCAATCCCTTCTGGGATGCTCCAGCGCATTCTACTTCTACGGGATGTCGTGGAGGCGACATGAATGCGTATTTGGCCATACAATGACTTGCGGTGGCCAGCCGATGAACAAGTCAGCGCTCTATCCTTCCCAGACAAGTCTGGTACCAATTCACCGACCCCGGAGACTTGGTTGGCCTGGGCGGGAAATCCGAACCAGGAACCTGGTATCGGGTGCACGCGACAGTCGCGCCTCCTACGACTGCGCTACACGCGCCCATAGATCAATGGGCCAACGAGAAATAGACTCTCTACATACTACAAGGAACGACTTTATGAATGCTCGGTAACTTGTGTATGGGTGCCACGCGGGTCCTCTTTTGTTTTAACTCGAGCAACAGTCGAGTTTTACCCCAAACTTGGGTAAATAAACCACAATTAATAAGCCTATTAAATACATTACAATAGTAATTATAAAAATAGAATCGGAGAGGGGGAGGAGAGGAGGGGAGGAGGAGGCCAGGAGCGAAGGCTCCGACTGACTGTCCTTGCACTGTGAGCACGGTAATTATGCAGAGCCGGGGAGGGCGGAGCAGGCTGCCATTTGATGAAGCTGCTGATAAGTGTTGTTGAACAAGCACGTACAGCTCGATCAGCCAGCAGGTAACGAAACTGAAACTTGCAAGTGAGTCATAGGATAGGACATGGATAGCATATGGTAAAGAATTAGGACATGAGATACAGGTAAAATGCAGGTAAAATGCAAGTAAAAAGGTAGAGGGTTCCTCTACAGACGTTCAGACCAATGGTTCGTCTTCGATAAAACCCAAAAGCATTCCACAAAGCCAGCATTGCACCAAGCAATGGTCGTGGTGAGTGATTGATGGTCAGCAGCCGGCTTGATCCACTACAACTTCCTTGTTCCGGACAAAACGAAAACACAGCGGAGAATTGCTGTGAGAAACTCGACAAAATGCAGCAAAAAATGCATTGAATTTACCCGGCATTGCTCAACAGAAAAGCTGTAATTCTACTCCATGACAACGCCGGCAGCGCGACAGGAGGTGCACCCACCCCTCGCTGGGGGGCGTGGCGTCAGGAGGTACACCGTTTTTCTGCGGACCGAAAACTTTTGTTTTGCGTGTCAAAGGTTTCGTAAGGCAGCCGTCAGACTCACGATGAAGCCTAGGGGGTTGGGGGTGGGTGAGCAAGGGGGATGAGAGGGTGATCGCACGTCCCCCAGCAGGGGGCGGGTTTACCTCCTGACCGCCCCCCCCCCCCAATCCTTCGCGACTACTGCAGCGAGTTTACCACGAAGAGGAACTCGACAAAATTCAGCAAAAATTGCATTGAATTTACCCGGCATTGATCAACAGAAAAGCTGTAATCCTACTCCATGACAACGCCCGACGGCACTGTTTTCATTGATGATAACAAATATCTGAATGAGTTGTGATATGGAACTCCCGACCAATCTTCATACTCGCCAGACCTTCGCACTATAGATTATCACTTTTCAAGCATCTCGAGTTTTTCTTTGCAAGAAATGCTTCCGAAACCAAAACGACGCAAAAAAAGCATTCGATAATTTCGTCGCCTCCAGAACTACAGTTTGACGCTGCTGGGATCTACTTGCTGGCAGAGGCGTGTTAATTCCTTTGGCGATTATTTCGACTAAAAAGCTTTGCTCTAGAGTGAGCTATAGTATTTCAAAGCATAATCGTTTCAAAACGGCCATTATTTTTGCACCACTCCAATAGTTTACTATTAATCTGAGACTACTATAGCACGTTTACCACCACCACCAAGTTCTACGTCATGGTATAGTACAATGCTAGAGTATTCCGCCTCTTAATGCAGTAAGAATTCTACTGGACACAGCTGACTGGTGAGATAACCTCGATCTCACCCGAATCAGGCTGTTCACACGTCCATAACCTCGAATGCGAGGCGCCGAATCAGGCAACCGACATTCTGCAATGCGACGATCTGCTCGCCATGCGTTCAAGAAGATCTCCTTACCGGAGCTGTTCCGCTCGGACACGTTCTCGTTCTTCGGTACGTATTGTCGCTTCACACAATCAAATCAGCAGTATCGGGCTCACTTCTAGTACGATGGACTTCACCTGTGGGAGCGCTTTTGTAGTGGCATGTCGTCAAACGTAATGTGTAGTAGTTGAACCTGCGACTCTTGCCTCCGAGCATTCGTGCGATTTCCTTCTGCCTCATCGTTAGACAACCCCTCAGAAGGGTGCTGTTTGTTGAATTAGTTCAAAGACTTTGCATACCATTTTCACGTCGAATTGGACACTTTTCAAACCAAATTGGACACTCTTTTAAGCTAGTCCAAGACCATTGATACTCTTCTGAATAGGAATTACCCTCTTAAAGGTTAAACTACATCCGCTCCAAGATAGTTACAAAAAAATTTTGTTAAAGGAAAATTTGGTACAACTGTCCTAGGACTTTATTGTTCGGCGCCCCGAATGAGTGATAATTTTATAAGATTTTTATTTTTCTTAAAAATTAGTAAATTAAATTTTGTTTTAAACGCATCAGGCAAAGACTTTTGAAATCAAAGTGAACTCTTCCATATCGAAATGACCTTCTACTGGTTAAACTACATACTCTCCAAGATTAATTTTTTAACTTTTTTTAAAATTTATTAATTTTTAGAATATTTTTTTGTTTAAGGAAAATTTGGTACAGCTTTTTTGATTTTTTTTGGTACAGCTGACCGAATGAGTGTAATAATTTTATAAAAAGTGAAAATGGTAAATTTTGTTTGAAGTGGAACAAAACAGCGATCATTTAGGCTGAATTGAGGACGAGATCTGTGCAGTGCCCTCGAAGAGCTCGTAGCGGTTTTTATTTGACCGTTAGAATGATTTTTTGTTCAAATAAAAGTAGGTAATAAGTGTAATAATTTTATAAAATTTTTGTTTTTGGAGAAGAAATAACAAATTAAAATTTGTCTTGAAGAACGGCGAAAAATCAAGCAGATAACGTATTAAAAGATAAGATCGCACCGCTGCGCTCAAAAAGCTCGCCGCAACTTTCATTTTTTCTTATTCTTTCGCAACGATAGTGTAAATGGCACTTACATGAACCGTCAAATTGGGAATATGTGTGTTCTCTACACTTGTTTTTGTTGTATTGCTAATAGGCGTCAACCTCCATGCAAACAGAATTCTGCTATCGTTCAAATAAAAATCGCGACGACTTGTGCAAGAGCATGGAACAGTCTCTTTTTTTCGCACTAAAAAGGCCGCCTACCTGGCTTTTAAAACAAGCTTTGAAAATGAGAATTTTATAAAATTTCGAATAATGTGTTCACTTATTGGGTAGGTGAATTAAAACTTTAAAGAAATTATACTAAAACTTGAACTACTAAAGTTATACTAAACTTAAACCCTTGAAAAAAAGTTATTCTAACCCTTTTAGAGAGTCTTTAGTTTAGTGTATTAGGCTGTCGCAAAATGAACTTTTAATTTTCCTTAACTTTTAATTAATTTTCCGTTTCGAGGTATGTATAAAAAAATGGGTCATTTACCCTAAATCATTCTATCACAGGGAAAGCCAGAAATACGTTCGGTAGGCTTTTTTCTGCTCTTTCAAAAAACATATGTGGATGTCGCCCTAATTTTTTAGCCGACCTTTTCCGGGGCTCCGTAAAATCGTGAACCGAAGCGACTATCGAGTCGTCATGCTCTACGAATTTAAATTGGGCATTCTAGGACATTCTGCGGCAGAAGCATCCCGTAACCTTAGCAGCGCCTTTGGAAAGGACTTTCCTTACGAACGAACGGTGAGGCTCCGCTTCGAAAAACTCGCCTCTGGCGATTTTGTTCTCGAAGAAAAGCCGGGTCGCGGGCGCAGGTCGTCGCTTGACGTTTTGGTGAGAGCCGTCGAAGCAAGTCCGGAGACGAATACACGTTCGTTAGCAGAGGACCTTGGCGTACATCATAATACGGTAGCAAGGCATCTGGCGAGAATCGGCAAGGTGAAGATTCGAAGTGGGTGCCTCATGAGCTGACCGATGAGCATCAGCTCCCATCTGCTAGTTCGCTTTAGAAGGAGAATTTTGTAAGCCGTACTATAACAGTAGATGAAAAATGGGTCCTCTACGATAACTGCTCCTCCGACATCCTTTCCTAAACCCGATTTTCACCCTAAAAAGGTGATGCCTACTTTGTGGTGGTGCTGTAAAGGTGTAATCCATTACAGCCTTTTGCAACCTGGTCAGACAGTCACAGCATAGTCTCACTGCTGTGATCTAGGCCAACTATATGAGAAGTTGCAAAAATTGTGGCCGGAGGTGGTGAATAAAGGAAGGACCAGTTGCAGGACAACGCAAGGCCACACACCTCACAAATCACGAAAATTGACCCATTTAGGTGTCCAAGTTCTCCTTCAGCCACCATTCTCTCCCGACCTTTCCCCCACTGTCTATCGCTTTTTTCGAGCTCTTGATTCTCATTTGCGTCAGAAACAATTCAGTAATTCGGCGGATGTGATCTCAGTTTTATTGCAAAAGATTAGATTCATCATCTCTTCGTTGCCAAAAATGTGTGGACTCTGGTGGTCCTTACTTCGATTAAACAAGTTGTGTTTATGCTGAGTTATAGCAGTTTGAAGCAAGCGGTCCGTTTCGGCAATTACTTTTGCGACAGCTTAAAAGTATAATATATGGTCATTTCGAATTGGAAGAGTTCGCTTGGACTTTGAAAGTCACAAATCTAGCTTAGTAGGGTGTCCAATTCGACGCGAAAATGGCAAATATTCACCTCCAGAGTGACTCGCTGGCTTTTCAAATTCAAATTTGAACGTCAACACCGCGATGGTCAGAGGACAGTGGTCACCGGCTGGTACGATCTCGGGCGGTCTGCACCACTGCTCTCGACCCCGCACTTCTATTGATTTACTAGCCGTCCCGTTGGGTGTTCTGGTGGTTTTCTAGCGTATTTGAGCTGTTTTTACCATTTTTTAAGAAACGGTCGAACCATGCTATTCTGAAACTGCCACGCTGATGCGGCGATGACAGATTTCTCTACTTTTTCTTGTCAAATCAGTGCAGCATACCATCGAACAACGTCAATAAATGTGCTCTTTATTGGATTTGATATTATCGATTATTAGTAGAGTTTCAGGTGCATGAGGAGGGGTTCGTCAACATACTATTCTTATAAGGAGCATTAAATCCTCTTACGTCTTTGCGTGTCAGCACAGTCGCCCTTGTTAGGTCATGTCCTTACGCGTCTCCTGACTAGACGACTGCGCGTCAACTGCTTGACTTCGGCGATACGCAGAGTTGTTTGAATTAGTTGCAGGTTTTCTTTCATTCTGACATGACCTAACAAGAGCGAGTGTGCTCTTGTTAGGTCATGTCAGAATGAGACCCCACTCACCCTCGATTAGGAATGTTGCTTTGGACACCCATTCGAACAGTGATCAGGACTAGAGGACAAATGGTCTGCTTGATTGTAATTTATGTTGCATGTGTTTTCCTTCCATGATTTTCATGAGGATATCAGGTCCCCCCCCCCCCTCTCCGACAAGACTTTCGATCTTTCTGGGGTAGATTCATCAACCGCTTATCGCTCTCTAACGGTGAAAATACCGCCAAACCCCCTGATATGACTTTCATCCATCGCATCAGGTTTGGCGGTATTTTCACCGTCACAGGACAGTAAGCGGTTGATGAATCTAGCCTCTGGTTTAATTACCCAAGTTAGAGAAGAAACGGTCTCTTCCCGGCACCGCTAAAGACTGGGTGTCTTTGCCGGACTTGAAGTCGCTATGCACTTTTGCTTACTACACGATCCAAAACAATCCTTCGTTAGTGGCGCCAGACGAGGGATCAGAACGGTTCTATGTGCGGTGGCAGAAGATCCCGGATCTACGTCCCAACGGAGTAGAAGTCTCAAAGACGGCCGCATTAATTGGTCGAAGGACGGCTGTTGGCAATTTGCCAGCAGCACGCCGGCCCCACATGCGTTCACGATGGATCGCGAAATCATCCATTGCTGTTGGGCTCTTTCGTCGCTGAGGGGGAGTTAGCAGCGGGGTTCTGCGCTCGAAGAGCCAAGGAATGTACTCCAGGATGGGCGCCATCCAAGCTGCCCGTGTGGAAACTGCTTTCCTCGCTCAGGGGGGAGTCCGCACCTGGGTTCTAAAACCGCATACCCCGAAAATTTTATAGACGTTAATACTCCTGAGATCTCATCCAGTCAGTTGATATGCAAAAACGCCACCATGCACAGGGACCGAACCTCCGACTCCCATTGCCCGAACCAGCGCCCTCACCCACAGCACCACAAGCTGCCTAACGACGGCGCCATCGCGAACGTACAAAAGACGCAAAGCGCACGGCTTCCGCGCTCCATCGCCAAAGCGGAGTGCAAGCGATTGCGTCGCGTGCGTCTTTGGGCATGCTACCAACAGCCGCCCTTCGCCTAAATCTTTCGGTCCTCAAAGACACCAAAACCTGACCAAGATTAAAGTCATCAGTGTCACCATTCCCGCAAGCAGAGTGTGATGTCTTTATATGATAGCAGGACAGCGGACTTCATCCAAAATTGTCACTATTTCTGTCTTTGGACGGTAATTCGACATGTAAAGCGTTGTATTTGTGTGTTTCTTCTAAGATGACTTCTATTGTCCAGATGTCTACGGTGATGCCGAGTGTGCGGTCCTTTAGATGCGATAATAGAAATGAGTTAGGGCCGCTTCGTAATGGAATGAGAAATTTAAAAAAAAGAAATGAGAATAAGAGAGTGAGAAAAGCTTGTAGGACTGCAAATGGTTCAGCAAGACATTCTATATCTCACTCGAATTATTCTCTGCTAGCCGAATATATTTTCGTACGAAATCGTTGTGTCTGATTCCGACAGCTTCCTTTTTTGAGCAATTTCCATTTACGTTTAAAACTTGGCCGCGTGGTGCAGCAGTCGGAGGAGGCGACGGCTGTCGTGAGCACTCGGTTACAGGTTCTTGATTCGTATTTCGCCCAGCTGGATCAAGTCTTTCATCCCTGCGGAGTCGTTTAATTGGTGTTAGGCTTGTCTGGGAAGAATAAAACACTGATCCTTAGTTCTTCATCGGCTAGCCATCGACGATAGTCGTTTTATAGGCCAAATACGCTTCCAAATTACTTGTATGATGATATCCCGTGGAAGTAGAATGCGTGGTGCATCCCGCAAAGGGATTGACTAACGCTGACATTTATTCTTATCAACTATTTGAAATTTAAGAACCAGAAAGGTATTTCTAATGAATTTGAATGTAGCGTACTCTCGTCTCGCTCTAACCACGATATCATAATACTACAAAAGAAAGAGTTAGCAAAACTCGGGCTGAGCCGGGGATCGATCCCAGGACCTCTCGCACCCTAAGCGAGAATCATACCACTAGACCACTCAGCCGCGGATAAGATCCAGCTGGGATCGTTTTCTGTTCCGCGCGGATGCGCTTACGCTGCAACGTATTCCGTTCTCACAACCCGCCAAAAGTCGGGCTGAGCCGGGGATCGATCCCGGGACCTCTCGCACCCTAAGCGAGAATCATACCACCAGACCGCTCAGCCGCGGGAAGCGTTAGTGGCGATCGTCATCTGTTCCGCGCGGATACGCGCGCTCTACTACATCGGCCACGATCACCGCCCGCTAAAAGATCGGGCTGAGCCGGGGATCGATCCCGGGACCTCTCGCACCCTAAGCGAGAATCATACCACTAGACCACTCAGCCGCGATGAAGCGCCGGTGGGAGATCGTCGTCTGTTTCAGGCGGATGCGCTTGCGCTGCAACGTATTCCGTTCCCACAACCCGCCAAAAGTCGGGCTGAGCCGGGGATCGATCCCAAGACCTCTCGCACCCTAAGCGAGAATCATACCACTAGACCACTCAGCCGCGGATAAGATCCAGCTCGGATCGTTTTCTGTTCCGCGCGGATGCGCTTACGCTGCAACGTATTCCGTTCTCACAACCCGCCAAAAGTCGGGCTGAGCCGGGGATCGATCCCGGGACCTCTCGCACCCTAAGCGAGAATCATACCACTAGACCACTCAGCCGCGAGGAAGCGTTAGTGGCGATCGTCATCTGTTCCGCCCGGATACGCGCGCTCTACTACATCGGCCACGATCACCGCCCGCTAAAAGATCGGGCTGAGCCGGAGATCGATCCCGGGACCTCTCGCACCCTAAGCGAGAATCATACCACTAGACCACTCAGCCGCGACGAAGCGCCGGTGGGAGATCGTCGTCTGTTTCAGGCGGATGCGCTTACGCTGCAACGCATTCCGTTCCCACAACCCGTCAAAAGTCGGGCTGAGCCGGGGATCGATCCCGGGACCTCTCGCACCCTAAGCGAGAATCATACCACTAGACCACTCAGCCGCGGATAAGATCCAGCTGGGATCGTTTTCTGTTCCGCGTGGATGCGCTTGCGCTGCAACGTATTCCGTTCTCACAACCCGCCAAGAGTCGGGCTGAGCCGGGGATCGATCCCGGGACCTCTCGCACCCTAAGCGAGAATCATACCACTAGACCACTCAGCCGCAAGGAAGCGTTAGTGGCGATCGTCATCTGTTCCGCGCGGATACGCGCGCTCTACTACATCGGCCACGATCACCGCCCGCTAAAAGATCGGGCTGAGCCGGGGATCGATCCCGGGACCTCTCGCACCCTAAGCGAGAATCATACCACTAGACCACTCAGCCGCGACGAAGCGCCGGTGGGAGATCGTCGTCTGTTTCAGGCGGATGCGCTTACGCTGCAACGCATTCCGTTCCCACAACCCGTCAAAAGTCGGGCTGAGCCGGGGATCGATCCCGGGACCTCTCGCACCCTAAGCGAGAATCATACCACTAGACCACTCAGCCGCGGATAAGATCCAGCTGGGATCGTTTTCTGTTCCGCGTGGATGCGCTTACGCTGCAACGTATTCCGTTCTCACAACCCGCCAAAAGTCGGGCTGAGCCGGGGATCGATCCCGGGACCTCTCGCACCCTAAGCGAGAATCATACCACTATACCACTCAGCCGCGACGAAGCGCCGGTGGGAGATCGTCGTCTGTTTCAGGCGGATGCGCTTACGCTGCAACGCATTCCGTTCCCACAACCCGTCAAAAGTCGGGCTGAGCCGGGGATCGATCCCGGGACCTCTCGCACCCTAAGCGAGAATCATACCACTAGACCACTCAGCCGCGGATAAGATCCAGCTGGGATCGTTTTCTGTTCCGCGTGGATGCGCTTACGCTGCAACGTATTCCGTTCTCACAATCCGCCAAAAGTCGGGCTGAGCCGGGGATCGATCCCGGGACCTCTCGCACCCTAAGCGAGAATCATACCACTAGACCACTCAGCCGATACGGGCTGCGTTGAAACATTCCCTTCTCAATTGAGAGATGGATCGGTCGTAAGATGGCGCGGAACGGGTGACGCCACTGTGAGACCGTTCGCTCTGACCATGAGGCGATTCGATTTTTCATTGGCGCCTAGCGCAGCGCCTTTCTCGCACCAGTCGACCTGCGGCCGGATTCATCAACGACTTTAGTTGTTGATGAATCCGGGCCCTGGTAAGGTAAGTGATCGCTTAGAAATCCCTTAATTTGACCTGTATACTCAAGTGTTTTTCTTATGGTTAGATTTGTATGTAAATAGGTTCGGGTTCGGGCTTTTGTTCAGAACGACAATTTTTTATGAGGTTTTGTACTACGTGAACACTTATGGTCGATCACTACCTCTTCTGATGGATGTATCCATCGCACCAAACTGCTTGTGTGCCAGCCGGTGGTCTACTCCCTTTTGAGACGCAAGGAGAGCAGTCGGAGAATGTGACGGCTGTCGTTTGTACACCGAATCGAGGGTACCTAGTTCGACTTCCCGTCCAGGCCAAGCAAGCCTTCCATCCATCGGGGGTCGCTGAATTGGTACCAGATTTGTCTGGCACTCACTTATATACCATTTTCACCTCGAATTAGACGCTTTTCAAATCAAATTGGACACTCTTTTAGGCTATTTAAGACCTTTGTAATCAAAGCGAATTCCTCCAAATCGAAAGCACTTTCAGGCAGTTTAAGAGAATCATTTGCAAATCTATATGTAAATTACTTATAACCTTTTGCAGTTAGCACTTTGACAGTTCTACTTAATGCCACAACAATCGAATAGAATTAGACAAATCAGGTGTATATAAGGATAAAGGATAAATGATAAAGGACGGCTTTACTCAATCTCTTCTGGGATGCGCCACGCAAACTACTTCTACGGGATGTCGTGAAGGCGATTTGAACGCGTATTTGGCCATACAATGACTTGCGGTGGCCAGCCGATGAACAAGTCAGTGCCCTATCCTTCCAAGACAAGTCGGGTACCAATTCACCGACCCCGGAGCGATGGAAGGTTTGGTTGGCCTAAGCGGGAAATCCGAACCAGGAACCTGCTATCGGGTGCACGCGACAGCCGGCATCTCCTCCGACTGCGCTGTACGCGCACTGGAAAGCGTCTAGAAAGAAAGCAGGAAAAGCATAGCGCATTAAAAGATCAGACCGCTCCACGCACTCAAAAAGTTCGCCTCAACTTTTATTTGATTGATAGTGCAAATGCTACTCACATACATGAACCATCAAGGTGAGGAAGTGCCAAACTCCATGCAAAAAGAAATTCGGCTATCAATCGAATAAGGATCGCGACGTTTTGGACGAAGGTGTGGAGCAATCCCTTTTTCGGAACTGAAGTGTAGCCGTCTTTTTGCGCTTTAAGTCAAGCTTAAAGTCAAAAAATAAAAATTTTATAAAAATTCGAGCAATGTGTTCACTTATTGGGAAGATGAATTGAAGCCTTAAAGAAATTTATGCAAATTTACTATTTTTCCTTGAACAAAAAATTATTTAGACAGACTTCTAGCTCAATGTAGAAGAAGCTCATCCCAATTTAGAACAGTTCTCTTTGATGTCAAAAGTCTTACGCTAGCTTAAAAGAGTGTCCAATTTGATTTTAAACGTGTCAAATTTGATTTGAGAAGTCTCCAGTTTGTTTTGAAAAGTGTACAATTCGGCGTGAAAATGGTTTTCATCGTATAACCTTGCTTTTTGAGATTGTTGGCACTGTCCTTCCTCGAAAAATACTTCTTAATACTGCCTTTGTTCACAAGAAGGCGATGTTGTCCGCTTACTCACTCGCTATCAGTCATCCTTATCACTCAAGCGAAATGTTTTGACCCTTCTTCGTTTTTTCGAATCGCTTTTCTCCCAACACACAGTACTAAGTCCTAATTCAATCCGCACTTTGTAGTTTTATGCCGTTTCCGTATTTCTACTCGATTTTTATAGCCACGCTCTAACTCTAGGACTTCTCCATCTTTTACTATTCTATTAATATTTCTATCGAGACCATTAAATGGTTCCATGCTGATATCAGCGGCCGGCTCATCCCGATATACACGTGAGTGCTGATCGGCCCCACGAAGTGTGGATATTGTGCTCGATCAAACGGCGCCGGTGGTGTAATGGCGTAAAGCATTCCCGGGTGATTAGAGGGAGATGCAGGTTCGAGTCCCGCCTGGCGCTAGAGGTTTTCATTGCAACAAAATATCGTTATGACAGCTTACAACCTCGATACCAGCCACATGAAGCTTAAGGAAACTGATTTGAATATTCTCAGGTCATTTCGCAATAGAGGTAAGCCTTCAAGTGAAAGTCCGGTTATCAGAAAAAAATACATAGTAGTAATTATACATAAAGGATTGCTCAGGGAGAAAAGGATTACTCAGTCCTTTCGTGGGTGTGGAAAGAGCGTTTTGCTCCTCAGCGATATATCTACTGCCAAGTCACCTACCATTGAGCTCTGGAAGGTTTGGTTGCCTTGGGTAGAATCCGAATCTTGACTATGTCGATTAGAGATGCATGTGCGCACAGACCTCCTGTCGACAGCGCCATACCTGAAGCTGAATTCCACTTTCGTTGTTCTTGGAACAGTGGCACAAGTCTGATGTGGCATTGATAGCTCTCACAATGCTTGGAATCTCTAAGCCTTCCAAGCAGTTTCGCAATTAGTACAATTTCAGGTATGGCCGATCTGCTACCGGTTGAGGTTCCGGAGGACTTCACCAGATCTCGCAACCGCGATCACACTGGTCAGCTGCGTCCGGTGCCGGACCATCTTCATTTCGCTTACGGTATGCGCTTTCAGTGCTGACTTGTGTCTTCTAGCGGCATTCAAAAGTCAACTGATGAGCCTTTACAAAATTTCTGTACGAGTCGTTGATCTGGCCTACATGGGGAGGGCGACGCACTAGGCCAATCAGCCCGCATCATAAAGGCGATGCCCTGGTTGGATGGTGCGTGTTTGATCGGTGTCCTCTTAGATTGAGTTTGATCCACGTACCTTTATCTGGACCACATTACCGACCAGTACAGAAATATTAGGCTGTCGCAAAATTAATCGCCGAAACGGACCGCTTACTTCAAACTGCTATAACTCAGCTTGAGCACAACATTATTAATCGAAGCAAAAACCACCAGAATCCAGACATCTTTGCCAGCGAGAATATGATGAATCTGATCCTTTGCAATAAAAACTGATGGTGAGATCACAGGAATTAAAGAAATCAAGGAGGGCACATTCAACATCGGCCAAATTAGATAATTGCTTCTGACGCAAATGAGAATCGAGAACACGGAAAAAGTGGTAGTCAGTGGTGGAAAGGTCGGGAGAATGTAGTGGGTGAGGGAGAACTTCGATACTTAAATGGGTCAATTTTCGCCGAGTGATTTGTGAGGTGCGTGCCCTTGCGTTGTCCTGCAACAGGAGCGGCCCTTCTCTATCCACCACTGCGGCCACAATTTTTTCAACTTCTCATACGTTTGCTCCAAATCATAGCTGTAAGACTCTGCTGACTGTATAGTTGTGCTCTCTCAAAAATTTTGAATAACCGAATATATTCGAATAGCGACGATTTTCGAATATTCGAAAATCGCGTTTTTTCGAGCATTCGAATTCGAATACCTTCGAAAATCACGCTTTTCGAACGTTCGAATACGAATATTCGACTTCGAATAGAATTATTGGAAGTCGAGTGGTAGAATATTCATTCGGGCATAACTGTAGCTGTCTACATGATCAGATTGCAGAAAGGTGTAATGGATCACACCTTTACAACACCACCACAAAATAAACTTTTTAAGGGTGAAGGTCGGGTTTAGGAAGGGATGTTGGAGAAGCATCCTTATCCACCCAGGCTAGCCCGGCCTTTTGTTATCGTAAAGGACCAGTTTTTCATTTACAGTTATAACACGGCTTGCAGAAGGCTCATTTTAAAGCGAACTAGCAGGTTGGAGCTGCTCCTCATCGGTCAGCTCATGAGGCACCCACATTGACATCTTCTTCACCTTGCCGTTCTCCCAAATGTCTGCTACTGTGCGATGATGTACGCCAAGGTCCTCTGCTAACGCACGTGTATTCGTCTCCGGATTTGGATCGAGGGCTCTCCTCAAAACTTCATCGTCAAGCGACGACCTGCGCCCGTGACCCGCTCAAAATCACCAGAAGCAGATTCTTCGAAGCAGAGCCTCATCGTCCGTTCGCAAGGACAGTCCGTCCCAAAAGTGCTGCTCAGGCTACGGAATGCCTCTGCAGCAGAATGTGTCGATTTAAATTCGTAAAGCATGATGACTCGAAAGTCATGTCGGTTCATGATTTTACGGAGCCCTGGAAAAGGTCGGCTAGAAAAGTTAGAGTGACGTTCACACATGCTTTTTGAAAGAGCAGAAAAAAGCCTACCGAACGTATTTATTTTTACATACCTCGAAACGGACATTAATTTTGCGACAGCCTAATGGAGAAGTAAAATCCCGTTTCATTATTCAAAAATCTTTCATTGCTGATTTAATTGAGTATGAATCGTCTCTGCTTCCTTTAGAAGTTCGTTTTTTTCGTTTTGGAAAAAGAGTTACCGTAACCATTTTTACGCGATTAGAAATATTGACTCCCTTACTGGTCTCCTCTTGATGGTTTCCCCCGTCCTGGTCCCTCCTCCAGGTTGTTCATTTCCTTCCTGGTAGCTCTCCTGGTCCAGCCTAGAGGTCCACCTTACTTCCCTTCTCCACCAACCCCCTAGTGGCCCTCCCGTGCTTACGGCAGACGTCGGTGACACGTGTTCGGAATCAGGACGCTCAGAAAACGTGCGTGCGAAATTGCCGCTGTGTCAAGCAGGAGGAGGCTGCGCTTGCTCGACTGCAGTATCATCTCATGTTGAATTCTGAATGCGGCCGCTCGTCGTAGGACGACGGTGTCACTCTTTTGAATCCAAGCGCTTGTTGCGCGACGTAGAGGACCCGTCTTCTAGATCCAGACGCTCAGAAAGGCGCGCAGATTAATATCGATTGATGGCAATCGATACCTCTGAAACGAACTTTAGATTCGTGTTCAGCGACGATTATTATATAGTATGATGATTAATGAAATAATGAATTTTGAATTAATTCCGTTTCCGTCTTTCGTTTTCTCGTTTGCGGCCATCTGTGGCCTCTTCGATTTCCGCTTTTCTCAAAGAAACTCCTCACATCCCTGGGACCTTTGTATCTCTCTCTTTCCTATTAGAGTATTTCGTTTTTGTATGCAACTTTGTCTCTTCTTGTTTCAAGTATCTTCCTTTTTGAATTCAGGTACGGCTGGATTCCGCTACAGTGCCGATTTGCTACCGTTTGTGGTGTTTCGCATGGGTTACCTGGCCGGACTGCGAGCTCGGTGAGACTGCTCACAATAGATTACACGCTTCTCCAAGAATTTCCCACGCTAATTCTAGCGAATTAAACCAAACAATCGGCGTGATGATCACCGCCAGCCACAATCCAGCGAAAGACAACGGTGTGAAAATAGTCGATCCGATGGGAGAAATGCTAGCAGCCGAATGGGAGGTCAGCTCTCTTACTCTACGAGTCATTTTCTACGGAGATAAGGTCACATATTCAGAAGTACGCATCAGAATTGGTGAACGCCAGCGATGAGCAGCTACCGACAGCTGTACGTGCTCTAGAGGTTCAGGTTGGTTTGCTGTAGGCAGAGTGGAAGGGTAGACTGGGTTAGCCTCATAAAGAATCGGTAGTAGATCGGGGATTAGCTTATGCAGACTACTATTGCAAAGAAGAAGCCCGTACATTTGTCCCTATGTGCTTCCGTCCGTCCAAGCAAAATTAATTGCCGGCCGGAAAGGTTGTACATATTGATGGCTGCGTTTGAGATCTTCTTGAATTCAAAAACTTCAGGATCTCATCGTGCAAATATGATGGTCTGTAGACATATTTAACAAAAAGCGTTTAAGCATTGATGAACAATCATATCGATCGATGCTACCAATTTCCCAAAATATGAACGTTAGAGGTGGGATCCACACGAATATTTTGGCGGCTGAACAGAATTCAAAGCGAAAAATCGATCATTATTGATCGATATTATCAAATTCCGGCGCGAAACCTTGATCGACTGCTGATCGTTATCGATTTGAGGTGATTGACAGATTCGAACTTGCTGATAGTAAGCAAAGTTTTATACTAACGACCGATTCTGCTCGACTTTTCCTAGAATTCCATTTTCCCCATTGTGGTGATTCTCGTCTAAAACGGGCAACTCCAGTCAGATATTGGTCATATCGATCGATATTGATTGGTCTAGTAATCTTTTTCGTGTTGTGAGGCCTTTTTTGCTCTGTTTGTTTGAAATTACTTCTACATAGTGAAGCCAGCCATGCGGCTACTACATAGTTTTGCGCGGGCAGGTGGACAGATGGGGGGACAAAACGCTCGTTTCACAAGTGGTAGAATAGCAGTGCTTAAGATTTAGCTACCTTAAAATTCAAATATTTTGGTGCTATTTACTGAGTGCTCACTTACAGGTTGCTTCCAATCGTTCATCTTCGAATGCATTGGTGATCTGCGCGATGGACTCTCGTGAAAGCGGTCCGTATCTTATTGAAGCTGTCAAGGCTGGAGCAGCTCTTATGGGAGTCGCTTGTGAAAGTCACGGTAAGCTAGGAGTTGACAGCGCTGTCATGTGATTGTAAGCGAAATAGATAGCTGCTAGAACGATGTTTTGTTGCGATCAAAACTTCTAGCCCAGGCGGGACTCGAACCCGCACTCCCTCTGACCGGGCGGGAATGCTCCACGCCATTACACCACCGGCGCTGTTTGATCGAACGCAACATCCACACCTCGTGGGACCGATCAGCACTCACCCGTATGCCGGGATGAGCCGGCAGCTGATATCAGCATGGAACCAGTTAAGCTGTAGGTCTTGATAGAAATGATTCAAATCAGTTTCTTTAAGTCTCAATTGGCTGGTACCGAGGATGTAAGCTGTTAGAACGATGTTTTGTTGCGATCAAAACTTCTAGTCTAGGTGGGACTCGAACCCGCACCTCCTTCTGACCGGGCGGGAATGCTCTACGCCATTACACCACCGGCGCTGTTTGATCGAACGCAACATCCACACCTCGTGGGACCCATCAGCACTCACCCGTATGTCTAGATGAACCGGCCGCTGATATCAGCATGGAACCAGTTAAGCTGTTGGTCTTGATAGAAACAACTCGAATCAATTTCTTTAAGCCTCAAGTGGCTGGTTTCGAGGTTGTAGGCTGTCACAGTGATGTTTTGTTGCGATCAAAATTTCTAGCGCCAGGTGGGACTCGAACCCGCACCTCGCTCTGACCGGGCGGGAATGCTCTACGCCATTATACCGCCGGCGCTGTTACACCAGCTTACATCCTCGGTACCAGCCAATTGACTCTTAAATAAACTGATTTGAATTAATTAGCTTTCAAAGGTAGGGAGACCTTAAACCCACACACGTAGGCCTGACTCGAAGTAGCTATGAGTATTAGGTCCTGTCTTTTCGACTAGGGCTTCTGGTCCTGAAAAGAGTAGGGAGTTATACATTGGTTTGAATGTCATATGTAAGGGTTCTATATAATATCTGCATGCTTTGATCCTTCGTACCACCTTTGTCACCTGCTTACAACCTCTTAGCATATCGTTCCGTCCTGTTGCGTTGCTCGCCCGTTGGTATGTCGGCCAAGGACCGGATTCATCAACGACTTATCGGCCGGTAACAATGGAACTTACCCCGAAACCGCCACGTACCGCGATTCGTCAACGCCAGGTGTTGTAGGTGACCGGTGAAAACCGTTGTAACGGTTACCCGGCTAAAGCGTAGGGAAAACGACACGGTGAAGTGCCCGTGACGCTCTACTGCTGTCTAACCTAGTGGCAATGAGTTGGACGTGCTCCCAAGTGTAGTCAGGCGTATGCGCGGCATCCTTCACTGCGTCCTTCGTGTATGACAAGGGTCGGTAAGTTTCTAGCAAGGAACCGGCGATTTACCGACTCCTTCGTTGATGAATCCGGGCCCACGTTTCTACGAGGGTATGCTGACACATGTGCCCAAAGAGACACGCTTTTTTGACTCACAGAAACAGTTTTTGTTGGGCTTAGGGCAGGAGAAGAGCTGAGTTTTCTAACTAGATGATCAATAAGAGAGCCCGTTTTGGCGAGTACAGACTTTTTTAGATTTCGGAGATAGATTTTCCCGCCCGTATTTAAATTTGCGTCTGGTGGGAACTAAAAGGTTGTGAAGCTGTGCACCTGTATCCCGCCGGTCCACCATTCCTCATCCACAAAGGCCTTGACGATTTTTTGAACAGCAGGGAATAAGCGGCAGATGACTAGCATGATCACTCGAAAGGGTAGGGAAGTGCGATTCCACTGGCGGCGGCGGATGCGCGTATTTATACACGTTTTCCCGCCAAAATAATCGATACTGAACATAAAAATCGTTTACAAATGAATACACAAGAAAACCTTATCAATGTGCTCTAACACACAAGCTGAAGTGACTCAACACAATACAAGCACTGCCACGCGGAATATAGATAGGTAGATAAAGTTGTGACCACACGTGTTGAAGATCACCTCAAACTTGGATAGTTCAACCCTTATCTTTAATAATACACAAAAATAATACGTACGCTACTAACGAATAACACACTAATGCATCGATGGTAAAGCAGTGGAATGATATGAAATGAGAAACATGAATAAATGTGAGAACAACTACGCGAAACAAAATAAGGCAAATAACATGACTTCATATGAACAAGGACAATACTGCATGAGAACCAAAACAGCTTAGGAAAACAGCAAAAGACAGAAATACTGATGACATAGCAAAAGAGACCCACTTTGGGAAGAGACCTAACCCACGTGAAGGAATTTCAAGACAAAACAGAGCAAAATAAGAGCACATGAGAACAGAATACAACATTACAACAAAATATACGAAAAACAACGAAACATGGGAACAACACAAATAGGGATAACAGCCCTATGACACGATTGGCACAAGAGATCCATAAGAAACAACAAAATGTGCACAAACTGAACCCATAAGGGCACGCGCAAGGAGAACGAGAGAGAGAGAGAAAAACTCCCCTCGAAGAAGAACCACGAACCCAAACCCGCGCATCATGGAGAACCCCCCTCAACCAGCCTCCCCGGGCGCGCTCAGCCGCACGACTGTCCGCAAGTCCGAAGGCTGGAAGCGCTGATTGGGAAGAAGGCCCTGAAAATCAGGAGGCATAGAGAAATAGCCCGGAGAAGAAGGAGAGCCCAGAGAGCGCCCGCGGTCGAATGGGGCACGGAATCCTTCAATAGAGGCGACTTGTCGTCACACAATTTGTACCCAAGGGGAATTCCGTACAATGTAGATAGGGCTGTGAAGAGCCCTAGCTGTATTCGCCTAGGACAGACCTCTCTACAGTAGTGGATAAGGAATATATCAGGTATGGTCAGGTGGGGTTGAATTCTCAGTGATGGAACAATGCCCGATAACTTTAGGCCTGCTAACTACTCCACAGCTGCATTACATCGTAAGGTGCAAGAATGATCCGTCGTTTGGTGAAGCTCGTGAGATTGGCTACTACGCAAGGTTGACAGATGCCTTCAAGGCACTGCTCAAGGTAGGCCATAGAGGTTCTGGGAGTTCACTGCTAACATTTCGCTTTTTTCAGTTCGGATCCAAATCGGAAGGCTCCAACTATTCTCCGAATTTGGTGCTTGACTGCGCGAACGGTGTCGGAGGTGAAAAGATGCGAATGTTATGCCGATTTGTGCCAGAAGGCTCGCTGAGAATTCAGTTCAGAAACGAGGATGGTGTGCTTAACCATGAGGTTAGCATTGTTGCCTTGAAGGGTTTCAGCTTGAGGATAATCATTCTGTGACCACGTCGTTTCAGTGTGGGGCTGATTATATCAAGATTGGCCAAGTCCTTCCGACTGGATTCGATGATGTGGACGTGAAAGCCAAGTGCGCTTCGTTCGATGGCGACGCGGATCGTCTGATTTACTTCAGGTGAGCCTACACACGAAGAAGTGCACTAGCTTTCTATGACTACCTGACGTCTAGGCGTTCCGGAGATGGGAAGAAGATTGTTCTACTCGATGGCGATATTATTGCTGTGCTTCTCGCCAAGTACATCAAAGAGGTAGGTGATCCTACAAAGTACATCTACCATTTTCACGTCTAATCGGACACTTTTCAAATCAAATTGGACATTTTTCACGTCAAATTGGACACTCTTTTAAGCTAGACTAAGACCTTCGAAATCAAAGCGAACTCTTCCAAATCGAAACGGTCTTCTTTATCATTAAAATAAAGACTCTCCAAAAATGTTCGAATAATTTTGAAATTGGAGCCGTTACAACGTTCGCACCTTGGTTGATTTCATTTCCACATGAAATATCTCATGTAATAAATATATATATATAAGAAAAAAAATTTCGTTCGAGGAACATTGTAGTATAACTTTGTTTGAAGGTATTTTAATTCATTTACCTCCCAATTAGAGAACACGTGGTTTGAAATTTTATAGAACTTTTTTCCAGAGAGAAACAATGATTAAAAGCTTGTTTTGAAGAGCAGGAATGCGGCCATTTTATATTGCCAAAACGGAGATTGCGCCACCCCCCCCCCCCCCCGTCTGAAACTACGCGATTTTTATTCGAATGATAGCAAAATTTTTGTCTGCATGCAGTTTCACACCTGCAAGCGGTGCAACATAAACAGTTGTAAACACACATATTTTAACTTTCCTGCTCTATGTAAGCATATTTACTCTTTCAATCAAATAGACATTGCGACATGATTTTCGAGTGCATGGCGCTATCCATTCTTTTAATGCACTGCTTGATTGCTGCCTTGTTGCGCTTCAAAACAACATTTAATTTATTATTTTTTGTGAACATATGGATCTTTTATAAAATTATTACACATGCTGGGAAACGTGAACTAAAAATTTCAAAGAAAGTTCAACCAAATTGTCCTTGAACAAAAAATTGTTTAACCATCTGAAAGAGTCTGTAATTTAACCTGCTTGAAGGTCATTTTAATTTGGAAGAGTTTGCTTTGATTTCAGAAGTCTTAGGCCAACTTAGAAGAGTGTCCAGTTTGACTTTGAATAGCGTCCAATTTTATTTGAAAAGTGTCTAATTCGACGTGAAAATGGTACTAACACCCGACTCTCCTTGAATCTTGGCATCGTTGACGTTGTAGTAGACGAGCAGTCTCTTCAGCGTCGTCAAGATTTTTACAAGTCGTAGTAGTGAGATTGACCTCGCAGCCGTGCTCACTCAGCCAATTAGGTCGGAGGTTATTCTGTATCTTAGTGAAGCTCATGAAGATCCTTAATGACCAACTACTGCGTCAGAGGTTCTGTAGAACACACTAGGACCTGTTTCAGACATTGGAAGAAGCCGGCATCGACGATCTATCCATTGGCGTCGTGCAAACAGCATATGCCAATGGAAATTCTACCAGATATCTCAAGGATGTCGTAGTAAGTCGTCTAAACATTTTCTATTTTATTTGTGGATTTACCCTTTGTATAGTAGCGCACTCGGAGGGGGCACCGGTTGTCATGTGCACCTCATACCAGGTACTTGGTTCGGATTTCCCGCCCAGGGCAGCTAAGATTTCCATCCCCTGGGGTCGGCGAACTGGTACCAGACTTGTTTGGGAAGGAGATAGCTTTGACTTGTCCTTCTGCTATCCACTGCAACGCATTGCATAGGCTGAATACATCCACATGCAAATTGCCTCCATTTTCCTGTAGAAGCAGAATGCATACAACAAATGAGATCAGCTCTGCTTTTACGTTTGCCCTTTAGGAGATGGCTCGTTGTTCTTTCCATTCTTTCCAGCACTTCCGTTTGGCCTCGTGCACACTTCCCGTCGCAACGGTGGAGTCGCGGCGATGAGTTTTGCAGAGCGACGCGAAAGAATTTGAACTTCTCTGTGCTCGTTGCATCGCCCATCGCTCTGCAAGGAAGCGCGGCGGCGATCCGGTCAGGACCAACGCTAAACAGCGCGCGGGGCGCGAAAAAGTATGTCATGCCCGCGATGGGCGCGGGTAGCCATCGCGCATGCCGGCCGCCACTGTTGCGGCGGCCGCGGCGAAATTTTCTTTGACTATTCAACCTCGTGCGGCGGAATGGCCATGAACTGAGCGCCGCGATGATATCGCGGCGATGGAAGTATGCCTCCGGCCTTTGAGCGTCTAGTTTCTGGAAAAAATCATGGAAGTGGACCCTATCCAATTTAGGGTATCACTCCGGTATTCGTACCGACAGGTGTGAAACACCTTCATCATGCTGCCATGAAGTTCGACATCGGCATCTATTTCGAGGCGAACGGACATGGCACCGTGGTGTTCAGCGACAAATTCGATAAGCTGATACGGAGGTGTGCTTTTCAATTTTCTTTGAGGAATTTGTTTTCAGAAAAAAAATCAACACTCATAAAGTACTTTTCTAGAGCTGACAAATCCAGTGACGCGCAGAGAAGGCTGCACTATCTGTCCATGGTGATTAACGAGGTCAGCATGATGTTCTTTTTAAACGTCCTTTGATGTTTTGGTGAAGATCTCAGCTTTTTCTTCCTTAATTTTGCTTTGGATTAAAATAGTCTTCACCTCTGAGGAGGTGTCCAAGGCAGCAATTGTCAGAAAAAATGCCCAAAAGTGCTGGCTGGTTTCGAGACACTAGGTTAATCCTGGCTCTTACATTTTTCAGAGAATTCCACGACTGTGAAATATCAAATGTTTCTGAAAGTTCGGATAGCTTTCACGCTACAGGTCAAAGATGTGGCCAACGTAGGAAAACAGGAAAAGGGAGGCCTACATGATGAGGCAGGAATCCGAAAGTCAATATAGATCAATAATCGACGACTCTCTGGGGTTTTACAGCCGGTCCGATTTGGTGACAGTGATGAACTGGTTGATCGCAGGTGGTGCGGAAACGTGCAGCGGAAGATGCGGAACGCGCCATCGCTCCTACCGTAATCGCGGCAGTCAGTCATCAGCCTGTGCAGCTATGTCGGTACCTGATTGGCTGCCGTGGTTACGGTAGAAGCAACGACGCGTTCCCGCACTCCCGCCCCGTGCGTCTTCGCGGCATGCACCCAGTATACAGTCGACTTGATAGCAAAGCTTCCGACCGCACACCCTTTCTTCTTCTGGGTGGCCGTTCGATGCGACCGGGAACATTTATATATGGTGACAAGTAAGGCCTGTCATGAACCATGTGATGTGACATGGGTGTTCGTAGGCCGTCCTATCACAAGGGCCTGTCGCCTGCAATCGAATGTCCGTGTTCGGCTTAGCTCGCAGAGCGGGCAGTTTCCAATGGCACCATGTGGAGAAACGGACATCGCCCTTCCACGCAGAACGATGATACGGCCACGTTCTGCGTGGAAGGGAGGACAGCGTCCGCAAGATAGGCCTTAACTTCGAGGTAATAGGAAAGCGCCCTAGAGGGCGCCCGAAGCAGCGATGGGCTGATACGTTACATATGGACTTGAAAGTAGCTGGTGTAAACCCTGATCTAGCGCAGGATCGGGAAAGATGGCGTCATGACACCAAAATAGCGGACCCCGCCACAAAGCGGGACAAACGCTGAAGAAGAAGAAGAAGAAGACAAGTAAGACTGCATGAAGCCACCCAGAGGGAGTTTTACAATCAGCCGTCGATTATTGATTTTTATCGATCGTCGAATTCCTTCCTCATCATGTGGACACATTGTTGACTTGTACCGCACTCACAGAGAAAAGGTAATAACCGTCCGCTCAAAATGAACCACCGCTTTAAGGTAGTTGGAGATGCGATAGCTGATCTGCTGGCGGTCGAATCGCTGCTGCGTTGGTACGGTCTCTCGGTTGAAGACTGGGAGCGTTCGCTCTACACAAACGCACCTAGTGTGCAGCTTAAGGTTCCGGTAAGTGCGATAGAATTTTCATTCGAATTTAAGCGGTTCCAAGCTGAAACAGTAGAAATCCAACTTTTCTACCAGTTTTCAGAGGGCTGTGGTTCCTCAGCCTTTAGCGCCCACTCGTCTGGAAATAAGATTTGAGAATTCCCTCGTCTCACTGGGGAGGAGGAATGAGGCTTCTCATCCATCTGCGTACTCCTAAATGACGCGGAAATAGGGATATCGAAACTCGACATTCATATTCATGGTAGCGCAGTCGGACGATTAGCCGACTGTCGCGTGCAACTGAATTGAAGTTCTTGTTTCGAGTCTTACCCAGCCCAAGCAGGCCTTATTCCGGTAAATTCGGTAAATTGCTACCAGACTTCTCTGCGAAGGATAAAGCGCTGTCTCATCCATCATTTGACCATCGAAAATGCATGCATGGGAGTAATACTATTTCAGATGGTCTCGGGGATATGCTGTAGAACTAAAATGTGTGGAGCATCCTACAAAGGAGTTGACTAATGATTTATCTTTTACACTTATTCTTAGGTTCGACGTATTTTTAGCCAATCACGTTATAAAAAGTCTTGAGCACTTAGATACTGGATACACATACTTTCTCAAATTGAACAGTTGAGCAACAAGCTGAACACTTTTTTAAATTTTTTTACTTTACCTTTCCCGAAAACTGAAAACAATCAGAGGCTTTGTTTTTTTTTTTGTTGATAAGCGATTTAATGTTTTTTTTTGAATTTTTGAAATTCACCTGCCATCAAAACTGAAAATAATTGAAATTTTATTTTTAAAAAAAGTTAGAAAAATTGTTGCATTAAACTTTGTTTTAAAGTGCTGGAACGCAGCGTGCTAAAAAAAGTAGATTGCGCCACGCATTCGTCCAAGACGGATTTCTATTCGGTTGAAGGAAAAATTGTATTTGCGTGGAATCACACATTTTGAAACAGCACAACAAGAGAAATTGAATTATTATAGAAAGGACACTTATCTTTATTTGCTATTTCAGGTTTGCAGCATTTACACTATTACTAAAGCTAAAATCGCGACCAGCTAAGCTAGATCTCTTTATGTTTTACGCTAGAAAATTCCTGATATCCAGAAAAAAGAAGCTTTGAAAAACTTTACACCCCTTATCTTTATTGAAGAATATGAATTTTGTAAAAATTCAGGTGCAGGCAGTTGAAGAATTTTAAAGTTGGACCTAAATTTTCTTGGACAACAAAGTATTTTCACCTTTTTAGAAAGTGTCTGGTTTTACATGGAATTATTTTCGATTTTGAAGATATTCAATTTGATTTCAAAATCAAACTTGCTGTAAAAACTGTCCAATTTGATATGAAGGTTGTATGGATTTTTTTTGTGTGCGCAGAGATATTCATGGCTTGTCGATATGAATTTCGTTCAACCCATTCATCAGTCCAGACCTTTGCTTATCAGACTTTTGATTTGTTTGTTCGTCTGTCTAAGACAGACGTGGTGGCGCAGTCGGCGGAGGTGCCGGCTGTCGCATACACCCGATACTAGGTTCCTGGTTCGGATTTCCTTCCAATGCGAACTAAGCCTTCCTACCATCCGGGGTCGGTGAGTTGGTACCAGACAAGTCTGGGAAAGATAAAGCGCTGACTTGTTCATCGGCTGTCACCGCAAGTTGTTGCATAGGCCAAATGTGCATGCGACGTCCCGTAGAAGTAGGATGCGTGGCGCATCCCAAAAGGGATTGAATAACGACATGCTTTATCTTTTACCAGACGTTCAACGGCATGCCGGCCGCCAAACGTCTGGTTGCGACCTTCGCCCCAAACCCGGAGAATAGACACCGACCGTCTTCTTGTCCTCTTTAGGCCTTCTCTCATTCATTACAGTGAAAAAAAAACTAGTTTTGCTATAAAGAATGGTATAGCAGAATACACGGTAGGGCAAAATCTTCAAAACTGCTCCTATGGGGCCTCGCCCTCTATTGCACGTACGCGATTCATTCTCTGAAGTACTCGTTCTATTTATTAATTATATTGTCCTCCTTTAGTGGTTCTATTACTGGACCCTTTACCGAACCCCCTTAACTGGTGTTTCCTTTACTGGCTACCTTACTGGTCTCCCTTGTCTGGTCCTTCACTGGTGCCCCATTTATTGTCCCCTTCACTTGACCCTCACCGCTCCCCTTACTGCTCCCACCTTCACTGGTTCCCCTTTATTGGTGAACCCTTTACAGGCTCCCCCCCCCCTCCCACCTTCACCTGACCCCCCCTCTCCTTCACTGGTCCCACCCTCACTGGTTTCCCTCCCCCCCCACTTTACTGGTCTCTCTTCACTGGTCCCCCTTTATTAACAACCCTTTTCCGGTTCACCCTTCACTGATCCCTCCCCCTCCTCTTCGTTGGTCCATACTACTGCTCTCGTCTTTACTGTACTTCGATTTACTGGTCCCCTCTTCACTGGTCCCCTATCCTTCTCCGGTCCCCGTTACTGGATGCATCCTTACCGGTCCCCACTTCACTGGACCTCCCCTCCCCTCTTCACCGGTCCCCCTTAATTAGTCAACCCTTTTCCGGCCCCTCCCTACTGGACCACCGTGCTTCACCACTCCCCCATTACTGGTCCCATCTTCAATGGTAACACGTCGTCTGAATCCGGACCGGCCTTTCGTGACATCGGTGACACCTCTTCTGAGCACAGGTACCTGATGAACCACGTCGGTGACATGTCTCCGCAAGCCGGACGTCCTTTGCGTGACATCAGTTACACGTCTTCTTATCCCAGACATCCATTACGCGACATCAGCAACACATCGTCTGAATCCCAACACCCCTTGCGCGACATCGGTGAACCTCCTCTCAACCCGGACGTCCTTTGCACGACATTACTGACATGTCTTCTGAACCCAGACGCTTGTTGAACGACGTCGGTGACACCTCTTCTGAACTCGGACGTTCGCTTTCACGACGTCGATGACACATGTTCAGAACTCGGACGCCCTTTGCGTGACATCGTCGGCACGTCTTCTGACCCCTCTCAAAACGACGTATGTAGGTGACACCACACAACTACAACCCCTTCCCCCCCCCCCCCCCCCCTCCATCCACACTTCCTCCCAACACACTCCTCCAGCACTTCTGTGCAAACAAACACACTCACTCACACACAGACAAACGATCGTTCTTGCATATATGTAGTGGGATTCTTATCTTGCCTAGCTCAGGTTACTGATCGCTCCATATACAAGACTACATACGAAGAGACAACACTACTGGAGCCAGCTGGAGTACAGGAGAAAATAGACGCTCTCGTCGAGAAGCACCATGAAGCCAGGGCGTTTGTGAGGTACTGTAGTTTGTTATGTATGTAAGGTGGCCTGCTAGGAGTTGTACATAGACTACCTCTGTGTCGTATAATCTGCTGGAGTGTACTTCGGTGCTCCAAAACGAAACTAAATCAGCTTCTTTTTCAGGTCATCTGGAACCGAGAACATTGTGCGCGTCTACGCTGAGGCTCAGACACCTGACGAAGCGGCATCGTTGGCTGAGAACATCGCAGATATTATAAGAAATCTGTCGAGAGACCAATAAATCCATGACATTATGTTCAGCGGTAGGTCTGAACGTCCGGAGCGATGAATGTGGACATACGGGTCTCCGTCCGAATTACGAAAGTGCAAGTACCACCGCAATCGCGCAAAGAACAATGTTTCAGTAGGTTAAAAATCGGGTGCGGTAGGTTCTCGCATTTAGGGGTTCGCTTCGTATTTGGTTCCTTTATTAGGTGGCTCAGAGGATAAAATAGCGGATCAATAGGGGAGAGGCCAGTGGTTCGGATCCTTTCGTTGTAACTCCGTTTTGCATGCACATTATAATTGGATTTGCTAACAATATCATTAGATTACTGTGACCAAAATATTCGAACCCTTGACCTCTTTCATGGACTGGTTGACTGGTTGCAGTCTGCGGTACTTGTTCTCATGACCATTGTAGCTGATGCGGGAACGCGCTGTTGCTCCTGCCGTAATCGCGGCAGGCAATCAGATGCCTATCTGCGCGGCTGAGCCGGCATCTGATTAGCTGCCGTGGTTACGGTAGGGGCAACGGCGCGTTCCCGCGTCCCTGCGGTACGTCTTCGCGACATGTACATTGCCGTCCGCCCTAACAATTAATTGAATTGCTGAACGAAGGAACCTTTCTGAAGACTATTTTTCACGTACATGAATGTTGAGGACCGTTCAGACACAAAACTATGAGCTTCTCCCATATACGGGGAGATAGCGCAGTGTCTTCTAAAGTGTATTTATTTATTGCGCTCATACATAGGTGCACTCTAATCGAACGGAACAAAACTTATAACAGTAACAGAAAGATATAATGCTTCTCGATCCTATTCATCGAATTAGTGAAAAAAAATGTTCAAGTTCAATTCAGCGGGAAAAATCGTTGCAAGAGGAAAAAAATAGAATGGAAATGGAATTCAAAGTACGAATGACTGCGACCAGCCGGTTGGAGTGCTACTGAAATTTCAAGTTTTCATTACTTTTTCATGCTCTATGAAGACATCCTTAATTCTTAGCTGTTCGGTGGTTACGATATTATTCAGATTCTTAAAGCGCTCGTTCATAATGCAGGTCTAATCTCAAAAGGTCTGCACGTGCAGTGGAGGGGGAACCTACAAGAACTGCTCAAGTAAAACATTGTACTCTACAAAATTGTTAATGAAATGCAATGAAAAGTTACAGTATTTTCAGCGAACCCAATTATCTATACGTTTATGAGAATGCGAAACTGGGCCATATCGAACGGATTCGAACCCTTAACCTCTTTCCTTCATGTCCGCCATCTTATCCACTGAGCCATCGACGACAGGAACCTCTGACGAAGTGAACCCCTAAATGCGAGAGGCCACTGTATCCAATCATTAATCGGCTGAAACTCTGTTCATTGCGCGATTCGTGCGGGGATACTTGCATTTTCGCAATTCTGAGGAAGAGACGCTTCTATCCATGTAACCAATTTCCAGTTCAGACCTGTTGTTGCAAAAGTCTTCTGGGGCCGAATTCGTCAACGACTTACGTTACTTTAACGGAGAATTGTAATTGTAAGCGAAAAGCTCAGATAACGCGGCTTATCGCTGACCATATCGCTTGATAAGCCGCTGATATGTCTCGTTATCTGAGCTTTTCGCTTACAATTCTCCGTTAAAGTTAAGTACGTCGCTGATGAATCAGGCCCCTTGTGAGTTATTAAGCCTGAAATTCACTCAGTTACCAGGTGGCAATAATGGTTTCACTGTGCATGTCCTCCATTCCCATAGTGTGCATAATGTCATCACTGTTCTTCTTTTGCGCATGTTATTCATTAATTTATTGTTTGATAAAGTCTAGCTAGAGCTCTGAACCCTTGGGAGGTGTCCACAAATAGTTCAGCAAGCTGAGGTTGCCACAGAGGCGGTTTATGCGGAACAACTCGGTTGTACAAGTGAGTCTTTCCATCGCAGGAACCTCGAATTGTCCGCTCGGCTTTCCGGCTCCTCTTCATTTCAAGCAGAATTCAGTGTCGTTTGGCTGTGCTGGCCGTTTGTGCGGCTAATCGTGTTGCTGCTGATCTCAACAGCTTGGTGTTGAGTGTATCCTAAAAGAGGTCAGCAATTGGGTCTTCTAGAAGTGAACGTTTCGTGCGAATGACACAGCAAATTCTGATGCTGTCAACGACGATTTGCTAAAGAAATACTAGTGGGCTGACTCCATCTTCCAACGGAACAGGCAGCCGCGTTGCCTAGCTTATGGCTAACGCTGTATGCATGGGGAAACAGTTGAATAAAACACACATGTTTTCTATAACCAACGGCTATCAAACTACATAAATGTTCACTTTGCAGTTCAATGTTTGTACACTACCCAATAAAAAATTCGATGCCTAACACGATTAGGGTGACAAATTACAGGGTGCAACAAAATTAGTCGTGCACTATGAATCCACATTTATTTTGAATTCAAACTTCGCAGACCAGTTCTAACTATCAAATTTATCTATTGCAAACAAGGCAATTCAATGCATGCTAACAGTTTCCAAAATGATCGTCTTCAGCCTCCACACAGTCCTTCAGACGTTCGACAAACGCTTCGCATGTGGCACGCAGGTACTGTTCTTCAATTTCGTCCCAGAATTTCAAAAGCGCTTATTCAAGAGAGTCCAGATTTGGGTGTCTGGTAGAGCAGGCTTTTTCTCTAAGACGGCCCACACAGAATAATCCATTGGGTTAAGGTCCGGAGAAGTGGAGGGCAATTCGTCGTGTGTGATGAAGTCAGGCAGTTGCTCGGCGCACCAGTCCTGGACTACCTTCGGTTCGTGTGCTGGAGCAGAATTTTGTTGAAAGCGCCAGTGGGCTCTCCGATGTGGGAATCGGTCCATTGCTTGTGAACTTTTTCCAGGATATCCGTGTAAACCACTGCGTTGATTTTCACGCCAGCTTCGACGAAAACAAGTGTAGTTTTTCCTGAAGATGTGACTCCTCCTAAGACCATAATGGATTGAGACTTTTTCACACTTTCCTGAAGTCGTCCTCTGGCGGTAGCATCAGCAAGCGAGTCCCCAATAATCCACTTATTTTGGAAGTTGAATTCAACGTGAAAATCTTTTCATCGCTAAAGGCGATGTCTTGAGCACTTGCCATCGTTGCAGCAACCTTCTGCATCTTTCCAATCTCCTCTTATTCATAATGTCCGTCAGGGGGCTGACATTTCTGCAGACGATGAGGAACTTCTTAGGCTTTCCCCTGACTATCCTCCTTATTGACCTTTCGCTTATTCCTACGTCTTTTGCCATCTGGCACTTCTGGTCATCTACTCATTTGTTAGTAGTTTCTTACCCAGGAAGATGCAAAAAGCAGTCAAGAAGAAGAACATTGATGAGGAAGACCAAACGGCGGCGTTATGTCCGCAGTTGCGGACTTGGAAAACGAGTCCTAAAAAGGCATCAGTAAAGGCGGCGCCAACGATAACACTCAAAGGAGGGCCTGAGACTACACTCAGACGATCCCGAATGAATCGGACGCCGACCGTGTCATACCAAATCTTTGGAAATCCTAAAGAGGCTTCCCAGGTGCTGCTCTCGTCGACGACGACTCCTGTCGGCCACTCGACTGGTTTCGGCCCACTTCGACAGTTCTCGGCAAATATTCTACTGGCTCTTCGCGGCTATTGGCTCCTGATGTCTTTTTTATTTTAAGCCATCCATTCAGAAGACTGTCGTGAGTGTACAGAAGCAGCCGTGCGGAGGAAGAAGTCACGCAAAGCCACTGGTCTGGATGACCTGTCGCTCTGAGCTGCTGTGAAAGTTGAGGGGTTGCTGCCGTACTCGTTGGCTGATCAAGTTTTTCAAGAGACTTGTTGCTGAGAAGGAAGACGTGACGTGCAGTCAAGGAGGTGCTGGAATGCGCTGTTGCTCCTACCACAGTCAAGGCAGCCAATCGTATGCCCTATGTGTGTGGTTGAGCCGATGCCTGATTGGCTGCCCGGTTACGGTTGGAGCTATCGCCTTTTCCCGCACCCCTACGGTGCATCTTCGCGATATGTGCAAATGGATATGACCAACCCTGTCGGACAACCTTCCATTTATCCTCAAACAGCTTTTTTTGTTGTTGAGAGTTTTACAGACAATTGATGCTCTGCTAAGGGCACGTGGTTGAAAAGCCTTCGTGATTTCAAAAGAAGAAAAATGTCTATTATCTACCATTATATTTTTCTGAAAAAGATAAAAAGATCTCATTTTCTTTGAGATACAGGATCCGCCCCGGAATCGTGCGCTTAGAAAGTCGTAGATTAGCGCATTCTATAGTTTTAAGGGCAGGATGTCTTTATCAAAACATTCTTTCTAAGCTGATATTTTTTAATGCCTCTACTAAATAACTATGCTGCACTACTTTTTGGCAAGGTAAACACTAGCCCTTATTGGTTGTTGAAAAACTTTTTGCAAAACACTTTTTGCTGGCTTAAAAATCATTCGTAATCCAAGCTTTTTTTTCGTTTTGATTCTTTTTTTTTGCTTTGCTTTTTTGGAGCTTGCTCATGAGTTTCAGCTTCATTTATGGTTTGTCACTTGTTGTCGTGCTTTCTAAGGATTGTCTTTTAATGCCTGGTGTTGGCGCACTTTTATGTGCTTTGAAAGTAAATAAATAAATAAATAAGCACTGAAAGCAGTGTCACGATTAGCAATTTAATACCTTTATTCTCGTTTCATAACCGCTTTAATTTAAAAAATGCGATAATGGTGCCTAATAGCTATTCATCACATACGCCATTGTTCTGCGAGGAGCTTCGAGTATGTTTGAGCTTCGTTCTTCAGATTCACCTCCGACTTCAACCGATTTCGTCGTCGATTCGCCATCGTTAAAATGCTGAACTCGACGATCAGCGACATAAGCAGTGTGAACAGCGGCATTCCCTGAAAATCGAATAGTCATAAAAGCGGCACAGAATTCTGAAAAATTAAATTTTTTGTAGCAAGAAATTTACGCATTCACGCCAGGCTTATGCTTAAGGATCGAAAGTCGGGCGGCTTATGCTGCGGCATAGTTTGAGGAGAGAGGGAGGATAGGGGGCGTGGTGCATCTTGGTTCTAGGAAACGATTGTCTCGTTTTTTTCAGTTTTTAGGTAATTTTTATGTCTCTTAACAGATGGTTCTTTTCAGGTGTGACTTCTACAATGTACGCGCTGGAAACATGTAATGAAATCAAATGCTATAGGGCTTTAAATGCTAGTTGTTTTACAGCTACACATATGTATAAAGATTTTGTAGTCGCAATTTTCTAATTAGTCAATTAGTTTTTCGCTGATGATTCTCATCGCACTTCAGAATATAAAGACATTTTTCTACATGAAGGAGCGCCATCTCAACTAAATCTGAAACTGTACTCTATAAAATTTTGAAAAATATTGCTAATCGTGATTTGAGTGCCTGCTTTAAAAAAGATGTTTTGTTTCGGGGTGTGCCAAGCATTCTACTTCTGCAGAATGTAGTGGAGGGCGCATGAAGGCGCATTTGGCCTTTACAGTGACTTCTGGTGGCCAGTCGATAAACAAGCCAGTGTTGGGGCATCGAATTAAAAAAAGGATAGAAAGTCGCACTAAATTTTCCATCGACAAAAAATTCTTGCAACTTTCCTGGAAAGTTTTTCGTGCAATTTTTTTGATTTAGAGGATGTTCAGTTTTGTCTAGAAAATGTGAAGTTTGCCTTGAAGGTGTCCAATTTGGTTTGAAAAGTGTCCAATCCGGTTGGCGTAAAAATGCTATACACTGGCCAGCCCATTAGGGTTAAAAGCGTATTCTCAAAAAAAAAGCGCTCTTGAAATCGATAACCAAGTCATTGTCAAAGCCTTGACATGTGAAGCAAATAGTTCTTCCACCTGAAGGAGACGGCTTTAAATCGAAATTGCACACAATAAAAATTTCGAGTCCTGATTATTATGTAATAAACATAAAACTTCTATGCAGCGATCTTCCACATGAATAGGTGTGCAGAGGTAAAAAATTGGATCTATACTAGTCCGGGGGGCCACATAACTAAAAAGTATTATATGTAACAAATTCACTTGAGATCTACCGAGCGACCCCTACAGAACAACGCAGGACCCTAAACAAGAAAAACTCACAAAGAAAAAAAGACGAAAAATTACATTTGTTGCGGTTGTAAGCCAGCAAAGTTGTGTGCCCTCCTTACCATGTGGGGTCCTGGTTATAGCATGTCAGCCGGCGGTCAGCACGCGGCATGCCTCCATTCCGTCGCTCTTTGCCCGCCGAGACGGTTGTAAACCGCGGTGATTTTTTTGTTCGTTCGTTTTTGGTTCCTTTTGGGTTCCAACTCGTTCTCTAGGAGCCGCTCGGTAAGTCTCTACTCATTTTGTTACCCACTTTTTGTTATGTGCCCCCCCCGGACTAGGATAGATCCGAAAAATTTATGCTATACGTCATTTGTATGTGAAAAAATGAAAAATTTCTATCTGAACGAGACGACGCATAGAGTTGAAATTTTACTACATAAATAAAATTTTAGAGCTTGCTTAATACACGGTGAAAAAGGATTTTCTTTTGCAACGATCTTATTAAATTATTTATTTCTTTCATTTTTATTTTTCGTCTATATTTATTTATTTATTTATTTATACGTGGGTTCAATTTTAAATAGCTTCTCAAAAAAGTTGATGCAAAAGTGAACCTCATGATCTTTTCAAAAATCTCTATAGAGAAGCTTGTTTTTTTATAAAGTGCAGGGCTTGAAATTTTATGGAGTGCAAATTCATTTTTGTATGTTGTCTCTTTTGGTAGAGAAAGATGTATTTCAGTGAAAACACAGCCTACTCATGACTCCGACTAATTTAGAGAGAACAGTTGCCTGCAACTAAACGTTTAAAACTCCGAGGTCTCTCAGGAAAAAATTAGAAATGAATAGCTTATTGAAAATACAAGGAAGGTAGTTCTTTCGGCTAAGATTTAAAATTCTAAACAAGCCAGCTTCTGTGCGGACCAGGGGGCTTTACATCTATTTGATTTTAGCCGAAAATGCCGAACCTCTCTGACCAGGAAAAAAAGGCTGCTGTCTTAGGAGCTGATTTTTGGGGAGTTCTTCTTAATGTTTTTAATGCGCTGCTAATTTCTTACGCTTCATTCATGTTCAAGCACTGCTCGTCATACAATTGGAAAATCAAGCTTTTCTGGAGCGCTCATTATTACGCACATGGGTTCAATTTTTGCGTTAAATTTTTGGCAGACAATGCAAAATTAAAAATTAAACTTGTTTTGAAGAGCAGAAAGGCGGCCATTTTTAGTGTCAAGAAAAAACTGCGCCACGCCCCGTTTAAAAGAAGGCAATTTTTACACGACTAACGGCAAAATTTCTGTTAGTATGGAGTTTGACCCTGTTAACGATTCAACAAAACCAAATTTTAAAGAACTCACATATGCTCACTTTGATGATTAAATTTAAATCGCACTTCCAGTATCAAGCAAATAAAAGTTGCGGCGAGCTTTTTAAGCGCATGGCGCGATCTGATATTTCAATGCGTTATATACTTGCTTCTTTGCCGTTCTTTGAAACAAATCTTAATTCGTTGTTTTATCTCCAAAAAAGAAAATTTTATAAAATTATTACACTTATTAGGACAGATAAAGCAAAAAATTTCAAAGAAATCACACTGCATTTTTCTTAAACAAAAAATTATTTCAACCATCTTACTGAGTCTGTAGCTTAATCTATGTAGTTTAACGTGCCTAGAGGTCATTTTGATTTGGAAGTGTTCGCATTGATTCGAAAAGTCTTAGCGCTCACTTGGAAGAGTGTCCAACTTGACTTAAAAGGTGTCCAAATTGATTTGAAAACTGTGCAATTTGACGTGAAAATGGTATATTTGCTAGGAGATTATTCGTTCTCGTTGGATCTTGTTTTGTCGGTACTTACAAAGGACTGTTCTCCACCAAATCTAGTAAGAGGTTCTCCCTTTCTAGATCAGCAAACCGTCTAAAAGCGGCCGCCGCCTATTACGACTGCAACAAAAATCTTGTGTAAAAATACAATGTATGTTCAGTATAAAAAAAATCTTGTAACTCTTAAGATAAGCTCCATGTCCTCTCGTCTTGAAACCTCGGCATTCGTGTTATCAGTGTTTGTGATGCTTCTCTGCCTTGAGAGTGTTGGGTGGAACTATTTACTGGCCTGACGCTTCGACCGTCTTGTCGTCTTTAGAGGCTCCTGAAAATGGCTCGGGGTTTTATCTTTGCAACTAACCCGAACAAGCACCTCAACCACGCTAGCATTTCCGACCTAAAGCCGGAAACACAATGCGAAAACCCGAAAGGTGAATGCGAAATCGCACGATGCTCCACCGTCTCGAGTGTAGCAAATCGCTACCACTCGGCGTTAGTTGACCAGTAGCGAATGAGTCGTACTGCCCGCTCGTCACACATTAGTAGTACAGAGTGGCTCCTTATTATTTGCGCGAAATTCAAACCGCTACTGTATTTTTGAAAATGGCGGGAGATTAATTATTAGGATTTTTCTAGAATGGGGGAAGTATGTACAAAAACCACGGATCTCCCTCGATAGAGAGCCTTCGGGCTCTCTTGTTAAGAGGGATCTCGGGCCGCTTGTCGCAGGGCCACGTGGCGCGTCCCCGGGTGGTGGATAGGGGAATTAAACGCGAACCAAATGCGACCGTGTACTGCCCAGAGACGCAGGTGGGATGCAGGGGATGGACTCCTTGCTCCTGCTGTGTCGGGTCGATGCGTTCCTTGTGCGTGGGAGCGGCATGTTCGTGCACAGTGTGCGTGGATGTGTCCGTGACTGTGCGGATTGTAACTGTGTCGGCTCGGCCAAAAGCTTGCACTCGGTAGACTGGGAGTACATGTAAGGCGATTCGAGGCCGCCTTAAGTCTCGCCCCGTCCCTTCGGGCAGTCTGGCTGGCTGCCCGGAGTACCCCGCCCGCACGACAGAGCCTGACTAGCTACCCGTGTTGTATTCCAGTCAAACACAGCAGCACTAAAGGGCCTCATTCCCCTGACCCCGAAAGAGCCCCCATTTTTGCAGCGATGGGAAGGACGAGTACGGAGAGGCTGCTAAAATCTCAGGGCCTAACCAGGCTGCGCAAACTGAGAAGGACTAGGATGACGATCTGTACTTACAACGCCCGCACGCTTGCGTCGGAAGCATCCGTCGAGGACCTGATGATGCAAGCCAGGAAGATCAAGTACGACGTCATCGGACTGACCGAGACGAGAAGACACCACCCCCTACACGCCGCCTACGACTCCGGAGAAGAACTGTTCCTCGGAACATGCGACAGCAGGGGAGTAGGCAGCGTTGGTGTCCTCGTCAACACGCACTTGGCCATGAACATCGATTCGTACGAGTCTCTGACAAGCCGAATCGGACGTCTGCGACTGAAGCGATGTGGCTCCGTGCCAGCCTTGACTGTGTTCGTCGCGTATGCCCCAACATCCGACTACGACGACGAAGACGTCGAGGCCTTCTACGTGGAGCTGGAGAAGTTCTATAAGGAAGATCACACCTTCTACAAGGTGATCGTCGGCGACTTCAATGCCAAGATCGGGCCACGAAGGTCGCTGGAAGAACTTCACATCGGAACCCACGGTTTGGAGTGGAACGAGCAAGGTGAAAGGCTGTCTGAGTTTATCATGTCGACCAAGACCATCCATGGAAACTCGCAGTTCCAGAAGCCTCCCTCCCTACGATGGACCTGGGAATCCCCCGGTGGCCAGTTCCACAACGAGATCGACCACATCATCTTCAATCGCAAGTATTGCCTGACCGATGTCTCCGTTGTCCCCAAGTTCTACACGGGATCGGACCACCGCCTCCTTCGCGCGAGGTTCCGCTTTTCGCGTCAAGGAGAGAAGGCCGCGAAGTTCAAGAAGAGGAGTCCCAGAACGACCATCAACTGGGATCTCTACACCTCTCTTGTCGGCCTTTGGGAAGATGCCGTCATGGACAACGTCGACGAGGAATACGATCGCTTCGTGCACCATCTCCACGATAGTGCTAAGGGAGCCGAGAGCTTGAAGACCACCAAGAGACGCCTGTCTCCGGAAACTCTCGAGCTGATACGCCAACGTGGAGCAGCACGAGCGTCAGGCAACTATCAACTGACGTCCGAGCTTGCAAAGCTATGCAGAGCGGCGATAAAGGAAGATCTGAAGGAGAGAAGGGCGGAAGTGTTGGCTGAAGCAGCAGAGGCAGGGCTGAGCATCCGCAATGCCCGCCGGAACTTCGCCAACTTCAAGACCAAGATGACCGCTCTCCGACGTCCTGACGGAACCGTCACCTCTTCCAGAAGGACCATGGAGAAAGTCATCCACGACTTCTACTCCGATCTCTTCGATAGCCACGTCCACCTGCCCCTACGCCATCTTCCGCAGGATGGATACGTCATCCCCTCTGTTCTCCCTTCCGAGATCCGACACGCCATCTCGTCGGTGAAGAAACGTACAGCACCCGGTCCTGACAGGATCAGAGCTGAACACCTGAAGAACCTCCCGCCAGCGCTCATCAACACCTTGGCGCGGCTCTTCACACGCTACCTGTCCGAATGCAAGGTTCCATCCCAGTGGAAGACCAGCAGGACCGTCTTGCTGTACAAGAAGGGAGACGTGCACGACATTGGCAACTATCGCCCGATCTGCCTGCTGTCCGTAGTCTACAAGCTGTTCACTCGAGTCATCCTGAATAGGATTAGTAGAACGCTGGACGAAGGACAGCCATGCGAACAAGCAGGATTTCGGAGAGGATTCAGCACGATCGACCACATACACACCATTACGAAGCTCATCGAAGTGTCGCGAGAGTACAAGCTGCCGCTTTGCCTTACGTTCATTGACCTGAAGAAGGCATTCGACTCCGTCGAGACTGAAGCGGTTATGGAAGCCCTGCTCACCCAGGGCGTTCCGACTCAGTACATCAGAGTCCTTCGAGAGCTGTACAGTGGATTCACGACCAAGATCTCACCATTCTACAACGACGTCGTCATTGACGTGAAGAGAGGGGCTCGACAAGGGGATACCATATCCCCGAAGCTCTTCAGCGCCACCCTCGAAAACGTCATGCGCGAACTAGAATGGGATGACATGGGAGTGAAGGTCGACGGCCGGCAACTGCACCATCTTCGCTTCGCTGACGACATCGTGCTCATAACACCGAGCATCACTCAGGCGGAGCGAATGCTGGCCGACTTCGATCGTGTATGTGGAAGCGTTGGACTGCAGCTGAATCTTACGAAGACGATGTTCATGAAGAACGGATGGGTTTCTGATGCCTCATTCTCGCTCAACGGAACGAACATCTCCGAATGCTCCAGCTATGTGTATCTGGGTCGCGAAGTCAACATGGCCAACGACCTAGCACCAGAGCTGAGCAGGAGGAAACGAGCGGCTTGGGGAGCTTTCAAGAGCGTCGAAGAAGTCGTGAAGAAAACGAAGAACGTCCGACTCCGTGCCCACCTATTTGACTCCACTGTTCTTCCTGCCCTAACATACGCCTCAGAGACCTGGGCTATACGAAAGCAGGATGAACACGCGATCAGCGTCGCGCAGCGTGGAATCGAGAGGACGATGCTCGGAGTGACACGACTCACGCAAGTGAGAGAAGGCCTCCGGAGTTCCGAGCTTCGCCGACGTTCGAAGATCAGAGACGCTGTCGCATGGGCCAAGTCGTCGAAAATTAGGTGGGCCGGCCACGTAATGCGATTCGCAGACACCCGCTGGACGAGAGCCGTCACAGACTGGATTCCGCGGGATGTCAAAAGAACACCAGGACGCCCACCAACGCGTTGGTCGGACTTCTTCGTGAAAGCCCTGAACGACCGATATGACGCTCTTCGTGTCCCTCCAGCGAGGAGGATCCATTGGACCACTCTGGCACGCGACAGGGACGAATGGAGACGTTGCTGGCGCCCGCTCGAGCAAGTCGATGATCAACGGGACGACAGGTGATACAGGTGATGTACAAAAACCAAGCAAGGTGATACACTCAATACCCTCGACAATGAAAGCTTCACCACATCGTTCCACCATCGCTCATCTCGCCGATAAAGGACATTCTGCAGCAGAGATCGCTCAACGACTTCAAATTTCTGCCAGAACAGTCCAGCACATTGTGAAACAGTACAGAGAGGAAGGAACGGTAAACCGAGAAAGAGATCTGGCAGACCACGTACTGTGAACACTCTCCGCCTTCGAAAGGTCTACCAAGAAAAGATCCTGCGCGATGTTCTTTTCCCCTGTCTCCCCTGGTTTGCTGAAAATTTTGTCAGTGGTCAATGCGTGCTCCAACAGGACTGTGCATCTGCTCTTTCTGCGAGAGTCACTTCCCTGGCTACTGGACGAAGGACATCTGGCCACCTAACTAGCCTGATCTGAATCCGATGGATTTCGTTGTATGGGGCTACTTGCAGCAGAAGGTTTCCTCGAAGAGTCACCAAAGTAAACGCTCTCAAATCTTCACTTCAGAAGGCGTGGGACGATATCGACGTCACCTTCCTGCGGCACAGTGATGTCGGTGGAGAAGAGACTGAAGGCCTGTATTGTTGCAAAAGCAGCTCAATTCGAACATCTTCTCGAGTGAATAACTGCTAGGCATTGCTCTATATAGAAGTTGTATCAGATTGTATTAACTGTTGATTTTTGAAGTTATTAATAATAAACTACGCACAAATAATTAGGAGCCACCCCTTAATGAGGGCAGCACGGTCGCTCCTGGCCGTTCTCAGAGCTCGTAGTGCGGCGCAAACGGTGCGAGATCACTCGTTATGGGCAAACGCTGATTACGGTTGTTGTTCATTCTTGGATTCCTGGAAGAAATCCAGGTCTAGCGCTTTCCTAGAGGAAGTATCTATTCGTACGTCAGGATCGTGCATTTAACATCATGCCACAACATCCTCACCTCGTGCTCCTCGATCCTGACTTGCCTAGAGGAGTTGACGTGTTACAACGCCTTTTCGCCAGCTAGATGTTCCTTAATTCGAATATATAGAGGTCTCCCCGTTTCCTCTATGTATGTGCTATTAAAGGTCTCGCGTTCGATCTGATAAATCACTCCGCTTTTTGCGCAATCTCCAACTGCAGAGTGGGGGCAAATAACACAATCATCTGACAGGCACTGCTTGTCTAGAGGCTATTCCGTACCAGCTGCTTTCTAATGTGTCGTTGGGAATGTTGACCAGAACAACATCATCTTGAAGACCTGCACGGACAATACTACGAACTGCAGCAGCGAGCACGTCAGAGATAAAGGGGAGGCATAAGGGAACCAAGTTCTGGCGGCGTGTAACATTGCGGCACCCCCTCGCCTTTTCGGTGCGTTGAAGTGGTATCGAATAGCCTTGTTAACTGCAATTTTCGAAGCTAACTGCAAGGACTGCTGTCGTTCTACTTCTCCGCTACTCATATCAACCGCTGTTCTGACCCTGTTTTTGACAATGCGCTGGGTGTGCAGAGAGGCCTGAAGTAAGATATTCTTGGAGCTTAGTTTTCCGTACCACTTTACGCTTATCATGCCATTAGACATTTTGACCTGGATGTTTAGGTAGTAAATTTCTTAAGATAAGCACTGAAATTGCCACTAGCAGTTAGCATCAATGCTTTACAGAGCACAGTTTTAGATCAGATAAGTAATTAAAAAATAAATAAATTAGGATGCCGAGCGTAGAAAAAAAAACAGTGTTGCTACTCACATAGATGGCTAGCTTCATAGTCGCTTTCATCGGCGCAGTCTGTTGTCCTATGATGTGCTCCTCGATAAGCCTCAGCACCAAGCTGCCAAGCGACTGGAATGTGTAGGAGACCAACTGGATGAACGACACCTTCGTGATCACCGTCGTCGTGTCGATGTTCTCCTCGGCTTGAAACCGCCACGACACGTCGCCAATCGCCCTGAATGTCCACGAAGTTCTTCCTGAACGACCACCAGATGAAAAGCAATAGGTTCCACGCACTTCTTTTCTCGTTTCTTGTTGATGATGAGCAGAACAATCATCACTAGAGTGGTGGCCGCACTGACGCCCACGTTGAACATCAGCAGCCCGTTGATTCGGACGTAGACCACAGCCGGCGGGCTGAGCACGGTGATCTGTGGCTGGGTGAACTCCTTGTCGTGATAGAGAAACACTTGCGACACTATTGACAAAACAACCTGAAAGTTGACGACGTTGTTCCTTCTGACCACTACTTTTAACTTTTATTGATAGATGTGATACTTTTAAACATAGTTCCTTGAACTTGTGCGTTTTCTAGGCATAGGGATGAAGGTTAGATTTTGCGATGTTTCTGAGGAACGCACTCGAGATTCGTCATGCGCACATTTCTAGATGTGATTTGGCAGGCACTTTGACAAATCAATCTGACTATCTATTAGGGGGGGGGGGGGCAAAAGTAATGAGACAAGTTGAAAAAATTTTTATCTCTTTATAACTCAATTATAAGTCAATGATGCTGAGGAATGTGTATGCCATTAAAGTCAATGACTTGCTACCATCGCTCAGCCAACTTCCTGATCCCGTCCTTCCAGAACTGCTTGGGCCTGGTGTTGATCAACTGCTCGATATGGTTGTCGAAGACTGCTTGGGTTCTTGTGTCCTTTCCGACCAGGAAGTTCCGTAGGCCCAAGAAGTGGTGGTAGTCGCATGGAGAGATGCCCGGCAAATACGGTGGGTGAGGCATGTGAACGTAAGTCAGCTGGACGCTTATCCGTGGTTACTTGTTCCCGATGGGGTGCGGCGTTGTCGAAGAGGAGGACCTTCTTGACGCGCTGCGACTGAATACGTTCGAGTCGCAGGTCCATCTCTTCTATTTCGTTTACCATGACCTTGGAGTCCATCGTCATGCTTTTGAAAAACAGCTTCCAGTACACCGGTCCATGGGCGCAGACTCAAAAGCTCAGAAGGTGCTTCTCGCCGTGAACATCTCGCCGAACGAAGGTCGGTAACGGGTCACCAGGCCTCACCCAGACTGGCTGCTTGGCAGGGTTAAGGTAAAAGACGTACTTCTCATCTTGCGTGACTATTGAGTCCAGGCTGCTCGGGGTTGGGAATCGGGAGAGATTTGCGCGACACAGATCGACTCGTCAGGATGGGTTTTCGGCATGAGACAGACTGCGGTTATGGCATGCTTCTGGAAAGAGCGGAAGTGGCAACTTCTCAGGTGGCCTCCAGTAGGTACCATACAAGCATACAAATACGATAAGGACGAAACCAGACTGCAGTCACGAGATATATGGACACGGCATGGAGAGTCTCATTACTTTTGCCCCCCCCCCCCCCAATAAATGGAATAAGGGAGCAGAAGCGCAGTCGATGTAGGTGTCTGCTGTCTCGTGCGTGCGATACCAAGTGCATTGTTCGGATTTCCCTTCGAGGCTAACGAAGCCGTATGCGTTGGAACTGTTTTTCAAACTGCATTTTTTGAGTATATGTGCAACATAGTCCGTTTTACCCACAAAACCTTCATAAAAGCCAGTTTTTCTTAAGGAAGCGTATACATTCTGACGTTGTTGCTTAATTAGGTTATACCATAAATGTGTTTAAACCATTAAATTTAAGTTGAATTACAGACTTCTCTCGTTATAACGGCTTTGAAGGGAGAATCCGCGTCATAACGGGTGTCACATCCTAACAAGGGTGGACCATTTCACATCCTTTTATGCACAAATTTTGTCTAAAAGCCTATACAATTGCTGACCTTTAAGGAAATATGTGACCACGGAGATGATGTGAAATCACAGAATAACTCTCACTTGCTAATGCCGGGGATTCAGGGATTCTCTCTGTAATAAGCACGAAGTATGACAAAAAGGTGCGAGGTATTAAGTCGCTGCATATGAAATGACCGATTTTGACTGAAAATTTTGACAGATCATAACTTTGCTTCGATGCAATTTTATCAAACCAAATAAGAACCATTACAATAAATACAGTTTTCCCAGAGCAACAATAGCTTAGGCATTCCATTTTTCTAAAAATCAGAACAATGAGATTTAAGAAAAGTCATTTTCATAAGAAGTCATTTTCGACATCATCTTGGTTGCTGAATTTTTTACGACCTAGATGGCAGAGTTTCGTATTCCAATTCATCCAGTTTCTGGACATCAATTTTTGAAACGTGTGGAAGCGCGTTGTCATGCAGTAGAATTGGGCTTCTTCGACTGACCAAAGCCGGCTGTTTTTCGATCAACTTCTGGGGTACCACTTCAATATCGGCACAGTACTTCTCCGCTGTGAAAGTCTCCCCAGTCTTCAAGAACTTGTAACGGACTATACCAGCCATTGTCCACGATACGGTCACCATGGTCTTCTTTGGATAGAGACTTGGTTTCGGCATCTCCTTGGAACTATCATTCTTGTCCAGTCATTGTGCAAAGATTTGATTTGACGATTGTCATAAAGGATTCAATTTGCAGCACGTTTTTGTCACGATCCTGCCCAGGATGAGCTCATTTAGATTGCGCAGCCTTAACGAAACACAGGTGCTTCAGCATGTGCCCGGTGGTGAGTTCGAGCGGGATCCGTTTATCATCTCCAAGACTTTCATCTCCAGATCGAATCCTTTCGAACCAGTGGCGAATGGTGCGTCAACTAGCGAAATTCTCCCCAAATGCAACGTCGATGCCACAAGCTACAACCTATTTCTACTTTTTCATTCATGTTAAATAGAGCACCCGAATATCACTATAGACAATGCCTGAAACGGGAGCATTCGCAGCCACGAAAAATCGACCAGAAATTCAGGGAGCAAAATCGACGATTTCACATGTAACGACACAATACAACGACAACCAGAGGTAAATTATAGTGTGTTAACAGAAAAATTGGGCAACCTCATGTTACAAGATGCTTTATTGCGATCTAAATCCTTGCACCAGGCGGGATTTGAACTTACCCCTTTCTTCTTTCCGGGTAAGATGTTACGAAAGTGCGGATTGGATGCTTTTCTTAAAGAAACTTGGATTTTATATTAAAAATAAAAACGCCTATTAATTACCGACTATTTCAAACCTAAAAATCAGCATGCGTGTTAAGTCAAAGCATGCTCGTCAGGAAGATACCGAGCCGCGCCGTGAAATACGGTGTGTCGTGGATATAAAGCATCACACGTCTAATTCTAGAATTACGGTCGGTCGGGGCTGTTTTCAGTTGTTTAAAGTTTGGTTTGCAACCGCACATGAGGCATATAAGTGCGTTGCCGAGACTTGACTGCCTCTGACCGGGTCGCGTGAGCAGGCGCTTGGGAATCATGGCTCGCATCTAACTAGGGAAGGGTTTCGACCTCCCAAGGAACTTCAAGTTGAGACCAGGATCACTAGAAAGAGCTCTAAATTCTGATTATGAATATGGGTGTCAAAATTGCAAAGTGAAACTCATGAGCCGAACTTGGGGGCCTAACCACAGGCTGGCCATGCGAAAGAGTTGGTGCGAGACTGGCGAGTCATTAGGGCTCCGTAAAAAGAACCCGCCAGCTGGGGTTGTGGAGCAGTGGTAGTGCTTCTGCTCGCCAGGCGCGACGTTGTTGGTTCGGTTCCCATTGCTGCCGGTTTTCTTGCAAATCGCAATTTATCTTCGAAATGACCCCTTATTCTGAATTATGACACGTGCTTGACTAAATAGCCGGAAGAACTACCACGCACATTTGTAAAAATGCCTGAAGGCAAAAAACTGCTATGGCGACATTTTTGTTTACTATTTCGCAGAAATAGAGTCAAAATTTTACATTGAATAACTGGTGGTGTTTCTAACAACCTTGGCATTCGTGGAACAAAGCAAAAAATGTGTGAAGTAAAAAGGTATGCAGAATAATGTATGTATGGTGAGAAAGACCAAAATGTCGTTGATCAACTGCACTTTTGATTGATGTGGAAACCATACCTCAAAACATTAATGAAATAGCCCTACTGATTTACTTTTGTGGGCATCTTTGCAGGCTGCCAAATCACTGTGCGCAATATTCCTTTCGGGGCTACATCTCATCGGCCTGATGAAAAACGTTATGAAAAGGGTCAGGTTGTTTGCCATGGAAAATAGCGTGGAGTTCAATATGACAATTATGATTTGCAAAAAACCGGTACCAATGGTAACCGAACCCACGACGTCACGCCCGACGAGCAGGAGCACTGCCCCTGCGCCAACGCCGCAGCTGGTGGCATCTTCTTACGGAGCACCGATGACTCACCGCTCTCGCACCAGCTGTGTCGCACGGCCAACCTGTCATGAGGCCACCCGATTTCGGCAGGTCATAACTCGCTCTGGAGTTTCATTTTGAAATTTCGACACCCATATTCGCAATCAGCATTCCGAGCTCTTTCTAATGATCTTGGTCTCAACTTGAAATTCTATTGGAGTTCGAAGCCCTTCCCTAGTAAGCCCTTGCCTTCTCCGGCTGAACTATCACGTGTCTTTTCGCTTTTCCTTCATCCAGTGTAGTCCATTACGAAATACGAAGCATGGTCTTTGGCACCAAACCGAATCCTTACAGTGGGGATTGTTGAATGCTTTGTTGAGCTGTCCATGACCCCAAGAACAGATAGTTCCTAGATTTCTGCAACAGAAGAGAGCGTTGACAAGATTAAAAGAATCACCGCTGCTCCGACTCCCATGTATCCGGCATGCGGTCCGATATACTCGTAGGAGCTCACGTACACAGTGGCTATCGTCCTCTCGATTGCCATTGCCACCTGGGCGAAGAGATACAGTTCCAGAGCGACACCGAAGAGCATATTCATCCACATGTAGAAGTGCATCGGCAGAAACACATCGCATGGATGAACAGCTCTGAGCGAAAGTATGACCTGATAGCTCTAAATGAAAATGTAATAACTAGCACAGCTGAAGCGGTTTGCTCAGACATTCAATTTCCACTTTTAAAGATGTATCTAGACTTTAAATACAATATCTATATAGTACACCGATAAGCCACCGAGGAGATGCTACAACGAAAAAGGTTCGTAGCAAGGAAGTGACGAAGCGAACCTCTCAATTTTTTGGATAATTCACGTTTGACAAACATGGTTAAGTATTAGGTTGTAACGAAACAAATGGCACTGAACCACTGTAAATTTAAGCAGTTAATATCTCGGCTTGTAGGCAAGCTTATAAATCGAAACAAAAACCTTCTGATTCTACACATCTTTGCCAACGTGACACAAGCTTTTTTATCTCAGTAGCATAAAAATCAGAAGTTCTGGAATTGACGAAATCTTCGAAGGCACTTTCGGCATCCTGTTGGTATTTGAATATTTTCCCTACCAAGAAGTCGCCAAGATGCTTGGACAAATGGTAGCTGTTGGGGAGAGGTCGGGAGAAAACGGAGAATGTGGTAGAGTTTCAATGCTCAGCTCATTCAATTTCTGCAAAGTCATTCGTGCTACATGGGGGCGAGCATTGTCGTGCGAAGGAGAACTCGCCTTCGGTTTACCAAGGCCGGCCGGATATCCTTCAACTTTTTCATCATTTCTTCAATTTCAATGCAGTACTTCTCTGCCGTGATGGATTCACCGGGCGGGAGGAAGCTGTGGTGAATAATTCCCAGCGAACACCACCAAACTGTCACCATTACATTCTTTTGGTGCAATTCCGGCTTCGCAAAAACCTTGGGGCTCTCATCGTTGTCCACCCACTGTGCCGATCGTCGCCTGTTGTCGTACATTATCCATTTCTCGTCACAGGTTACGATGCGATCAAGGAATGGGTCCGTTTCGTTCCGTAGAAGCAGTGCGGACGAGATCTCATATCGTCGGTTTCTTTGCTCCTCAGACAGCTCGTGAGGCACCCATCTTTCCAGCTTTTTGGTCTTTCCAATTTCCTTCAGATGCCGGGCAGCTGTGTTGTGACTGACGCCAAGAACCTTCGCTATCTCACTGGTACCTTTGTGTGGATCCTCCTCCACCACATCTCTCAGCTTGTCCTCATCAACATCACTATGCCTCCCACGACCTTCATGTTCTTCCAAGCTCTCATCTCCATTCCGGAACTTCTGATACCAACGATACGCCGTCCGAATTGTGGAACATCCTTGACCGAATGCGACGTTGATCTTCTCGTTCGCCTCCTTAGCTGTAGTGCCCAGCTTGAATTCATACAAGTAAATGCCTCGGGTTACCCTTTTGTCCATCTGCAAAAAAGTCAATAAAACTCTAAAGTTGTCCTACTTTTACATAGAAAATTTGGTACGCACCGGTAGAGCAAAGTTTGCGCTTCTAAATGATAACCCACGTGTTACGGTTTGTTCTTGATCAAACGCGTAAAGACGCGCCGAAAAATGGCGCGAGCCAGTGCCATTTAATTCGTTACAACCTAATAGTTTGTTTATTGTTCCAACTTTGTTCTATCTTATTTAAATAGACATTGCCCGACAAAGATAAAGTTACCTTTTTAAAGAAATGTTTATTAAAAATCGGTTTTCTCGCTTTTCGCCGATGGAACCCCAAATCCTTAATTTCTTCCAGAAAGTCAGTTTTTGGAGCTGATATTGCTGCTCATCCCGACATTTAGGGCTAACATGCTAGTTCAATCAGGCTGCCGAACAGCCGTTGCAATTTTAGGAGCTCAAAAAGCTCGACAAAGGACTAGTCCCAATTAGTTCGCTGATGTTGTGTTCTAATTTTAGCATGAAAACCTGAAAAAACTTTGATAGAAACTGGTACTGGTAAGGTTCATAAAATTCCCTTACAGGAAGTTTCAACAAACAATAACAGACTAAGGCTACTATTTTAGAAAAGGTTTCTTCTTAAATCGCTCTAACCAGACGATGTTTCGAAGCGATAAACAGGGTCATTACATCGTTCTCTAAGAAGTAAGAATCGGTATCGGTGAGAAGTGAACAGTCTTCCCGCTACCTACCTACAGTACCGCGCATGTCTTTTGGTCAATTCCCGAAAAAGCCGCTTTGGAGCGTTCCAAAGCGGCTTTTTATATAACTTTCTTTAAAATCAAGCACTTGTAAAGATGAACACATATTTGAGCTTAGCAGGCCGAGCTCTATCTTTGGACATAAAAACCAATAGAGTTGAGCAATGCATATAGGCCGGACATAATCAATTGAGTGGGCGCGAGAGCCTGTAGAGTCACAGTTTGGGGAATTTTATTGAAATTCCCAGCCGCCTCACTCAGAAATTGCCTTAAGACTGTCCAGCTTGCCTCTGCAGTGCGCCGTGAACAATGCATATAGAATTGAACCTATCAATCGAGTGGGCGCGAGAGCCTGTAGAGCGACCGTTTGGGGAATTTTATTGAAATTCCCAGCCGCCTCACTCAGAAATTGCCTTAAGACTGTCCAGCTTGCCTCTGCAGTGCGCCGTGAACAATGCATATAGAATTGAACCTATCAATCGAGTGGGCGCGAGAGCCTGTAGAGCGACCGTTTGGGGAGTTTTATCGAAATTTCCAGCCGTTCTACTTAGGAAATGCTCTAAGCCTGTTCAGCTTGCCTTTGGAGTGCGCCGTAAACAATGCATACATAATCGAACCTATCAATCAAGTGGGCGCGAGAGCCTGTAGAGTGACCGTTTGGGGAGTTTTATCGAAATTCCCAGTCGTTCCACTTAGGAAATACTCCTAGCCTGTCCAGCTTACCGGTATATGCCGCGTAGGTGAGCAGCATTGGTACATGGGAACGCCTAAACAAATCAGACCGCATTGAATGGGCATGCCATTCAGAGAGGACATGAACAGTTGGTACCCGAATGGGCTGGCATGTGTTCGGCCTGTGCTCTGTGTGGTTACTACTGGCTCGCGCGCTCCTACCTACCAATGCTGCTCACCTACGCGACATGTACCAGCTTACCTTTGGAGTGCGGCGTGAACAATGCATATAGAGTCGAACCTATCAATCGAGTGGGCGCGAGAGCCTATAGAGTGACCGTTTCGGGAGTTTTATCGGAAATTCCCAGCCTCCCTACTCAGAAATTGCTCTTAAACGATCCAGCTCGCCTTTGGAGTGCCGTAAACAATAAAATAGCAGCTGGGGCTACGACGGTCTAGGCAGCTGAGGAGTTGTGAGCATGTCATCGTAAAGTACCTTAAGCGTTCTGCTCGCCCATGCATTTGTAGGCCGGTATCTCTCCTGCGCGTCTTTTTCGCGGGGGTCGACTGAAATTGTAAGAAATCGTGTCACACACGGCTAACCTGCATTTTCGCTGCGCCGTAACTTAGTCCAATCATAAGCAATCGAGTGGGCGCGAGAGCCTGTAGAGTGACCGTTTCGGGTGTTTTATCGGAAATTCCCAGCCGCCCTACTCAGAAATTGCTCTTAAACGGTCCAGCTTGCCTTTGGAGTGCGTCTTAAACAATGCATATAGAATCGAACCTATCAATCGAGTGCGTGCGAGAGCCTGTAGAGTGACCGTTTCGGGAGTTTTATCGGAAATTCCCAGCCGCCTTACTTAGAAATTGCCTTAGGACTGTCCAGCTTGCCTTTGGGGTGCGCCGTGAACAATGCATATAGAATCGAACCTATCAATCTAGTAGGCGTGACCACTCGCAAATTGCACGCGCGAGTGTGTTCGAAGCGCAATAACTCCGTCGAGATCGAATCCTTTCGGCTGCGGCTCGTGAATTTTGTAGGCAGTACAAAGCTTTAATAGCCCGCGAAAGTGCTGCGTTATAGCTTACAAGTGCTCCGTCACGCCTATCGGCGTGCCTCGCACTTGCGCGCTTCGCGCGATGTTGCAGTATCTCTAAGCTAAGGACAATGACATCAAGCTAGCTGGTCTACTTGTACAGCTTTTTCCCTACCTAGGAGTAGAAAAGGCTCTCAGTACGTGCAGTATATAGTATGATAGGGCGATCTATTGGTTCCACGCTACTGGTTCTCCTTAGTGAAACGTTCCCCCATTACTGGTACTGGTTCCCCTCAATGATCCCCCTTAGCTGACGACGTCTTCGGCACGTCTTCTGAATCCCCAGGCATATTGGACGATGCCTTCGGCACGTCCACCTGAATCCCCAAACACGTTGAGCGACGTCTTTGAAACGTCATGCGACGTACTGCGTACGTCTTCTGAATCCCCTGGCACGAAGAAGACGCTCGGGTATTTTCTGCTTTTTTGCTCCCCATAATTTGATCAGTATCAATTGACGGCGACCGAAGTTCTGAAAACGAACTTTGACCTCGCCAACACTTCCAAAAACTTCGCCCACACTTCCCCTAGGGGGGTGGATTAATTAGCGTGCTGATCACGAATCTAACATCCTTCTTTGAAATTTCAGACGATTATGGTAGGGTACGGTAGGTAACGGTGACAAAGGCTGTCGATGTCATCATCACCGATTCTCCCCAGTGCTAAGGGGGCTATTTGGGGTGATAAACACGAATCCTGCAGCAATTTCTCGTATTACGCTGCAGCACGGTAGCTACTGATCAGGATCGCCATAGCATATTGGACGACAAACTCCTCGAGATAGAAACAGAATCCGTCGAAGACGCCAGAAGACGCGAGCCGAACATCAGAAACGATCAAAAACAAAAGAAGACACTCACGCTCGAACTTCTAACCATTTCTCCCGGACTTTTTCAACAGTTTGATTTCTTCGGAGCGATTTCGCTGATAAAATGACTCAGCCTCTGACTGAAACGAATCATCGAGCCGTTGTCTCACCCCACCCCCCCCCCCCCTTCATCAGCGATATCACGATACCTCCTTCAGCTGTTCACCTGATCGCAGCGTAATCAATGAGGCTAATCAAAAGCGAAACACCCAAAAAGCAAGTCAAACTCCTCGAAATAGAAAATGAATCCGTCCAAAGTCAGAGAGCGCCACTGCGCTTCGATTAGGTCCCGCCTAGATTCAAAACACCCGCGTAATTTTAAATTCAAAACGTCAAGTCAATAATTCTTGAGAAAAAGCACTGAAGGGAAGTAGAGTGCAGTGTCTGCACCCTCCTGCTTAGAGATCGCTCACTCCAGAGGTAGAGTAGAGCTACGAAAAAAAACTTCGCCCACACTTCGCCTAGGGGGGGGGGTGGTTAATTAGCGTGCTGATCACGAATCTAACATCCTTCTTTGAAATTTCAGCCGATTATGGTAGGGTACGGTAGGTAACGGTGACTAAGGCTGTCGATGTCATCGTCACCGATTTTCCCCTCACACTTCCCTCGCACTCCTCCAACACCGGATAGAGGCATATCGTTACTGGACCCCTCCTGGACAGACAGGACAAACACGTCGCCCTGGACTGACACGGCATCCCGTACAGACTGACAGAAGTTACACTCCCCTTAGCGGCTTATTATATAGAAGGAAGAAGGATGATGATGACCTCCACCACCTGACACGCCTTAAATTCCACACCGCTTGAATGGCATCCACAAAAGATCGATAATATCGACCGATATCGATTGATCAACTTCAGATTCGTCTTCAGCGACCTCGATTACCCCCAAGGCTAAAGTTTCGGACCGCTTGAACGAAATACACGAAAAATCGATATTATCGATCGATATCGATTGATCAACTTTAGATTCGTGTTCAGCGACCTCGATTACCCCCAAGGCTAAAGTTTCGGACCGCTTGAACGAAATACACGAAAAATCGATATTATCGATCGATATCGATTGATCAACTTCAGATTCGTGTTCAGCGACCTCGATTACCCCCAAGGCTAAAGTTTCGGACCGCTTGGACGAAATACACGAAAAATCGATATTATCGATCGATATCGATTGATCAACTTCAGATTCGTGTTCAGCGACCTCGATTACCCCCAAGGCTAAAGTTTCGGACCGCTTTAACGAAATACACGAAAAATCGATATTATCGATCGATATCGATTGATCAACTTCAGATTCGTGTTCAGCGACCTCGATTACCCCCAAGGCTAAAGTTTCGGACCGCTTGAACGAAATACACGAAAAATCGATATTATCGATCGATATCGATTGATCAACTTCAGATTCGTGTTCAGCGACCTCGATTACCCCCAAGGCTAAAGTTTCGGACCGCTTTAACGAAATACACGAAAAATCGATATTATCGATCGATATCGATTGATCAACTTCAGATTCGTGTTCAGCGACCTCGATTACCCCCAAGGCTAAAGTTTCGGACCGCTTGAACGAAATACGCGAAAAATCGATATTATCGATCGATATCGATTGATCAACTTCAGATTCGTGTTCAGCGACCTCGATTACCCCCAAGGCTAAAGTTTCGGACCGCTTTAACGAAATACACGAAAAATCGATATTATCGATCGATATCGATTGATCAACTTCAGATTCGTGTTCAGCGACCTCGATTACCCCCAAGGCTAAAGTTTCGGACCGCTTGAACGAAATACACCCCCCCCCCCTACACCCCCCCTCTCTCTACTCCAACACCGCATCTCCAGGCACGTTTGGCAGCGTGTTCGGCACGTCTACTGACTCGCCAGGCACGTTGGGCAGCGTGTTCGGCACGTCTACTGACTCGCCAGGCACGTTGGGCAACGTGTTCGGCACGTCTACTGAGTCGCCAGGCACGTTGCACAACTGCAACCCCCCTCCTCCGACGATTCCCCCTTACAGGACTCCAGCACCGCATCTCCAGGCACGTTTGGCAGCGTGTTCGGCACGTCTACTGACTCGCCAGGCACGTTGGGCAACGTGTTCGGCACGTCTACTGAGTCGCCAGGCACGTTGCACAACTGCAACCCCCCTCCCCCCACGATTCCCCCTCACAGTTCAGCACCCAGATGGCCAGGCAGACCGTCACTGATCCCCCCTGGACAGACACTCCGCCCCGTACAGACGCTCTCCCCCGTACAGACGCTCTCCCCCGTACAGACGCTCTCCCCCGTACAGACGCTCCGCCCCGTACAGACGCTCCGCCCCGTACAGACGTTAGCGGCTTATTATATAGAAGGATAAGCAAGCGAAATTATAGCGGCGCGAAAATGCAGGTTAGCCGTGTGTGACACGATTTCTTCCAATTTCAGTCGACCCCTGCAGGAAGACGCGGCGTGCTAACGGCATGCAAACGCGTATGCTAACAGAACACTGAAGGCACTTTAAGATGACATGCTAACAGCTCCTCAGCTGCCTGAACTGCCTTGGCCTCATCTGCCAGTTTAGAGCGGCGTAAGATAGCGGTCAGAGTTTCTTGCGCTATTACTCGCCAAATTTGAGTTTTCGACACCCGCAATGGCACCATTCCGTTTAGCACGAAAAGCGCTATCGAATGGTATCAATTTCGACCGCTCAAGGCCGCGGCAGACGGACGATGACGTCATCGAAAATCGATGTCTTAGAGTTGGGCCACGCTTGATACCATTCGATAGAGCTTTTCATGCTGAATTGAATGATGTTATTGGGAATGGGGAAAACTGTAATCTGGGCGAGTAAGAGCGAGGAGAACATGGACTGTTGTTGTATTGCATTGCACGCGCGGCCGTGTTCTGAGCCCGATAATTCTGTCGTGTGTGAACCTTTCCGCTTGCAGCTTGTGGGTTTTGTAGACTTAAAGTGTTCTAATAGTGCGCTGAAACAATGCAATGTAGCTTATGACTGGAGTAAGTTACGGCGCTGCGAAAATGCAGGTTAGCCTTGTGTGACACGATTTCTTCCAATTTCAGTCGACCCTCGCGGGAAGACGCGGAGAGATACCGGCCTACAAATGCATAGGCGAGCAGAACGCTTAAGGTACTTTACGATGGCATGCTCACAGCTCCTCAGCTGCCTAAACCGCCTTAGCCCCAGCTGCCATTTTAGGGCGGTGGACTTAGCGTTGACGTTTCCTGCGCCCTTACTTGCCCATATTTGAGTTTTCGACACTCGCAATAACACCGTTAGCTTCACCACGAAAAGCTTTATCGAATGGTGTTACTCTCGACTAATTCTGGAAAATGCGATTTTTTGACAATTTCCCATCGAGGACGTGGGCCGAGCCTGCGCGGACGATGACATCATAGAAAATCGATATTTTCGAAATTGGCCAAATTTTCTATTTCAAAATCATCTAGTGGTTATTTTGTGCGCTGATTACGAATCCGATGTCCGTTTTTGAAAATTTCGCCGGTTTCGGTAAGTTTTGGATTTTCTTCTGGATAACTGAGGGTGGCCGTGTCAGGGTCACCGATTTTGCTCAAACTTCGTCTAAGGGCAGGGGTTATTCGGGGTGTCAAACACGATGAAGAGTCTATTTGGCTGATTATGGCAGAAGACACCCATACTGATGACTGAGGGTGATCGGTGATCCTGACCCGACCACCCTCAAACGGCAGGTAACCTACCGAAATCGGCGAAATTTTCAAAAACGGACGTCGGATAACCTCTATCTTACGCCGCTCTAAACTGGCAGATGAGGCCAAGGCAGATCAGGCAGCTGAGGAGTTTTGAGCATGTCATCGTAAAGTGTCTTTAGTGATCTGCTAGCGTGCGCGTTTGCATGCCGTTAGCACGCCGCCTCTTTCTGCAGCAGGGGTCGACTGAAGTCGGAAAAAATCGTGTCACACACGGCTAACCTGCATTTTCGCGCCGCTATAATTTCGCTTGTTTAGAAGCTATAACGCTGCATATTCGCGGACCACTAAAGCTTTGTACTGCCTACAAAATTCACGAGCCGCAGCCGAAAGGATTCGATCTCGACGGAGTTATTGCGCTTCGAACACACTCGCGCGTGCAATTTGCGAGTGGTCACGCCTACTAGATTGATAGGTTCGATTCTATATGCATTGTTCACGGCGCACCCCAAAGGCAAGCTGGACAGTCCTAAGGCAATTTCTAAGTAAGGCGGCTGGGAATTTCCGATAAAACTCCCGAAACGGTCACTCTACAGGCTCTCGCACGCACTCGATTGATAGGTTCGATTCTATATGCATTGTTCACGGCGCACTCCAAAGGCAAGCTGGACAGGCTAGGAGCATTTCCTAAGTAGAACGACTGGGGATTTCGATAAAACTCCCCAAACGGTCGCTCTACAGGCTCTCGCGCCCACTCGACCTCACTCTGCGAGTGGTCGTGCCCACTCGATTGATAGGTTCGATTCTATATGCATTGTTCAATAAAATTCCCCAAACTGTGACTCTACAGGCTCTCGCGCCCACTCGATTGATTATGTCCGGCCTATATGCATCGTTCAACTCTATTGGTTTATATGTCAACAGATAGAGCTCGGCCTGCTGAGCTCAAATATGTGCTTATCTTTACAAGTGCTTGATTTTAAAGAAAGTTATACAAAAAAAGCCGCTTTAGAACGCTTCAAAGCGGTTTTTTCGGGAATTGACCAAAAGACATGCGCGGTACTGTATGAAGCCAAGTATCTTTTAAAGGACGTTGAACCATTTCCCTGTTAGACCACCACTCACCAGCGGTGGGCATAGGGCTCGATCCGCATTCATTAAACGAACCGAGGGTAAAGTAGTAGAACTCTGACAGACGTCCAGAAAATTATTCAGTGCAATTGCAGAAACGGATGTGGCACTATTGTGCTTTCGGGACTCCAGAGGACGAGGAGAGGTTGAAAAAAAAATTTCGCCCAAACTTCGCCCAAGGGGTTATTTGGGGTGCTGATCACGAATCTGACATCCGTTTTTGAAATTGCGGCCGAATACGGTAGGTTACGGTGGGCACGGGTAACTAAGGCTGCCGAGATCATAGTCACCAATTTCGCCCAAACTTCGCCTATGGGGATTATTTGGGCTGCTGATAACGAATCTGACATCCGTTTTTTGTTTTACGCTGGAGTACGGCAGGTTACGGAAGGTGTGACTAAGGTAATGGTCACCGATTTCGTCCAAACTCCAGCGTAAAATGAAAAACGGATGTCAGATTCGTTATCAGCAGCCCAAATAATCCCCATAGGCGAAGTTTGGGCGAAATCGGTGATTATGACCTCAGCAGCCTTAATTATCAGTAGCTACCGTAACCTACCGTATTCGGCCGTAATTTCAAAAAGGGATGTCAGATTCGTGATCAGCACCCCAAATAACCCCTTGGGCAAAGTTTGGGCGAAATTTTTTTCAACCTCTCCTCACCTCTGGAGTCTCGAAAGTACGATAGTGCCACAAATTTCTTGGACGCCAAGGTCAATTGATAATGGGGTGGTCTTTTTACATGTTTGTCGGTCAATATTGTTCTTCTAGCATTACACTGATCCCGCTGCCAATATCGAGTGAAAAACCTGTCAAAGTTAGGAGAAGAGGAGGAATGAGGAGGCCACAATTGCAGAATTCTCTCCGACTGGGGGAAATATTGCAAACTCGCTAATTTATTCGAAAATTTTTCTCGGAGTCTTGGGTTACTCCTCACAATTTCGTACATTTTCTTGATGATGTAGTTTCATGAGGATTCATCAGTTTATTTTTAGGAAAAGAAGCAGCTCACAGGACCACGTGAGAGCAGCTGATCTCAGTGGAACGCATTTTTTAAAATGGGGCGCGACATGGTAGCGGGTATCCGAATGTACCTATAACTCGTTTTCTCGATCCACTGATATACCGACGATGTGGCAGGTAAGGTTTATCATGAATGCCGCATCTTGGGTACTTCCACTCACTATTCCCCGCATACCCGCTGGGTGTGTGTGCGTATTGGTGAATCCGGCCCCAGAAGCGTAAACGAACGTGGGTTTCTAGAGCCGGATTCGTACGTTAGGCATCCCCAGGATTACGGTAGCCTGCCGCCACCGCCTTCGATTACGGTAGGGCGACGGCTGTTGAGCCTGCCTCGGAGGGGTTCCACAAGACGAGCAGAGTAGACTTCGCGCAATGGAACAAATTTTGGACCACAGGGTTTGGAGTGTGAAGTTTGTCTGCACTTTGCCCTACATTCTATAATTTTCATGTGCACTGAAAGTTAGGAGGAAGGGTCCGTTATGAGACGAGAAACCAGAAAAAAACCAGATATGAATTTCATAAAAGGACGGTACTAACCTGCAATAGACATCCACCCCCCAGTTTTCTAGGCAAGCCCTTGTGAAACGTATGAGCCGCTCAAACCTAATGGGCAGATTGCTTCCACAACCAGGAGGATAACTGAGTTCTATTTATTTGTTTATCTATTTATTTTTACTCTTAGCGCAGAAGGTTACTACGCTGAAAAGATAAAAAAGAACACATTACGAAGAAGCAAAACAATGCACATGATGCAACTCTGTGAAGCACTAGTAAGGGTAAAGGATAAAGGGCGGAGTTACTCAATCCCTTTTGGGATGCGCCACGCGTTCCACTTCTACAGGATGTCGCTGAGGCGATTTGAATGCGTATTTGGCCAGACAATGACTTGCGCTGGCCAGCCGATGAACAAGTCAGCGCTTTGTCCTTCCCAGACACGTCTGTTACCGCCTCACCGACCCCGGAAGGATGGAAGGTTTGGTTGACCTGGGCGGGAAATTCGAACCAGGGACTTGGTATCGGGAGCACGCGACAGCCGGCACTTCCTTCGACTGCGCTACATGCCCCCACATGAATAAACAAATAAATAAAATAATAAAAATAAATAAATAGAATGCTTATTTAGCGTATTGGTTAACATTAGTTGTTCTATTAGGTTGTAACGAATTAAATGGCACTGGCTCGCGCCATTTTTTTGGCGCGTCTTTACGCGTTTGATCAAGAACAAACCGCAACATGTGGCATATCATTTATAAGCGCAAACTTTGCTCTACCGGTGAGTACCAAATTTTCTATGTAAAAGTGGGAAAACTTTAGAGTTTTATTGACTTTTTTGCAGATGGACAAAAGGGTAATCCGAGGCATCTACTTGTATGAATTCAAGCTGGGCACTACAGCTAAGGAGGCGGACGAGAAGATCAACGCCGCATTCGGTCAAGGATGTTCCACAATTCGGACGGCGTGCCGTTGGTATCAGAAGTTCCGGAATGGAGATGAGAGCTTGGAAGAACATGAAGGTCGAGGGAGGCATAGTGATGTTGATGAGCACAAGCTGAGAGATGTGGTAGAGGAGGATCCACACAAAGGTACCAAGGAGATAGCGAAGGTTCTTGGCGTCAGTCACAACACAGCTGCCCGGCATCTGAAGGAAATTGGAAAGACCAAAAAGCTGGAAAGATGGGTGCCTCACGAGCTGTCGGAGGAGCAAAGAAACCGACGATATGAGATCTCGTCCGCACTGCTTCTACGGAACGAAACGGACCCATTCCTTGATCGCATCGACAATGCTCGCCCCCATGTAGCACGAATGACGTTGCAGAAATTGAATGAGCTGAGCATTGAAACTCTACCACATCCTCTGTTTTCTCCCGACCTCTCCCAAACAGACTACCATTTCTTCAAGCATCTTGGCGACTTCTTGGTAAGGAAAATATTCAAATACCAACAGGATGCCGAAAGTGCCTTCGAAGATTTCGTCAATTCCAGAACTTCTGATTTTTGTGCTACTGGGATAAAAAAGCTTGTATCACGTTGGCAAAGAAATCAATGTGTAGAATCAGAAGGTTTTTATTTCGATTAATAAACTTGCCTACAAGCCGAGATATTAACTGTTTAAATTTACAGTGGTTCAGTGCCATTTATTTCGTTACAACCTAATATTTTTTCGGGAGAGTTAGAAATTATACAGCAATGGGAATTTAGAAACAGCGGTTGAAAATAGGGTTAAAATAGTGGTTAGAATGCACGGAATTCAAAAAAGTTTGCTTCTGCAATTTTATAAAACATAACGAAAACGGTGATTGTTGTGTTAACCGACCTGATATATTGCAAACACGAGATCAAGAAACACGGCAGTTCCAAGAAACAACGTCAAAAGAACCTGAAAAAGCTCGTTATTTCATTATCGTCGCACATCTGTAAACATGGTAAGAGAGGCCGCGTTGTTAGCGCCCGACAAGGAAACGCCGAATCTTGTGTGAATCTCCAATCAGGGATTGCCATTCGAATCCCGCCCAGGTCAACAAAGGGTTCCATCCCTTCGGGGCCGGTGGGACTTGCACCAAATGCGCCTTCGAAGGATCGTTGTATGGGCCCCACACGCAGTCTACACGATATTCTGCAGAATTAGAAAGCACTGCGCGTCCCACAAAGTTTGTCAACCAGGGTCCTATTGTCATTGAAATAACAGTGCTGAGCGCTGTTTCAGAAACTCACATGTAGTGCCGACAAGGCTACTCAGCTAACAGCAAGGCACTAACAGAAGCGTATGTCTAAACGGGGAGAGCGAGTCATATATGTAGAATCCTCACCACTCAACTAGTATAAAAATGTGTGTGTTTGTTTGTCAAGTCGTTAAACCCAAGGAGTAAGGAATACATGGAGTTACGGCGCATCACGAGTTTGGGGGTACAATACCGCTCCTGTCTTTTGGTTTTTGGGCGGAATAGACGGAAAAAACCGCCGTTTCCGCCGCTTTTCCATAACTCCCTTCAAAGTACTTGTATCAGAAAATAAATGCGACCATTCGAGTCTACTCTGGATGATCTATCCAATGATGTAGGTTGCACCCTGTATTTCTGAAAAAAGTTGATTCGGTGACCTATATAGTCTCGACGGCGGCGGCCTCCCTTCGTCGCTCGAGATAATTGCTCCCACAGGGAATATCTCCCGAGCTGGTCAGAATAAGCAGCTTTTAAGCAATTTCCTTGTCTTCTGCCTGTGGTACGCTCAGCATGGTTCACTTTTTAATAGATGGTAGAAAATTGTGATCAGTTTGATATACTTTCTGGTAGCATTTTCCTCATCTAGGCTGCCAGTTTTGTGGAAATCGTCCGATTTCACGGACTCCCACTTGGTCTCGGCTTAGTCCATGAAAACCCAAAGTTCAGTGATCAATTGAGCTAAAGGTAGTTTGAAGGATAGCTTAGGGAGAACAACTATAGTAGAGCTGTTCGTAAGCTATGAGCTGCCAAAACCACCGACAGGGTCGACTTTTTGCGAGGGAAGTGATTTTTGCCAAGTTAACTTGATGTTAGAAACCTCGCCCTCAGACGTGCGGGTCGCAGAATGAGAGGTCCACGAGAGTGCTCTGTCATCATCCACCTGTGGTCTCCTTGGCTGGACGGTGGGACGCTAACATAAGTAAACAAGCGGCTGAACTCTGTAGGAAGCGTCAAATGGCTCAAGCATAATATCGGCCAAAAAATTGCTCTAGAATGGAAAACAATCAGGACCAGTGGTTTTCCCAGTGAATTCTGAGTCGAACAGTGTTATTTTCCATAATTTTCCACTACTTTAACGATTTTCTGTAATTTTGTGGTTGTTGCCTGACCGTCGAGTGTGGTCTGAGCCATGATTAGGGCGCCGCCGCTCTACCAGTATGGCGACCTCACGTGACCCCCTTGATGTCTAACAGCGCCCAATAGACATCGGTTACTGTATCGTCCGACCTTCCCCTAGCACTCTCGCACAGCCATGAGGCGAACTGGCGGTCACAAACATCGGAATACTTGAAGTTTTCCCTCAAATCCAGATTTTCGTAAAGTTAAAGTTCTGCTACTGCTATTTCCTATCGATCTGGCTGAATCGGCACATGTGATTGTAGAAATGGAGACAGGATGTTTGAACTCGTCAATCGAAGCCCAGTTCAATCCACCCAATCATTGTGCGCGCTCACTCTGCGGATGAATTCGCATCTAGCTCGTTTCTGACAAATTCTATCGCCAGAGCGGGCGCGCACATCGCTAGAGATTGGCGTACTCGGCCAACATAGGAATTCGCGAACATTGATTCAAATCCAGATACTTGTTAAGTAGTAGTTTTGCCGCTGATATTTCCTACCATCTGACACAACCAGCTCGCGTGATTGTAGAAATGGAGACAATATGTTTGAATTCGTCAATCGAAGCCCAGTTCAATCCACCCAATCACTGTGCGCGCTCATTCTGCTGACAAATTCGCATCTAGTTTGCCTCTGACAAATTCTATCCTCAGAGTGAGCGTGCACATCGCTAGAGATTGGCGTACGCGACCAACATCGTGCTTTCTCCTCGGACATCCTTTTGCCAGACACAAGTCGCACGGTTAAGGGGCGAACATAGAGCAGGCTTCAGGCCAAGCTATTCTTTATTGATGGCAGTGCTAGGGCACACAATTACGCAGGATACTCTCTCAAACTCTGTTATTAGTCGTTTATTATAGTCTATTATGTTATTGTGCGCAAGCTGACGAAAATGTGAACATCACGAACAACGATTACTATACTGAGAGTGATTACTTGCATTAATTAATAAAACACAGAACTGCAAAGTTTCATAGGAAAACAACACAAGTTCAAACCAGAGTCACTCGTCGAAGTCGTAAAGGTCATTATAGTTTTGAACAATCCTCTCAGGAGTTTGAAAACTCATTACCGCGCTTTCCACGTTTGTTGTCCTCTGGAGAGCTTTGTTTCGTCTAACTCTTGAGTTTAAAGAGTTACGTACGGTCTCCCATACCGCTCTTTCAGCCTTCTCATTTATGTTATAGAACTTTGCCACGCACTGAAATTAATGTTGGGTAGTACCGATGATCAGCAGTTGTTATTCATAAGAAGTTTTTCCTACTTCTCTTATAAACTGCACCCTTTCCGATGTGTCGCGCCTTTCTTCAAGGGCCAGCAGTAGTTCGGAGGGTTGGTCGGCATATACTGCTTTTTCCAAGTCCAACGCGAATTTTTTAATGTCGTCGCCACGAAGAGCGCGGATGTTTGCCACATCTTGTTTGGGCAAGAAATAATAATTTGGCCCTAAAAATGTTCACGGCCTGTATATTAGCACTAAAAGTGAAAATACTTCTTGGAAAAGTTTTATGCACCTTGTTTTACCTCATTAGTCGGCAGTCTCCGCAGCACTTGTCCTACTAAGGGAGCAATTCTGCTGACATCCCTTTCAACCCTTTGTATTGCATCCCTTGTTTCCTTCTCTGAATCTTTTGTTGGCATGTTAATTTCAAGGAACTTGAGCCTATCCAAAATTTCCAGCAGCATTCTTTCACAACGCGGTTCGAATTGAGAACTAAAAGAAAATGATTCCTTTCACAGTGTTGGAAAAGGTTGGCAATTGTTCTACAGGAAACAAGAACACAACTAAAGCAGTATGCTGGGTACCTAGACGAAGGAGTCTCCGTTAAACCTCCCTGATGTTGGTCCTCAATCACGAAGAGCGGGTCCGAAAGTTGGCCCTCAATGCCGACATCACATACCCTTCTTTCACAAACGGTCTTCATGCCGACAAGAAGTATCTAAATTATTAGCCTTCTGCGCTGCTGTACATTGAAATGTAATAGAGGTTACTATAATTATCAAATACCAACATTAAAGAGAACAGTTACCTTAGCCGGGTATGTTTTTTCATGCCACCTTACTCTGCGGGTTTCACCAACCACGCAGGTGCCATTAACAGATGACGCTGCTACGACGTCCGCATTTTTTGAGCGAGGGAAGTAAACAACAGCGAAGTCAGACATTATGCGCAGTGTGCACTGCTCTTGAGCACGACTAGTGCAATCCATGCCTGTGTATTTAAGCATGATCATGGCGCCACTTCCAGAATGGGAAGCACCTAGGGAGCTGTTCTGACCTCGCGGTGCAATACCATCATTTCCCCAAGGGCGTAATCTCGGGATGCGTTAGTGACCTTATTAACCTGCGCAGAAGGGAGGGTCATAGGGACATGTCCAACCCCTTCGAAAAATTGATAACGGTCGTCCATTTTTGATTTCTCTACCATGTCGCTTGGTGACTACCTCGACATCATTGTTAGAATGCAATCTACGGCATGCACTGTTATGGACATATTCAAGGCTATAAAAAAGGTACTTTACTTCAGTGATATATTATCGTATTAACGTAATTCCTTTGCAACGTTTACAGAATGGAGGATACTTTTCTTATCAAACGGTACGCCGTTTCATCATCAAATTCAACAGTGATAGCGCGACGACTGGAAAAGGGGAGTACAAACCTCGTGCTTTGTCCGGTTTGTGGTTCTAAGTATCATAGATATCGCGTGCAATTGTGGAAATAATCTCTTAGATCATATCGATATCGTGAAGGATACAATCCGTCGGCATTATTCGACTGACAGCTGTACATCTGCCTCACATATTGCTAAGGAACTTCGAGGAAGAGGAATTAGCATCAGTCTAGCTCATTTAAAGCGAATACGATCCAAAATGGGGTACCACAAAGCGAACACTAAGTACTGTCACGTCATTCGTGAAGAAAACAAAGAGAAGAGGATGTGCTTTTGTGGTACAAACATTGAGAAGAATGAGCCATTTACGGATTGCATTTTCAAAAACGAATGTACTGCTCAGAGTAAGACTATGATCGTGAAGAGATAGAGGTTGTATTATAGGTTGGACCATCGCCGTATTTGTTTCAGTAGACGGCTCCGTAAAGTATTGCTACACGAAGAAGGGCGACCACACGTCGAGATTTCGCAGCAGAGCAAAGCATCCTGCTAAGCTACATATGTGGGGAGGAATTTCAGCAAGGGGAACAACGGAACTAATTTTTTTTTCCTGGTACTGTCCGAATGGACAGTAAGTTCTACTGCAGAATTTTGAATGCTGCTTTTATTCCTTTTTCTAAAAAGGAGTACAACGGTTAGTTTGGTAAAGGACCTTATTCTACATTTAAAACAACACGTGTCAGCAGGTGGATCACCACTCGAGCATCTTCAGAACTGTTGGTGCTAGGTTCTAGAAAACCTTCAGCAGACTTCTGATCTCCAGGTGACAGCCAGACATGAGGAAAGAGTGTATCGATGCCGTTTAGCTTAATTTGCGGGATCCGCACACCTCGCTTCTCATTTGAACCACCTCCGAAGTCTCATGCAGGTCTCTTTTGAAAACCCGACCAGGATGGTTTTCTCTAAGGTCATTGGTCCATGCATGGAAACAAACTGTGAAAGCCTGTAGCCCTTATTGTGCCCCCGTATTGTGCCCAGTGGTGCTTCATGCCCTTTGTACCTGTGTATCACTGGTGTTGAACATTTATACATCACCATGTTTAATACCACAGCATTCAGCTGGAAAATTAGGCCTAATAACGCCTCAAACGGTAAAGACGTCAGAATCCCCCAAATCTCAGCCAGTCAGTCGAAATGCAAAAATGCAGCAGCGCACAAGAACCAAACTCCCGACCTTCCTCGCATGAAGCAACCCCACTTCCACTGCGCTGCGAGCCGCTTGCCGTCATCGCGGACGTACAGACCTCCAAACTCATGGTGCGCCGTATTCCATTGTGACTTCAAGGATCCCCTACTCCTTGGGTTTAATGACTTGGCAAAAAAATAAGCGCATTTTTATACTAATTGAGGGGTAAGGATTCTCTCCATATGACTCGTTCACCCCGTTCAGACATGCGCTTCTGACCCTATCCTTATAGGGTTAAGAAAACCCGAGCATATAAGGGCAAATTAACGGCTGGTTACAGGATAATTGTCAGCGTTAGTCTGCTGGTTCCCAGGATGCGCCACGCATTCTAGTAATTAAACTGGATATCGTAAGCGTCTTTGGCCTATACAGTGACCTGCGGTAGTTAGGCGATAGGCAGGTCAGTGTCTTATCCTTTCCAAATATGTCTGGCACAAATTCTCCAAAACTGAAAGGTTAGAAGGCCTGGTTAGCCCGAACAGGGCAGAAGAACCTCGATTCAGGATACGCGCGAGAGCCGGCGCCTCCTCCGACTGCGCCATCGCGCGCTCCATAGCAATACAATTTCCCTATGACTATGAGCTTGCTAAGATCTCAAATCTTATAGAAAAGATTCGTTAACGCATCAAATGATTGAAAATCACTCAGACTTTAGCATATGCTTTTGTTTCTGGCCTTCTGTTCATGTACAAAGCGCACAACTTGTGCAATAAATAAATAAATAAATAAATAAATAAATAAATCCTACTATATATAAAGGAGCAAGCGTGTGTGTGTGTGTCACTGTGTGTGTGTGTGTGTCACACTGTCCGTCCGTCCGACTTTGAGTTGGGGCGCGGCAGCCGAACACGTCGGCGACCGTGCATGGCGAGCCGCAGACGTGCCGAACACGTCGGCGACCGCGCATGGCGAGCCGCAGACGTGCCGAACACGTCGGCGACCGCGCATGGCGAGCCGCAGACGTGCCGAACACGTCGGCGACCGCGCATGGCGAGCCGCAGACGTGCCGAACACGTCGGCGACCGCGCATGGCGAGCCGTAGACGTGCCAAACACGTCGGCAACCATGCATGGCGAGCCGTAGACGTGCCAAACACGTCGGCGACCGTGCATGGCGAGCCGTAGGCGTGCCGAGCACGTCGGCAACCGTGCATGGCGAGCCGTAGACGTGCCAAACACGTCGGCAACAGTGCATGGCGAGCCGGAGACGTGCAAAACACGTCGGCAACCATGCATGGCGAGCCGGAGACGTGCCAAACACGTCGGCAACCCTGCATGGCGAGCCGTAGACGTGCCGAGCACGTCGGCGGCACGAAACTTCAGCCCTGGGGGTAATCGAGGTCGCTGAACTCGAATTTGAAGTCGACCAATCGATATCGATTGATATTGTCGATTTTTTGAGGATTTTGTTCAGGCGGCACGAAACTTCAGCCCTGGGGGTAATCGAGGTCGCTGAACACGAATCTGAAGTCGACCAATCGATATCGATCGATATTATCGATTTTTTGAGGATGTCGTTCGGGCGGCAGGAAACCTGAGCCCTGGGGGTAATCGAGGTCGCTGAACACGAATCTGAAGTCGACCAATCGATATCGATCGATATTATCGATTTTTTGAGGATGGCGCTCAAGTGGCGCGAAACTTTGGCCCTGGGGGTAATCGAGGTCGCTGAACACGATTCTGAAGTCGACCAATCGATATCGATCGATATTATCGATTTTTTGAGGATTTTGTTCAGGCGGCACGAAACTTCAGCCCTGGGGGGTAATCGAGGTCGCTGAACACGAATCTGAAGTCGACCAATCGATATCGATCGATATTATAGACTTTTTGAGGATTTTGTTCAGGCGGCACGAAACTTCAGCCCTGGGGGGTAATCGAGGTCGCTGAACACGAATCTGAAGTCGACCAATCGATATCGATCGATATTATCGATTTTTTGAGGATTTTGTTCAGGCGGCACGAAACTTCAGCCCTGGGGGTAATCGAGGTCGCTGAACACGAATCTGAAGTCGACCAATCGATATCGATCGATATTATCGATTTTTTGAGGATGGCGCTCAAGTGGCGCGAAACTTTGGCCCTGGGGGTAATCGAGGTCGCTGAACACGAGTCTGAAGTTTGTTTTTGAGGTATGAAGGTCTAAAAGTTGGGAAAAGAAGATGGTCGGAGTGTTCTCTTCTCGGGGTTTGGGGGCGAAGCCCCCAACCAGTCGGAGGCGGCCGCTAGGCCGCTGAACGACTGGTAAATAAATAAAGGCCGCGCGGAAAAACACACTATAAAGAATAAAGAATAAATAATAAAGGACGTCGTTAATTAATTTCTTTTGGGTTGCGCCATGCATCCCAAAAGAAATTACTTAACGACGTCCTTTATACTTCTACTTTTGAAGGAAGTCATGAGAGGCGATTTGAATTCGCATTCGGCGGATCGGTGGCGAGCCTACGGAAAACTCAGTGTTCTGTTTCAGACAAGTCTATACCCATTCTCCTACTCCGGGGGAAGACTTGGTAGGCCTGGACGAAAAATAAGCCGGCGCCTTATCCGATTGCACTACGTCTCATTGTGGTGAAATATGAGACTCTTAAGGAAATGAAAGAAGAAATTCTAACCAAGATCTATTACCGCCTCCACTCAGCAAGCGTTTTATTTACTTATTTTTATTCTTATAATTTATATATTTATTTATATGGGTGCGTGTAGCGCAGTCGGAGGAGGTGCTGTCTGTCGCATGCACCCGATACCAGGTTCTTGGTTCGGATTTTCCGCCTAGGCCAACAAAGCCTGAGCCATCCTTTCTGGGCTCCTGTCACTAAGCTTTTCGACCAGGTGAACATTTTATTCACGGTCAACATATTAAGTCTGCAGTCAATAATTCAGAATGAGTGGAGCCTAGCCCTTAAAAAAGTGTTCGGTGATTTCGACCCCACAGAAGTTAATCTACAAATGCGAACTGCGCCATCGGGCGGCTGCATATTTGGTGAGCGTTTTTTGATGTAACGCTCGCATAATTAAGTTTATCAACTGCATTTACGGGCATTGTTCTTCTAACAACTTGCCCATTCATTCATGAGAAGTAATTGCGTTTCCCCGATCTATATAAAGTGGATTAGGCCGACGTGATTTTCAGAACATTGCAGTCATCTCAGTATTTCGTTCTTGCTCTTTGTATAGGTCGAATTCGCGTTCACGAAGAAGTCAAGGTTACACATGGGTCCGCTTTGCATGTTCATAGTCAATTTGTCGACGGTGGCGCCGCTGGTTACTTATGCTGATTGTAAATAAAAAATTATTCTTTACGTTGTGTTTTCTTTCTAGCACGATCTGATATTGTTCTTCATCCGTATTCAAATGTTCCAGACACATTTTTTTTTAAACGAAAAATAAATCTGGAAGGATAAAGGACGGCGTTACTCAATGCGTAGTGGGATGCGCCATGCATTCTATTTCTACGGGATGTAGTGGATGCGTATTTGGCCATACAATGACTTGCGGTGACCAGCCGATGAGCAAGTCAGCGCTTTATCCTTCCCAAAAAGGTCTGCTACCAATTCAACGACCTCGGAGAGATGGAAGGCTTTTTTGGCCTGTGTGGGAAGTCCCATCCAGGAGCCTGGTATCAGGTGCACACGACAGCCGTCACCTCCTCAGACGCTACACGCGACCTAAACGAAATATAAACAAAACAAAAATAAAAGGAACTAGGCGCGAATACGGCCAGCAAGCGAAGCGCGCCGGCTAACCATGCCGCTTTTGGTTTCCAGCAGCGATGCGATGTCTCGAAATAGGTGGGTTGTTGTCAGATCGCCTAATAGTGTGATTTGGTAACATCTCGTCTACTGCACCGTCATAAAGACGTGCTCAGAAATGGCTCCAGGAGCACTGCAGCAAAGCCACAATCATTCGAAGCATTTTTGGCCTCTAAGTGGATGCAAGGTCGATGTCTCTCGAAGTTTCTGCATGAGCGAGTTTGAGAGCTTCTTCACGCATCTTACCACCATGCAAATAGAAGCTGGGTGTTTGCATCTGAAGACTATCTTTATATGAGAGATTTGAGCTTCCAAGGACAACAGTCGACGACGTAGCGGCCATTAAATCATTCCACATCGTTGCTAACCGAGTTAGAAGACCCTGCCCCTTCGTCAGCACAAAAGAAGTTCAGAGTTCTTAGAAAATCTAACCTCGTCGTTACCTTGTTTTCCTTGGAAAAGACTCTAATATGGAACCTGGAGAACAATAGCCTTCGGAGTTTTGTTTAGCCTTCGAGTGGTCAGAGTCATTTGAGCTTTGGCGGGAGCGTTTATTTTCCCTAGAAATTGATGCATTTATCTCTGAGATAATAGGTCATTGGTCATTTTTGTACGTCGAAGCCTTTAGCCACTAACGGATTAGACTTGAAACCCATCACCTGTGTCACCTGTATCACCTGTCGTCCCGATGATCATCGACTTGCTCGAGCGGGCGCCACAGCGTCTCCATTCGTCCCTGTCGAGTGCCAGAGTGATCCAATGGATCCTCCTTGCTCGAGGGACAGGAAGAGCGTCATATCGGTCGTTCAGGGCTTTCACGAAGAGTCCGACCAACGCGTTGGTGGGCGTCCTGGTGTTCTCTTGACATCCCGCGGAATCCAGTCGGTGATGGCTCTCGTCCAGCGAGTGTCTGCGAATGACGTTACGTGGCCGGCCCACCTAATTTTCGACGACTTGGCCCATGCGACAGCGTCTCTGATCTTCGAACGTCGGCGAAGCTCGGAACTCAGGTCGCCTTCTTTCACTTGCGTGTGTCGTGTCACTCCGAGCATCGTCCTCTCGATTCCACGCTGCGCGACGCTGATCCCGTGTTCATCCTGCTTTCGTATAGCCCAAGTCTCTGAGGCGTATGTCAGGGCAGGAAGAACAGTGGAGTCGAATAGGTGGGCACGGAGCCGGACGTTCTTCGTTTTCTTCACGACTTCTTCGACGCTCTTGAAAGCTCCCCAAGCCGCTCGTTTCCTCCTGCTCTGATCTGGTGCTAGGTCGTTGGCCATGTTGAGTTTGCGACCCAGATACACATAGCTGGAGCATTCGGAGACATTCGTTCCGCTAAGCGAGAGTGGGGCATCAGAAACTTGCCCGTTCCACATGAACATCGTCTTCGTAAGATTCAGATGAAGTCCAACGTTCCCACATACACGATCGAAACCCAAATGAGGTAAAACATTGAAAAACGTAACCATAGAATTAGTTCCAATCCTCCATTTTATTTCGGCTACGGTAACGTACCGGAAGGGTTATTTATCTGCTTTCATTAGATGAAAACAATCAAGTAAAATCTGCACAGTAAAAGGAACTAGTCGTAAATGTGGCCTACATGGCACAGAGCGGTACGTAGCGGAACGACCAAGCAAGCCACATCGAACATCATTCCAACCAATGTGGTTGGCGCTCTGATGGGTGATTGCCTTGCGCTTGCTCGGATGTCGCTTTCGTCACCTCATCCTTTGTGATTGGCTGCCGCATTCCCGCCTACCCTAGCATCGAAAACAGTCCAAAGAGGACAAATGGAAATGCAAATTAACATAGGGAAAAAGATAGAGGAAGCGTTATCCAATCCGTTTTGGGGTGCGCCACGCGTTGTACTTCTACGGGATATCGTTGAGGCCATTTGGATACCTAGCCGGCCTATACAATGACGTGCAGTATCCAGCCCATGAACAGGTCAGCGTTTCATCCTTCCCCGACAAGTATTGTACCAATTCTCCGACTCCGAGAAAACGAAAAACTCACTTGGACTGGGCATGAAATCCTAACCAGTAGTTCCGTATGTGAGTTTTAAACTTCAAAAAAACACAAGGCAAGTCAAACGTTATGGCCATTTTATGGAGAAATTATGACAAGTATTCAAGAAAGCCACAATCAATCGAAGGTGAAATGCAAGAATTCGGACGAGTGCGTGGCACAGTCTTTACGCTCATATATCAGATTTATAGGTTGTGCTTTCATATGAGCTCCTAGCTTCGTCAATACTTTCAGTGGCAGCCTTTCAAACAGTACATACATTACTTTGAGACATCCTGTATTTGTTACTTGCACCGCGAAAATGATCGCTCATTTTCTATTCAACTTTTGGGGACTTGTTCTTCGATTTGAAGCTCTCGAAGATCCAAAAGAACACGATGGCAATATAGGGCAATTTGGTAGGGGGTCCACTTCAAAAGCAAAAAAAAAAGAACGATATTGAAGCCATGGATTACAACTCACCCGAATGTTGACATGAAGCTTCGACTTTCTGATATATTTACAGTAGACACGTGGAATATTCACCAGCGATACGGTGACGACGACAATCCAAACCAGCTGCACGATCCGATAAAATGGAAAAGTGGCAACGTAGAAAGCATTCTGAAATGTGACCTCGAATCAGAAATTTTTTTCTGAAACATTTTTATGAAAATTTTGAAGAAAATCAACACTTTAGTAGGTAAAAGGTTTATAAATAGTGTATATCGTGCGTTTCTACTGGAACAGAGAGGAGGAGGTCGCGGGGAGAGAATTGGCACCGATGATTCATACGATTTGACTGCGATGCGATACTACGCCCAGATCAACAACGAAGGCCTTCACCTCCGAGGAACGTGAGCTGCAGTCTACTTTCCAAGAATTACTGTAATGTTCGTCCTTCGCCCCATAGAGACTAGTTGTAAGTACCAACTGCGACTTCAGCATCTCCTCTCCCTTCTCACAAAGAAGCAGGGGAGCAGCATTAACATCACGACGATAGTTGCTGCTTGATTAGGCTTGATTTTTCGGAACATGACAGGCCATTCAGAGAAAGACGCAGTCACGTCCAAAGTTTTAAATGTTCCTGCACTCGCAACACTGCAGTCCTGGCAGAAGGCTAGAAAGCATATATAAGATCTATTGTTGAAGTGGAGGCGCATGGAGCGCAGTCGGAGAAGGCGCCGGCTGTTGCCTGCACCCGATACCAGGTTTCAGGTTCGCATATCCCACCCAGGCCAACCAAGCCTTCCATCCATCCGAGGTCGGTGAATTGGTACCAGACTTGTCTGGGAAGGATAAAGCGCTGACTTGTTCATCGGCTGCCCACCGCATGACATCGTATAAGCTAAATACACATTCAAAATCGACTCCACGACATCCCGTAGAAGTAGAATGCGTGGCGCATCCCAAAGAGGTTTGAATAACGCCGTCCTTTATCCTTATTGTTGAAGAAGACTGACCGTGTTCTATCCTCATATAAAAAGAAGGGCATTACATTTCTGTAGAAGATCTAAAATAATTCTCCAAGAAAAATTCTACTTAGATCAAAAAGTTTTCTGTAGTCTAGAGTGCCACGATCGAAGACAAGCAACATCTATTTCAATCTGCAAACACTGGAGTACAATAGGAAGCTTAGTGATGTTTGTACTACCTTCAAAATGCTGTCAGAAGTCATGGACGCCGATGTTTCTCAGTCTCAGTGGCAGTTTTACTCTTTCTCCTATCTTCTAGAAGTAGAGACGGTTCGGAAAAGATCTTCTTTCGAAGCCTTAGAACTACACAAAGGTTGGAAGTTTTCAATTGCAGAGCATGAATGTATTCGAATTCGAATATTCAAAAAATCGTGCTTTTCGAAAGTAATCGTATTCGAATATTTAAAAATTGCATTTTCCGAATTTACTCGAATTCGAATAAAAAGGATAAAAGGATAAGAAACGGCGTTATTCAATCCTCTTTTGGATGTGCCACGCATTCTACTTCTACGGGATGTCGTGGAGGCGAGTTGAATGCGTATTTGGCCTTACAATGACTTGCGGTGGACAGCCGATGAACAAGTCAGTGCTTTATTCTTCCCAGACAAGTCTGGTACCAATTCACCGACCCGGAGGGATGGAAGGCTTGGTGGCCCTGGGTGGTAAAACCAGGAACCTGGTATCGGGTGCACGCGACAGTCGGCGCCTCCTCCGACTGCGCTACACGCGCCGTATCGAAATGAACTCGAATTCGAATACTCAGAAAAGCCATCTTTTTCGAATATACTCGAATTCGAATTTTCGAAATTTGTGAGCATTCGAAACCATTCGAATATTCGAAAAAAAATTCGAGAGCACAACTATACCCTCTGCCTGACTTTTCTATTTATTCTCAACTCCCCTTTTGATTTTTTTTGCTCCACCAGTTACTGTATCCACTCTTATGTTTAGCCACTTGTCGTAAAATCATGGCAAAAAAGAGCAAACCTCTTTACAGTAGTCAATGTAGTTGTCCCTGATTGTGGAGTTGCTCAGCAGATCAACGGTAGGAACAGCAGGCAGTGCTGAATTTATGATGAGTTTTAACGTCGAATTTCTACTCATCTGGCCTGAAAAGTGTCGTAGAAGAGCGTACAGGCGTGGGATCTTTGAGCATCAAAAAGCGACGTAACAGTATCCCATAGGAATGCGCTACGATTCTTTAAGTGCTGTTCACACGTGCAAATATCAGGCTGTACTTTGCAATGGAAGGGGTACGCATGAATAAACCGAGACACAGCACACCCTGGAAGATCATAGATGGCGTGAGTGCATAACTTTATGTGGTAGTTATTGCGTGGCTTACATTACTGTATACTATTTTAAAAAATAAACTTTAGACTATCCTCTCTCAAAAACTGAGTGCCATTAGTAAAAACAAGTTGGTAAAAAAATTGACTTAGAAATTGACAATCAAAGAGAGCATTACTGGCATATTTCATTTATTAATTTTTATTATTTTTATTTATTCAAAGCGTGAACATAGAACTCATGCGTAAAAAATGAGAAAAAGATCAAATTCTACTAAAAAAGTCACAAAACAGCAACCACACATGGATAAGAGGCATTCGTAACTCTGACACGAGCTAAATATAACAGAATTGTTTTACTTCCGAAAGGACAGGCTCGGAGGAAATTATGTGGAGTTTATGGTGAGAACGGCCTTTTTGAACGCCAGTGTCAGCGTTTGTTCTTGCGCTTTCGCTCTGGAAATTATTATGACAAGATGCACCACCTACTAGTTTACACACACTGCTGATGGCGACAAAATAGAGGGGAATTATCGAAGCTAACCGGCGTATGGCAACTTGAGAGATGGCGAAAAGGATTGGCATATTGCATTCGAGCGTTTACTTGCACTTACAACAGCTTGGTTACGTAAACATAATGGAGAGCCCTTGTGTTCTCAGGTCCTTACGAATTAATGGAAATCCACCACAACAAACGCGGTTCTTTGATGAATCGCAACCGAAACGACCCATTTCTAAATAGAATCATAAGGGTGATAAAAAATGATTGATTACGATGACGTAATCCGAAAATGATCACGGACCAAACAAACCCACAATCGACATCCAGAGCCGACATTGTAGTTGTGAACACAGAGGCCGGATTCATCAACGACTTACATTTAACAGAGAACATTACAGCCGAAATTCCTGATAGAGCACCTTATCAAGCGATATGGTGAGCGATAAGCCGCGTTATCTGAGTTTTCCGCTGTGAATTCTCTGTTAAAGTTATGCGAGTCGTTGATGAATCCGACTCCAGATTCTGATAGACTCTAAACAGCTATTGATTCTTATTCAAGTGAGCAAAGGATTGGCAGTTACCTCTGTCTCCAAAGAAGACAAATTTTATGCAATTGGATGCCAGTTCACAGAGTTGCACACGTACATAGAAAGTATTAGGTTGTCCCATAAGTCTTCGCCGTTTTTTTCAACGATTCACTGCAGATTCCGCCGGCGGTCTCGTGCAAAGAGCTGCATAGCCTTCGAAGGGGAATGATTTGCTCTATCAGAGCATGTATTGCATTTCTTTTTTCATCATGAATTTTGTCAATTTTTAGGCCGTTGAAGTGAAAAGTGAAAAAGTGAGAAAGTAGCCATTTGCGCACTTGTTCTCTCCGCTTAGGTTTGTAATTTTTTGCGCAGTTTTTTATAGAACTTGGAAGACAATGTTCTGTACTACAAGAATGTGTGTTGGTCCTATTTTCTCACTTGCCCTTTATTGATTTTTAGGTCATCAAATTGGGACGTCCGAAGGAGGATGGTTATTTTTGCCGACAGCTCCTGCCCTGTTGTTGGACTTTTTGGGTTGGTGTTATATGTCATTCGAAAGAAAATGTCTTGCTCTATAAGAATATCTGTCGCGTTTATTGATTTCTGTTGAATATCAACAAAATGCCAAAAAGAGAAAAATCGCCTTCACCAACAACTCGCTCTCCTTCTTCAGTTGTTGGTATTCGACAGAAATCAGCGGGAGCCAATAAACGCGACACAAATTCTTACTGAGCAAGACATCCTCTTCCAAACTACATATTACACCAAGCAAAAAAGTCCAACCACAGAACCGGAGTTTTGGTAAAAATTCGGACGGAAAAGTCGGAATTCCCAATTTGATAAAAAAATAAAAATGAAAATAAAAAATAAATAAAAAAATCCAACCACAGAACAGGAGCTGTCGGCAAAAATAAGCGTCCTCCTTCGGACGTCCCAATTTGATGGCCTAATAATCAATAAAGGGCAAGTGAGAAAATAGCACTAACACATATTCTTGTAGTACAGGACATTTTCTTCCAAGTGCTATAAAAAACTGAGCAAAAAATTACAAACCTAAGCGGAGAGAACAAGCGCGCAAATGGCTACTTTTTCACTTTTTCACTTTCGACCTAAAAATTGACAAAATTCATGATGAAAAAAGAAAGGCAGTACATGTTCTGATAGAGTAAGTCACTCTCTTTCGAAAGCTGTGCAGCGCTATGCGAAAGACCGCCGGCGAAATCTGCAGTGAATCGTTGAAAAAAACGGAAGAGACTTATGGGACAACCTAATAAATGGTGCTGTGGTCTCACCCGTTGGTTACGTTAGAGATCTAGGATTTTATTATAGTAGCAGTCTGGATTTTTCGGAGCATATCAGAATTCAATGTAGACAAGCAACTATGCGAATTTACCATATTTTCAAGGAACTTTGTAGCAAAAAACAGGGCTATCCTTCCACGGGCTTACAAAACAAACGTCCTTCATATAGTGGAATCTAGCACTACAGTATTTTATCCTTTCAGAGAAAAGATATCTATAGCATTGAAAGAGTAATAATTTTACGTAAAAACTGATGGAACGCACTGGTAATTTCAGGTCTGAAAGAATGCCAAACGCTCTAGTATGGAATAGACGCCTTGAGTTGTCTTCGCTAAGATATTACTCAGCGGATATGACGGTATAAAGTATAGTACGAAACAGTTTTTTCGTGTTACGTGTTCACGCTTCAGAGGCTGTGCAACCAAAATCGTGTTAACGCGTCTTAAATCTACACTATACGCCAACTCCTTTACGTTAGAGCAGGAACTGCGAACCATAAGGTTACGAAGAGTTTGCCAAATGTGCTATCCTTCGGCCAGTTTAAGCGGTTAGTCAGCAAAAAAGTACTTCAGTATCATGCTTAGGGAGGTGAACCATAAAGTAGTACCGGTTACTACTGTTGCTTGTTGGTTCAGGATACGATGTTATGCTATGCTTTAGTAAGTGCTGTTGTGTATGAGATATTGTAATAACATTTACCAAAGAAAGATTATGCTTTCTGTTTAGTGGGATTACGAGGGCATAGTCGACCTTGAGCCGTCTCCAAAAAAAAAAACTATTGAGTCGAATGTCTACTGTCGCCATTCATCGAAATCGAGCAAAAAAGAAAAAGAAAAAACGCCCTGAACTGTCCGATCGCAAAGCTTGTCCCATCATGAAAACGCCAGACCCCATAACTCTTTGACAACCCGTCAAAACTTAAAAGAGTTCAAAGTGGATGTGGCATCAGTTCCCACTCTTAAAAGAGTGGGAACTGATGCCACATCCACCCTATAGCCCTTAATTAGCACCATCAGATTACCATTTGTTCGCTCCCTTCAAAGCTACATGAATGGTAAAACGTTTGAGGCGATTATAGTCTAATTCTTCATTCTTTAAGCAGGGTTGGCTGTGTGAGGGACTTAGGTTTTCTTTATGACCACAATCTTGACTTTTCTGCTCATATCAAACTTCTTTACAACAAAGCTCCAACTCGCACATACCAGATCTTTAAGGGGTTGTCAAGCGTGATGGAGCGTAGAGCGTCTTTAGAGCGTATAAAACATATGTAAGACACGATATTGAATGCGGCTTGTTAGTGTTTTGTCCTCTCAAAAGCAAGGATGTCGAACTTTTGGAAAAGAAACAAAGTAACTTTACAAGGAAAGTGATGCTGGAACCGAAGAAACCGGGTTTCTATAGAATGCCGGGCTATCAACATAGGAACTCACGGTTTCAACTCTACACCTTTGAGTCGCGGCGGAGGCGAAATGATGTGTGTACGTTTTTTTTTGTTTTTAAAATACGAAATGTTTTTAAAAGATTAATGAATGTTGAAGTTAGCAAATTTTATTGCATCATCAAGCCTGAAACTCGGGAGGAATTTAGAGAAAACTGGATACAAAAAACCTGAGGGATCGTTTAGTGTGCACGCGACGCGCGACGCGATGTTATGGTAGGCTTTCATATCGATCGCGCGACGCTATGAATCGATATGGGAGCCTACCATAACATCGCGTCTCCCATCGCGTTCACACTAAGCTCGGCACGACACAGCGACACGCCGCAGAGGGGGGGGGCATGCACACTTTTGCGGCTATCGCGGCGGCTATCGCCGGCGGTGCCGCGCTGAGTGCCGCAGCCTGGAATGGTTCAAATCATCGGTCCCGTTGCCTATAACGATACCCTAATGCGACTGCGCCACGATCGCCGAATTTTGCGAAGGTGGCCGTCATTCCTCTTGCCGCGCCGCGGTGTCGCAGAAGTGTGCATGGGCCTTTAGGCGCCTTTTATACTCGCGCCGCCGCGCGGCGCGGCGTGATGGCTGACATAGCTATCGATTTTTCGCGCCGGATCGCATTCATACTCCGCCGCCTCAAAACACCACATTTGACGGAATTTCGGCTTACGGTATTCGGCGAATCGCGCCGCTGAAGGGAAGGACGCGGCGCGGCGCTATTAGCTGCGGCAGACTCGATGTGGAGTGGGAGATTCACCACCGAGATGAATCGTTTTGCTATGTCCTCCTTGTTTTGGCTCATCAACTAACAAAACAAAGAAGGTGTTGCAAAATAATGGCACTATTGCACTTTCAGGACTCCAGAGGTCGAAAACGTTTTTTCGACCAAACTTCTCCCGGGGTTGGGGTTATTTAGGGTGCTGATCACGAATCTGACATCCGTTTTCGGTGACCCACTCATGAAGTTTTACCTACTACGCTAAACATATGTTCAGCAAACAATGACCATGGAATGGCAATACGAGAGATAATTCTGAGCGATTCTCGACAATGAGCACCTTCCAGCTATTTTACTTTTGATCCCGAAGGCTTGCAAAATAAAGAGTCCTTTAGTGCCACTTGCATTGCAGGGGACTCGACTCAATACCACACTCACCAATTTCAACCGTAGGTTGAGCAGACGACTTCCACCCCAGCTTTAAGAGAGGATTCCTCGTTCCCCACAGGATTCCCACCATTAACATTAACCAGATGCATTCCCCTGAACGGCCAGACGAATCCTTTCTGTTTTGGTTCTTCAGTGACTCATGGACCGTCTCCTCCGTCGTCCTTTATGGCGCACGGAACGTAGTACGTAGAAGTTGGTCGCCGCGCGTCGCTGACGCTTCCCTTTCTAACTACAATAGCGCAGCGGCGCGTCAAATTCGGGCGCGGCGCGACTGGCCGCGCCGCGTCTCGAATTGACGCGCCGCTGCGCGGCGGGAGTATAAAAGGCGCCTTAGTGTGCGCGTGACGCGCGACGAGATGCATGTGTAGTGGCCAAATTGATCGAACGACGTGATTGATCAATTCGGCTACTAAGCATGGCATCGCGTCGCGCGACGCGCGCACACTAAACGACCCCTAAACGATCCCTAAAACCAGAATTCCTGGAAACTCCTTCACTTGCAGAGCCGGATCGGGTTATATCTATTTCAAGAGTGACGTACCGCCCATTCCGCGATTCTTCTCGATTTTTATGCGCATCGCAGGGAAGCGGCTATTATCATTTTCATGGCCCTTTTTCATCATGTTGCTGTTCTGTATTTGGCAATCTTCAATTTGTATTTTTTACCACGATTGCCTTATGCATTGAATGAATGAATAAATAAACGCTTCTGATTGCGACAAAGCTCTTAAGAATGAGTTGCACTGGTTCTTCGCTCTAAGAACCAATGCATCTTTGGACTTAGAACTCTTCAACTTGTCGAAAAATGGGAAAAGATTATCCAACAAAATGGACGATATATCCTGATTAGCGTTTGTTGTTAATATAAATAAATTCACTTATATAACAATGAAAAAACTACGTTAATCATCAAACAATCCAAAAGTTCTGTGCAAAAACAACAGACTTCGTTCTTGCTATTCTTCGCCGTAAGGCCTTTGTCATACCATCGCTCACCCCGAGCGACGCCTAATGATATGCTCCCATATCGATCGGGCGGCGCGAAGGAATCGATATGGGTGCATATCATTAGACGTCGCTCGGGGTGAGCGATGGTATGACAAAGACCTAAAGGGTGAGTGCTGATGAATCCCACGAGATGTAGATGTAGCCTTCGACTAAACAGCGCCGGTGGTGTGATGGCGTAGAGCATTCCGCCCGTTCAGCAGGTTCGGGTCTCGCCTGGCGCTAGAGCTTGATTGCAACAGCTCATCGTTATGAGGATTTTTGCTACGTTTCAGCATTTATATTAGGTTGTAACGAAATAAATGGCACTGAACCACTGTAAATTTAAGCAGTTAATATCTCGGCTTGTAGGCAAGTTTATTAATCGAAATAAAAACCTTCTGATTCTACACATCTTTGCCAACGTGACACAAGCTTTTTTATCCCAGTAGCATAAAAATCAGAAGTTCTGGAATTGACGAAATCTTCGAAGGCACTTTCGGCATCCTGTTGGTATTTGAATATTTTCCCTACCAAGAAGTCGCCAAGATGCTTGAAGAAATGGTAGTCTGTTGGGGAGAGGTCGGGAGAAAACGGAGGATATGGTAGAGTTTCAATGCTCAGTTCATTCAATGTCTGCAACGTCATTCGTGCTACATGGGGGCGAGCATTGTCGTGCAGAAGGAGAACTCGCCTTCGGTTTACCAAGGCCGGCCGGATATCCTTCAACTTTTTCATCATTTCTTCAATTTCAATGCAGTACTTCTCTGCCGTGATGGATTCACCGGGAGGGAGGAAGCCGTGGTGAATAATTCCCAGCGAACACCACCATACTGTCACCATTACTTTCTTTTGGTGCAATTCCGGCTTCGCAAAAACCTTGGGGCTCTCATCGTTGTCCACCCACTGTGCCGATCGTCGCCTGTTGTCGTACATTATCCATTTCTCGTCACAGGTTACGATGCGATCAAGGAATGGGTCCGTTTCGTTCCGTAGAAGCAGTGCGGACGAGATCTCGTATCGTCGGTTTCTTTGCTCCTCAGACAGCTCATGAGGCACCCATCTTTCCAGCTTTTTGGTCTTTCCAATTTCATTCAGATGCCGGGCAGCTGTGTTGTAACTGACGCCAAGAACCTTCGCTATCTCCCTGGTACCTCTGTGTGGATCCTCCTCTACCACATCTCTCAGCTTGTCCTCATCAACATCATTATGCCTCCCACGACCTTCATGTTCTTCCAAGCTCTCATCTCCATTCCGGAGCTTCTGATACCAACGATACGCCGTCCGAATTGTGGAACATCCTTGACCGAATGCGGCCTTGATCTTCTCGTCCGCCTCCTTAGCTGTAGTGCCCAGCTTGAATTCATACAAGTAAATGCCCCGGATTACCCTTTTGTCCATCTGTAAAAAAGTCAATAAAACTCTAAAGTTTTCCCACTTTTACATAGAAAATTTGGTACTAACCGGTAGAGCAAAGTTTGCGCTTCTAAATGATATGCCACATGTTACGGTTTGTTCTTGATCAAACGCGTAAAGACGCGCTAAAAAATGGCGCGAATTAGTGCCATTTAATTCGTTACAACCTAATAGTTGAACAAAATCTTAAACGAATGCAGTCATAGTATGCATCATTAGGAAGAACAATTTTCGCGTTACCCGAAATTATTGTAACTTCTCCATCACCATGTCTTTGGTGATCTCGAATCGCTTACGAAGATGCTGTCAAAACGAGAAATTCGTGTCGCTTTGCTTCACGAGTTCAAACTGGGTACTGTCATTAATGCATGGGATGAGAACATCACATCTGAACATATCAGTGCAGTTGGTTCGAGGAATTCCGTGCTGGAGGCTTCAGTCTCGATCAGGGACCGGATTCATCAACGAATTACGTAACTTTAACGGAGAATTGTAAGCGGAAAGCTCAGATAATGCGGCTTATCAAGCGCTATGGTGAGCGATACGCTGCTTATCGGTCGACTATCGTAGGTCGGCTATCGGAGGTTAACAGCGATGGGTTGAAGACAATGGTAAAAAGGGGCGAAACCCAGAAACGCAGAAAAGTGGCCAACAACCTAAGAACGCCTACGAGAGAAATTGCTGAAGATTTGCCTCAAATTGCGTGCGACGGCTACTGCGTACTTGACCACTCAACGGTGACAAGCCATTCGAAGACAATTAGAAAGGTGAAAGAAGAACCGATTAATAGATGCTGCACGGAATGACCGAACATAAGCAAGGTGAAACTGGACAAAATACACAAAAATTGCATGGAATTCATACGGTGTTGATCACCAGGAAGAGTGTAACGTTACTCCATGACAACGCCCTGCCGCACGTTCCATTGATGGCAACAAAAAGCTGATCGAGTTACGATAAAAAAACCCTCCATCATCGTCCGCACACGGCTGAGTTTTCTCTAACATGCTATCGTTTTTCTCTAGCATCTCGACGTTTTCCTGCGAAAAATGCATCTGAAACCAGGACGGTGGAAAAAAAAGTCACTTGACGATTTTGTCGTCTGAAGAATTCCAGAATTTCGTGCTGCTGTGATATCTATACAATAGAATTAGTTGTAAATCTATGTGTAAAATTGTTTAAATAATTATTATATTGCTATTTAAGTATTAAAATTAAAATAGTATTTTTAACACATTTGCTTAAGCCTGGAGCGGCTGGTAGAGAGGCTATATGTTGTTGCAGGATGTTTTGTTGCAGCGCAAAATGGCACAGAACTGTTGAGTTATGAAAAGTGTTCTATTAGATTTCGGGGCTTAGATTCAGGAACTCCTAACTTGACTTAGAAAATGCTTCTTCACAAGAGAAAAGCGTTTTGCTTACTACATCATTAACAGAGGTCGCATCTGCCGACAAAAGTACGCAGTATTGCGTACAGTAACCCTCGCAGCGCCGCACCACCCGCCGTTGTCATGGCGGGTCCGCGGCACCCGAAAGATTCTGTTGCCGGCCGCAAACGAGTACGCGGCGCAATCGCATCCTAAATTTGTTGATTTCCGTACCAGGATAAAACCCAAAATATTGTTCAAGTTCAAATAATAAGACTTTTGGGTTGCAAACAGTGCAGTTATTCTTGGCTAAAAACCTTGGCAAAGGTGCGTTTTTTAATAAAAAAAAATTCTAAAGAAGATAATTTTAATTCGGTTAGACTACACCTACCAAGGCAGTGGCCTTATGCATTATAAAGCACAGGTACAAAAAGGATTGCAAACGATTTTGAAAAAATTGCCTCCCATGAACAACCATAAACTACTAGGACATTTTCATAGGATCACTTCAGAAACTTAATGGAGTGCTCATATTAGTGCTTGTCAATGTACGTTTTCCAGCGTTTTCCAAGCGTCATTTTTTAAGTAAATACGCCGGTTTACACATATACATCTTTTTAGGGACTATAGAATCCAATCTTTAATTTATTTGTCTCAGGTTTAAATATGTAGTTTTCAAAATCAAATAAAATAGGGATCCATTAATATAAAGTGGGCCATCATTGTTCAACTCAACGAAGAGGAAAGATAAACCCAGAAAGCATTCAAAGCAGTTTCACTAGGAATCACATGATGACGTACTCGTTACGTGGACTATAGTACGATTCAAAGCGGCGCAGCGGGCGTTCCTTTTGCCGAGAGTAAAAAAACAATTTCCGCATATACATTTCCTTTCTCGTAAACACTATAAATTCCAATCTCTAGTCTCTTTTTCTTCCTGCCGGAATCGCAGGTCTTCAGTGTATTCATGAACGAAGCGACTTAGCTATTTCAGGCCTGAACAAGGGTCAAAAGGCCTTTAAGGTTTTCCTTAGAATAGCTACGTTGTGCAAATATCAAATTTAGATTTAAAAATAAAAGTAAAAAGAAATAAAAAAGGAGTAAAAGCTATGACACCTCCTTTCTTCACTGATGAGCCACCGAGAAGGTTTTATAATGAACATGGTTCGTATGAAGGGAGGTGGCAAAACGAACCTATGGAGTTCTTACTATTATTTTTCCATAACATTCAAGTATTTTCAATAAGTATTAGGTTGTCCCATAAGTCCCGCCGTTTTTTCAACGATTCACTGCAGATTTCGCCGGCGGTCTCTCGCATAGCGCTGCATAGCTTTCGAAAGAGAGTGGCTTACTCTATCAGACCATGTATTGCATTTCTTTTTTCATCATGAATTTTGTCAATTTATAGGTCGTTGAGGTGAAAAGTGAAAAAGTGAAAAAGTAGCCATTTGCGCACTTGTTCTCCCCGCTTAGGTTTGTAATTTTTTGCACAGTTTTTTATAGCACTTGTAAGACAATGTTCTGCACTACGAATATACGTGTTGGTCCTATTTTTTCACTTGCCCTTCATTGAATTTTAGGCCATCAAATTGGGAATTCCGACTTTTCCGTCCGAATTTTTACCAAAACTCCGGTTCTGTGGTTGGACTTTTTTGCTTGGTGTTATATGTCGTTTGGAATAGGATGTCTTGCTCAGTAAGAATTTGTGCCGCGTTTATTGGCTCACGCTGATTTCTGTCGAATGTCAACAACTGAAGAAGGAGAAGGAGTTGTTGGTGAAGACGATTTTTCTCTTTTCGGCATTTTGTTGATATTCAATAGAAATCAATAAACGCGACAGACGTTCTTATGGAGCAAGACATTCTCTTTCGAATGACGTATAACACCAACCCAAAAAATTTAGCCACAGAACAGGAGCTGTCGGCAAAAATAAGCATCCTCCTTCGGACGTCCCAATTTGATGGCCTAAAAATCAATAAAGGGCAAGTGAGAAAATAGCACTAACACATACTCTTGTAGAACTGAGCATTGTCTTCCAAATGCTCGAAAAAACTGCGCAAAAAATTACAAACCTAAGCGGAGAGAACAAGTGCGCAAATGGCTACTTTTTCACTTTTTCACGTTTCACTTCAACGACCTAAAAATTGACAAAATTCACGATGAAAAAAGAAATGCAATACAAGTTCTGATAGAGCAAATCACTCTCTTTCGAAAGCTATGCAGCGCTATGCGAAAGACCGCCGAGGAAATCTGCAGTGATATGATATGATATTTATTACGTCGTATAAGACAGACGTCCTGATAGTTTAACTCTGAAATTAGATGACCCCTCGCCGGAGGTGGATGCAACCGACGTCATAGAAGTCCACCTCCGGCGCGCGGAGGACTGGGGCACGGGTTTAGTTGTTTGAGCCATACCGGTAGTCTGGTTACTCACATGTTCCTGGCCAGGGATACAGGAGAGCCGCCCATACACGACAAAGCGTCGCGTACTGCGTGACCGTTTGTGCCGTTAGCCATCATAAAGTGATGTTCAACTGTGTTCGACAGTGCACCACCTAGTAGACGTCATTGGAATCGGACTACCGAAAACTCCCTCCCACCACGACACGGAAACTGCCTATTCGTCTGCACTTATAACTGTCGTTCGATCGCATCTGAGCAGGATCTTCGGACACTGCTTTACAGAAGCCGCAACATCAAATACGACGTTATCGCCCTGCAGGAAACGAAAGGCAGAACGGAAACCATAAGAAGGACCGACCACAACGAGCTTCTCATTATCGGAGCAAAGGTGGACAGAAAGAATATTGGCGGAGTTGGATCTCTCGTCAATTCGACAGTGCACCACCTAGTATGCTCCAACATCTGCGGCCACAGACGAAGAAAAGGAGGAATTCTACAAGCTATTCGAAAGGACTGTCAACGACGAGAAGCGCTACTACAAAGTTGTTGTTGGTGACTTTAACGCTATCGTCGGTACGAATGATCACGACGAATGGAGGCTAGGACCACATGGAACTTCTTCAAGGAACGACAACGGAGAGAGCCTGATAGACTTCCTATCCGCGTGCCGTCTCTACCATGGAAATTCTATGTTTAAGAAGCCTTCAAACCGACGATGGACCTGGGAAAGCCCAAATGGAGAAACACGTTCGGAGATCGACCATGTTCTTACATACAGACGCTGGAGTCTGTTTGACGTATCCGTGCTGCCTTCATTTGACACCGGCTCGGATCACCGTCTTGTCCGTGCGAAGCTGACTCTCAAAAAGAGGGTGTTCAAGCGTGACAGTCATAAACCGGCACCGGTGAGGATCTCCACATTCAAGTCTGAGGAGATGGAATATGCAATAAAGTCGTACGATTAGAATCTTCTTGAAGATCCATCGGAAGACTACGACCTTCTCTCCAAAGGACTGTTGAAATGTGCTAGCAGCTCTTGCGGAGCCACATCACCGTCTGCTTCAAGACTCACATGCGATTAAGCTCTTGGAGCAAAGAAGAGCTGTTAAACTGGATCCTAACGCTTCCCATCTGGAAAAAGTCACCATCTCGAAGGCCTGTCGAATTGCAGTGAAGGAGTCCATTCAAGCCTACAGAAGATTGAAGCTGTTAGAAGCCGCTGGGAAAGGTTCAAGCATAAAGCGCTGCAAACGAGATCTCTGCGATCAGAAGGCAACAATGTCAGCCCTTGTGGATAAGGATGGAACAACGCAAACGTCTCGAAGAGCGATGGACGCCATCGTTCAAGAATTCTACACAGATCTGTTCCGTTCTTCCATCACTGTCCCGAAATGCTTGATGCCACCAGCTGAGGAAGTACCTCCCATTCTGGAATCAGAAGTTGCTCATGCCATCAGAAGGATGAAGCCGGGCACTGCTCCCGGACCGGACGGCATTTCTGCTGATCTTCTTCGTGCGGGTGGCAGTGCCCTCTGCTCACTTCTTGCCAAGCACTCCAACCACTACCTTCGACTTGGTAGGATTCCGGACTCATGGAAGGAGTCGAAAACAGTTTTGATCGTCAAAAAAGGTCAGCAGGAGGATATCAACAACTATCGACCCATCAGTCTTCTCTCGGTTGTGTACAAGATCTTCACCAAGATACTGCTTAACCGCATGGAGCGCTGCTCGGATGAATATCAGCCAGTGGAGCAAGCAGGGTTTCGCAAGGATTTCTCCTGCATGGACCATATTCAGACTGTCTCACCTCTCATCGAGAGGAGCCGCGAATACCACCTCCCACTTGTCCTTGTCTTCGTGAATTACAGGAAAGCGTTCGACTCTGTGGAAATGAACGCCGTTTTGAACGCGCTTGTGCACGCTGGTATACCATCGTCCTACATCCGACTTCTGCTTCTCGAACACATCGACTACCATCCAGCTGTTCGATCGAAAGCTTAAAATTCCTATCGGGAAAGGAGTACGGCAGGGAGACACGATTTCTCCCAAGCTATTCACAGCGGCACTCCAGGATGCCATGAAAGACTTGAACTGAGACGATAAAGGCTACCTTGTCGACGGTAAACGGATCAGCAACCTTCGCTTCGCCGACGATATTGTTCTCATTGTTCTCATCTCTACCAGCACGGCAGAAGTCGAGGAAATGCTGAACGAGCTCAATGTGGCAGGTATGAAGATTGGATTGGACATGAATATGTCCAAAACGCAGTTTATGGTCAACCAGTGGTGTGACACGGAACTCGTAAGGTTAAATGGAGTCGCTCTACAACAGGTCGACTCCTACGTCTATCTGGGGAGAGAGCTGAACATAGATAACGACCTCGCTCCTAAAATCGCCCGCAGGAGACGCGCAGCATGGGCAGCCTCCAGTTTGATTCGCGAAGTCACCGATCAGGTCAAGGATGCCGGCCTCAGGGCCTCGATATTCAACGCCTCTGTACTGCCTGCGATGTGTTACGCGACGGAAACCTGACCCGACAACAAGACAATCGCCAGAGCGATGCAAACTACGCATCGTGCACTGGAGAGATGTCTTCTAAGGACAAGCCTTCGTCAGCAATGGCAAAAAGGCCTACGAGGCTCGGAGCTACGGGAGAAGTCGCAATTAGCAGACCCGCTGCAGTACATGAAGAAGTCCAAATATCGCTGGGTCGGACACCTGCTTTGACGAAAGGACGATAGATGGAGTCTCCGTGTCACAGAGTGGCTCCCGAGAGACCATAAGAGACCACTGGGACGACCGCCAACACGATGGGCAGACTCATTCTCAAGATCTTTCAGAGAGCGGAGTCTGCCTCACTGGATGCAAACAGCCAGAGATCGAGCGGTCTGGAACAGTTGTGGTCCCCGCTGAGAAGACCTCCAGCCGACAAAAGGACCACCAAAGTATCAAAGTAAGTAAGTATAAGACAGACGCAAGAAACTCAACTGGAACCGAACCGAACAACTAACAATTAACCACGTATCTTAAGCAAGCAGTACCAAATAGATATTGCATAATGCCTCCAAGTAAAGTGAAATCTAGGTTAAGTGGTGATTGTATGCGCAAACCTTTTGAATGAGGGAAGAAAGCAGGGAGGAGCAGCAGTCTTAGCTTTAAATAGGCTAATCCTGCCCTAACAGAGAACGAATTCCGTCTGACTGATGTTCGAGATCTAGAAAATGAGAGTTTAGCTCCACCACCTCTGGTTCGAGAAGGCAACAATTCAAAAAATTGGGAAGAATCAATGGAGACTAATTTGTGGAATGTTTAAAAATCGTTGAAAAAAAACGGCGAAGACTTATGGGACAACCTACAATTTGACTGCTTCCAGTATTAAAAAGAAGAAAAATTAATTTATCATCGTTCGGATTTAGAACTCGAAAAGAACGGAAACTTCATGTCCGGCCTACTATAGAACCACCAGCGTTTGTAGAGCTGCAGTTGTGGCTGTCGAATGCGACGCGATGCCCCAGGGGATCTCGTGGAGCTAACATTTTCGGAGAAATGAGCGATTATTCCGACACGAGTTGAGGCGTAAATAATGTAGGCATTGTTGGAAGCGTCGACGCCTACTTCATGAATAGGTTGCTACGGTAGCCACAGCTTTAAGTCGCAGATGTTCTACGACAGAATTTCATATACAGCATGTTCACGTCAAATTTTACAATTTTGAAATTCAATTGGACACCCTTTTAAGCTAACCTGAGACTTTTCAAATTAAAGCGAACTCATCCAAATTGAAGTGTGCTTTTTAACATTAAATTATTATAGATACTCTCCAAAAAGGATAAAATAACTTCTTGTTTAAGGAGAATTTTATTCTAACTTTTTTAATGTTTTAATTCATCTACCTAATAAGTGAGCACATTCTCTCAAATTTTGTAAAAATTTAATTTTTGAAAAAAAAATAGTTGCTTAACGATTGCTTTGTAGAGCAGGAAGGCGTCCGTTTTTTACTGCGAAAAAAAGATTGCGCCCTGCTCCCTTCCAAGACATCACGGTTTTTATTCGAATGATAGCGGAATTTCTGTTTGGATGGAGTTCGACACCTGTTAATGATACATCAAAAACAACTATAAAAAGCGCACATATCCGCACTTTAATGGCCTATGCAAATACCATTTACATTGTCAATCAAATAAAAGTTGCGGCGAACTATTCGACCTGATCTTTTAATGCACTGTATGTTGCTTCTTTGCTTCAAGACAGGTTTTAATTTATTATTTCTTCTCTAAAAAATGTTGTAAAATTATTACCCTTATTGGAGCAGGTAGGGCGCGTGTAGCGCAGTTGAATGAGGTGCCGGCTGTCACGTGCATCCGATACCAGGTTCCTGGTTCGGATTTCCCGCCCAGGCCAACCAAGCCTTCCATCCCCCCGGGGTCGGTGGATTGATACCAAACTTGTCTGGGAAAGATAAGGCGCTGACTTCTTCATCGGCTGGCCACCGCAAGTCATTGTAAGGCCAAATACGCATTCATACGCCTCCACGACAGCCCGTAGAAGTAGAATGCGCTGGCGCATCCCAAAAGGAACTGAGTAACTTCGTCCTTTACCCTTTATCCTTACTGGGAGAGGTAAACTAAACAATTTCAAAAAAAGTTTTTTTAAGTTTTAAAGTTTTAAAAAAGTTTTAAAGAGCCAAATTTTCCTTGGACAAGAAATCATTCTATACTTCTTCCATAGTCTACAGTTTAACCTGCCTGAAGATCAATACGATTTGAAAGAGTTCGCTTAGCTTTCAAAAGTCTTAGCCTGGCTTGGGAGAATATCCAGTTTAAAAAATGTGTCTAATTCGACGTGAAAATTTTGTAAAAGGCAGCGAAGAAATGCCCAGAATCAATCCTGGACAACTAGTCGTGGCAACCTCCCTTCCTAGAGTTTCCTTTGATTGTTCTTGTGCATGACTCATAAGTATTCGTCGATAATTCTTATTCATTTCAATCTCTCTCACAGACGGGAGAAGGCTTTGGTCTCGAAGGTAAAAGTAGGAGAGAGAAGAATCTTCAGTTTGCGGACATACATAGAACGAGAAGTCAGTCAGCGAAGTTAGACATTGTGTTCAGGTATAGAAAAAAACAGCCAAAATAGCACTACGTGGAAAAAACGCACGGTGGAAGGCCAAGCTTGGGCAAAGAATGAAAACGCAAATAATTTTTTTAAAACTTTTGCTCAAAGCAGCTACTACCTGTATGTAAAAGAGACTGAGCTAGTGACTTTTATATATTTATTTACTAAAGGCACAGACAGTTGTCTAGCATAAAAATTGTAAGGAAACCATAATGCAACATCATAAAAGGGGCTGCATGTATCCATCATCCATGAAAACAAAACATCACGAACAATACATTTTGCAGCATATTTGGCTGTTTCAGATGCGAAAATTCTTCTAAAGCTGAGTAAATAGCTCTCCTAGGTCTTCATACTAGCCCATCACCAGGTGAGATTCCTTGAGAATCCGATAGGTTAAGAAGTTCCACCTGATTTGACTACAGAGACACGTAGTTTCAACTTTCCTCCCATGGATCCTGTCATTATCCTATCGAAGAAATTTTCTTCGAGAATTTTGGACATCATGGTGAAGTCAGCGAATTTCCTTCTAATTTCCAGTGAAGCAAGGTACGCCCCACGCAATCCACTAAAAGAGATTCAGAGAAGGATTCAAGCAGGAAGAGAAGACTATTTTAAATACCGACTATTCTTTCGTTCTAAAGCCGTCGAAGTCCAGCTGAAAAAGAAGCTCACTAATTCTTACGTGCTTCTTGCTATTCTATACGGTTGCGGAACGTGGATATGGTAAAAAGAATCGGCTACAAGACTACGATTTGCCGAAGGAAGACTTGAAAGAGCAATCCTTGGTGTTCATTTAGGCGACAGAATACGGTCGAGAGCTATTCGCCACAGATCAGGACTCAAGGATGGGATTCACCATGCGCTCAAAAGGAAGTGGCTGGTCGCAGATGAGCTCTGCAGAGCCAAATGTTTATGGGCAAGCATTGTGGCCGATTGTATACCTTATAAAAAACGAAGTTAAGGAAGACCTAGGACGAGGTAGCAGGACGACATCGCAAGATGCAGGGGGACAAGGACATTAGAAGTCATGAGAAATTGGACCGCTCTGATAGAAGGGAACCCAAGCAAGGGCGCTGAGCTCTTCGCAAAAGAAATACGTAGATACTTGCACTGGGATGAGGTTATGAGGGGAGCAGCACCTCATCATGCTTGGTGAAGCTGCTTTGAATGCATTTTAATAGATCTATACCTATAGAATATATAGAATGCGTGGCGAATACGAAAAAGAGGTTGATTAACAGTGCATTACCCATTATTTTTATCATTTAGTCTCGAACCGTTATCATCAGAAAGTGATTAGCAGGTCGAAGTTAGGAAGTGCTTTGAGAGAAAAATAGTGGAGTGAAAAGTGGTCAATCAACTTTGAATATTGCCTTTAAAATTCACTGAAAACTATTATAGAACGTCAATGAGCGGCACCGTGAGCAGCATGTCGCATTCTTCAGACCGCTCCTGACACTCGACGACGATGAATGAGAAATCAAAACTGGTGGGGGCGTCACTAGCCATAGGAGTCTCCCCAATTACAAGGTTTCTAACAGGTCATAATTTATTGTTGTTTATTTATCGCTTTGTTTTTCTTGCCTGCATAAATGTTGGGCTCACCATTTATAAACGACCATGTTGAGTTGTTCAGGAATTTTGTTTTGCTCTTCATATGTTGTTTATATGCATATGTTGTCTACACCACGTTTATATTAATCAATTTTTTGTTATTGCGGACAGTTTAGTGCAAGTCTAAAATAAATAAATAAATAAATAAATAAATAAATAAACCATCATTTCGCTACCTTCTTCAAGTGGGTGACTCCTAGTCCGCAAGGATACGTCAAGCGTGCCGTGTCAATGCAGTTCAATACAAGCGAATCAGTCTCAATACCTTGGAAACTAGAAAAAATTAAGCCGGTAGTAGAATAAAGATTTTTTCTACGAATAGCCTTTTTATTTATGTTAAACTGTGTTTAAAATTTTAATAAATTAATGTTGTGTTTTTTTGACTGAATGAATACATATTTGTATGTGTAAAGAAATCGTGGGCGCGTGTAGCGCAGTCGGAGGAGGCGCCGACGGTCGCGTGCACCCGATACCATGTTCATAGTTCGGATTTTCCGCCCAGGCCAACCAAGCCTTCCATCCCTCCGGGGTCGTTGAATTGGTACCAGACGTGTCTGGAAAGGATAAAGCGCTGACTTGTTCATCGGCTGGCCATCGCAACTTATTGTATGGCCAAATACGCATTCATATCGTCTCCACGATATCCCGTAAAAGTAGAATGCGTGGCGTATCCCAAAAAGGATCGAGTAACGCCGTCCTTTATCCTTCATCCTTATCCTTAAGAAATCGTAGGCGCTTTTTCTTTTTTTTTCGCACTCAAAAAAACTTCAAGAATGGAATCTTTTTTGGTTTCTGTTCTTAACAATTGGAATACACTTTCTTCATCATTTCTTAATTCTAGCTCAAAAATATTATCTACAAGTCAAAATAAGAAATTGAGTGCAAATTAGGTTTTCAAAAAAGGGTAGACGTTTTTAAAAAGAACAGACGATATGTTGATGGGATATATAATACTTTTCAATAAATAAACTGCTAAAAATATTAACTACAAGTCAAAATCAGAAATTGAGTGTTTCACTTTGCGAAACTGAAGGAATCGCTTTTGCCGATGTCCAAAAAGCCAGTTTTTCCTATAATCTTTTATGCTAAACTGATTTTGTATCGCTTTTGAATTAACAAAATGTTCCATGTTCTGCGTTTAAGATTCTTAAGATAATACCATACAGAACTTGAAAAGTTGGGTATAGAGTGCGTATTTCAAAGTGATTTTTAATTTAAAAAGTTTTTTCCTAGCCACAGATGGATTTTTGGAAGTTAGAAAAATAGATTTCAGGTAAAATTATAATAGCGGCTTAGTCACAGTAGTTAATTCATGCCTCCGTGACTCTTGGCAACGGAAGAAAGCCTGGAGTTGGACCTATCCTAGTCGGGAGGGGGCAATCTTCAAATGTCAACTAGGTCATAACATGTTATACATCCACATCTCTGGATTAAGTTAAAGCGCTGGCACCGTGGAACAGCTCTTGAGGGTCTCGTAGAAAGTCAAGGAAGAAATTAAAGAAGCGATTCACTATGTGGCTCCATTCGATTAGGATTGATCTCTGGAGTTGTGATCGTCTCTTCAACATTCTCCGATGGCTGACATGATTGCCAACGATGATACAGTAGTTTGTAGTTTGTTCTCCATGCAGAATTCGTATGGTTAGTAAACCCAAACCCATACCCCTAACCCATCCTTTGAACGTCCATATCTGCCTCGGTACGCCAGCGTGACTGCCATCTCCGTGAGGGACGATATCCCTCTATTCCTCCGCCACTACGCCACGAGCGGTGTGCGTCGCCTTAACGTGACAATCGTCGAATCGTCGAAAACAACGATGGCGGCGAACCTTTATTATTAGTCTATATTATATACAAAAAGCGTGTGGCAAGAATGCAGTCAGGGAGATTGCCAACCTTCCAACCCATGTAGGGGCGTGGCTTACAGAGGCGGTGGCCGCTATACCGTGACAAAGGGCTCTTGGATAATTTTAATGGAGTGGTGGCAAGGCATAAAGAAAGTCATCAATCGTGCCCAATTGCGGTTAGATCCGCCGAATGGCATTTCACCATTTTTTTCCAATAAAGTAGCCATGGGAATCCTTCGGCAAAGCAGGGTGGACGGAGACGAATAACCTTGTTTCAAAGCGACGTTGAGGAACCAAACCTTTCTGACGAACTCCAAGTGACGATGCTACGACGCAGCTGCACACAACGCTATTAACTGCGCGCCTATTCGCTAGCTTCACGCTAGCGAATAGGCGCGCAGTTAATAGCCTTGTGTGCAGCTGCGTCGTCTGCGCACAGTACGATTTTATAGGATATTACACGCATGCATGACACATTGACGGCCATGAATTTGCATGAATATTAGGGCTTAAGGTATTACGCCGCTACCGAGAATGTGCGCCTTCTACAAAACCACTTGACATGAATAGATGGTTGGCATGAACTACATTCTGTCATGCACGTAATAAGCATATTTCGAGAAACATCATTATGAGCGTCTACAAGCATTAGCTGTCGTTCAAAGAAAGTGACTTAAATCATCTGTCAAGAGCATCAGCTTAAGACCACATTAGCGACTACAGTACCGTCGGTAAATATCCGCCGAAACGCGATCGGGGGCAGATCAATCTGCCGTTTCCGCCGCTTTGCTGTAGCTCCCTTCAAAGTCGATTATATCCAATGAAATACACACTGTAGAAATCAGAATTACATGAACTCGCCAATGGCACAAGAATCTTAGCAGGATTTTAGATTTTTGAGTCCGAGATGACATAGATTAAGCGAGCCCGCAATTGTCTTAGACTGACCTGCACTCGCTCCTAACAAGGAAAGGTTTCCAACCAATGGTGAGCTTTTGCGATGCTATTAGGGGGGGGGCAAAAGTAATGAGACAAAATGAAAAAAATCTTTATCTCCTTATAGCTCAATTACAACTCAACGATGCTGAGGAGTGTATTTGCCATTAAGGGCAAGGATCTTGCTGCCATCGCTCAGCCAACTTCCTGATCCCACCCTTCCAGAACTGCTTGAGCCTGGTGTTGATCAACTGCTCGATATGGTTGTCAAGGACTGCTTGGGTTCTTGTGTCCCTTCCGACTAGGAAGTCCTGTAGGCTCAAGTAGTAGTGGTAGTTGCATGGAGAGATGTCCAGCGAATACGGTGGGTGAGGCATGTGAACGTAGCCCAGCTGGCCAAGCTTATCCGTGCTTACTTGTTCCTGATGGGGTGCGGCGTTGTCGAAGGGGAGAACCTTCTTGAAGCGCTGCGAATGAATAAGAGCGAGTCGCCGGCCCATCTCCTCTATTTCGCTCACCATGGCCTTGGAGTTCATCGCGGTGCTCTTGGGAAACAGCCTCCGGTAAACCGATCTATGGGCGCAGACCCAAAAGCTCCAAAGATGCTTCTCGCCGTGAACATCTCGCCGAACGAAGGTCGGTAACAATTCACCAGGCCTCACCCAGACTCGCTGCTTGGCAGGGTTAAGGTAGAAGACGTACTTCTCATCCTGCGTGAATATTGAGCCCAGGCTGCTCGGGGTTGGGAATTGGGGGAGATTTGCGCGACACAGGTCGACTCGTCAGACTGGGGTTTCGGTATGAGACAGACTGCGGTTCTGGCATGCTTCTGGAAAGGGCGGAAGTGGTAACTTTTCAGATGGGCTTCAGTAAGTAGCATACAAACATACAGATACGATTAGCACGAAACCAGACTCCAGCTACGAGATATATGGACATATGGACACGGCATGGGATGTCTCATTACTTTTGCCCCCCCCCCCCCCCCTAATATTTTGACAGGAATTAGGGCCATGTGTGCGGAGTACAGTTAATTTTTGCTGAACGCTTTATTTAAGGTCTGAAAAAGAGGTGGCATTGATCGCCTATAATTGACTCCTGTGATCTTGAGAAAGCGTAATAACAACAACCTAATATGTGTGTACCCGAACTCAAAAACCCGCCGGTGTGCTCCTCTGCTGTGAGGCGACACTCTCACCGGCTGCGCCACCAAGGCACATCTCGTGGGGTGTCATAGTGGTTGATAAGTGTTGCACACACGTTTTCACAACTCTTTTCCAGGTCTTTAAAAAAGCGTTCAGATAAAACTAACTGTAATTCTGGACTTCGCTCACACGGACCTACACCCTGTGTGGAAACCTTGCTTCGTGAGTCTCGCCTAATTAGAGGGATAAACCTGGCAGGGATAAACCTTCCCAGTAGAATCTTCAAATTTTTAAACACTGTTGAAAATCTATTTCATGCCAAAGGTTTTGCCCTATCATGGCGATCTATTTCATATCAAATTTTCCGAGACTGGTTCTAGTTACGTCATTCTTATCATTCTCAGCTGCCGGTTTTTTCCAAGAATTTACTACTTTTTTCGAAGGCTGGTTGTTGCTGAAGTTCTCGACTGTGACGTAGGAATAACAAATTTAGGTTTTAGATATGCTATTATCAAAATAAGATAGTAATCAGCTACCAAATTGGCGGTGCATCAACCTTCCAAGGAGACAGATGTTGCTGAGGCTACTTCATGCGTGCAGATCTATGTCTCCACGCGACAGATCAGTATGGAAGTTGGACATGTGGTCAGATACTATGCAGAGATACTGGCCAGAAAAAGCGATAACGTTACATAGCTCGTCACGTCTGCCAGCTGCAATCCCTCAAAAAGCAGCTTCCTTCAAATCCGACAATGGCATTGAAATGCGACCGTTTGCACAGACCTTGCAAAACAGTTTCTATGCTGTACTACTGAGGGCGATTTGTTGGAGATTAGTATTCCATCTGGAGCAAATGTATCAAGACCGTCAGTTCAGTACTGATATCAGCGACCGTCTAACCCGATATACGGACAAGTGCTGGCGGGTCCCACGAGGTGTTGATGAAGCGTTCGATAGAACAGCTCCGGTGATGTAATGGCGTAGAACATTACCGGCCGGTCAGCAGGTAATGCGGGTTCGAGTCCCGCCTTGCGCTAGAGCTTTGATCGCAACAAGATATCTTTATGAGACTTGAAAATGTTTCACTGCAAACTGTTTAAAATCTCTGGGCTTAACCAGGCTATATTGAGGACTAGGATGACGATCTGTACTTACAACGCTCGCATCGGAAGCATCCGTCGAGGACCTGATGATGCGAGCCAGGAAGATCAAGTACGACGTCATCGCACTGACCGAGACGAGAAGACACCACCCCCTACACGCCGCCTACGACTCCGAAGAAGAACTGTTCTTTGGAACATGCGACAGCAGGGGAGTAGGCGGCGTTGGTATCCTCGTCAACACGCATTTGGCCATGAACATCGATTCGTACGAGTCTCTGACAAGCCGAATCGGACGTCTGCGACTGAAGCGATGTGGCTCCCTGCCAGCTTTGACTGTCTAAAATGTAGAATAAATAATGATTGATGAATGATTTCCAGGTAAAATAGTGATCTTCCTCACTGTACCTTTGCTTCGGAGCTCAAATTATTCACGCTCTAAAAAACTTGAACAAAGCGCTGGTTTTGCTTAAAGTCGTGAGCTGGAAAAGAGACTAGGTTTCCAAATTCATGATGTTTTTTACAGACACTAGAGTTCTACAAAACATTTAACGAAAATTTAGAAACCAGATTAAGCCTAAATCAAATCTAACCTAAATCCTTTTAACCCGTGTGTCACTTTGTAACCAGACAGAGCTGGGGTACATGTGACGTATGGGACATGCGGTCACCCTTTTATGTAAGTAAGCGTAACCATAGGTCCTCACTGAATTTATAGCCGTGAAAACCGATCTCTGAATTTTTAGTGCACTGCGAAAGAGCACATACAGAGTACGAGCATTCGGATACAGATTGCGTGTCACTGATTTCGTATAAGAAGCGTACGGATGTAAAAAAAACAAGCCATCAATGTCGTTTAATGAGCAATTTCCGAATTCAGAAAACGACAAATTTTTCAAAGAGCGTCCAGATTCAGAAGACATACCGCAGACGTCATCTACTACCCTACATAATAAGCGGTCACACGTTTGTACGTGTTTATTTATTTATTTATTTATTTATTAATACATCCATAGGGATGTGCCACTAATGATCGAGAACAGGCCACGAACAAATTGCCCGGAAAGAACATGAATAGGAAAAAAACTCAAAACTCAACTTACAATCAGTTTAAGCGCTAAAAAAGCCATCGAGAACATTGAGGAAAGGCCCACCATCTATGAACCTGCGCATCTATGAAGGAGAAAATAACCAGAGAAGGGTAGGACAGCCAACCCACAAGTAACATGATCACTACAGAAAACCAGACGAGCTTGCCCATGGTATACTATGGTGTCATTATGCACCTCAATAAGAAAAAAGCAACAGTAATAAGTGCTATATAGTGCCTACGAAGATGACTATCCATAGGCCAGTTGTATTTGTATGAGAAACAGCACTTTTGCCTGATGCATGTAACAAGCTGTCAGAACTGGTAGTATTATTATGATAGTGATCCTGAGGCACATGAAGATTTTGTTTATGTCTATCGGTGCACAGGAAGCGGGAGAGGATACGAGAAGCGCCTCAAGTCGAAGAGCTGCGATGCAGTTGTCCGACCAGTAGATAAAGCCTTGGCATTCTCCCGGGCCCAATAGCACTTCGGAAATGCGCAGTGGATGTTCCAATTAGACCCAGCCTCTGCACATAGGGCGAAGAGCACGAAGGCCCGGTGCAAGGCCAATTTCCCAAAACACTCCTGGATCTGAATCCGACGGACGACAGCGTGTGGACCACTTTGGAGGCCAGGGTCTTTGCCAAGAACCAGCACAGCATGGAGGCCCCGAAGGAATCTCTGCGCATGTAGTGGAACCGTCTGTCTCCATACGACCTGCGGCCCATCGCCGTAGACTTTACCAAGCGCTTATACTCAGGCAAAGGTTTAAAATGTGTCGAAATATTTGCAAAATCTTCCGCAGAAAAAGCGCGGTAGTTGGTGGCAAACGCCTGATTGTACAAATTTATACATTATTATCCACTTCTTCTTTGATATTAATGTTGCTTAAAACCTAAGGCTAGCGTTTCAGAAAATTGTTACTCTCACCATAACAGATCGAGCCGGTATTGGCGAAAGAAGTAGTTTTCATTGTTGTGAAAACCCAAATAGGGTTCTACATTTCATTTCATTTCATTTCATTTACTGCACAAGTTGTGCGCCTTAAATAAATAAACAACAGTAGACAGAAACAGAAACAGTGCTGCATGTGCATGCTGCAGTCGGAGTGTTTTTCGTACCTTTGATCGTAAATATTTAGGAATCGTTTATACGATTTGGGATCGTAGCAAACTCATAGCCAGTAATTGGAGAGAGAGAGAAAATGAATAAGGCGGCAGCAGTACGAAAAGAAAAATAGACAGAAAAAGAGCTTTGCGTGTTAATGCTTCTGTGCCGTTGCAATCACCATTACACCATCAATAAGCTGAAACGATGTGAGAGAGCGAGGAGAATGTATGAAATGTTAGAATGAGGAGATAAGACAATGAGAAATGCTATGAGCTGAGAAATTTAACGACGGTTCGAAAAGCACTCATATAATTGACAACAACAGTACATAATACTACTCTTAAATATCTTTAATGCAAGTTATCTTTATCTGCCGATGTCTTCTTGAAATTTACGAATGTGAATGTTGCTAATTTAAAAAAAAGCAGGAAGCGAGATAGTAGATCAGAGCAGAATTTGCCGATGTGATGTCCATGGGAGAAAGATCCACTGGTTCACTAGAAAACAGTATGCTAAAAGCGATTCTCATTGAAATTGAGATCGCCCTGAAAGGCAAGATTCATTAACCTGCTTCCGAAAACTGAGCCCGATTGGGCTTGGAGGACTTCAATGGGTTATAGACGGAACCATCTAGAGCACCGATAAAACACAATATTGAACAGCTTATCTCTGCCAGCGCGTTGGATTCTACTGTAAGAGATGCAGAGTCTATTTCGCCTAGAACTAACGGGCCGAAAAACCCAGTACTTGCTCGCTGAGGGATTCACCTCGCTCCTGATAATGCGGAAGCAAAAGACCAGGTCGCACATTATCCTACGGACTTGAAGTGACAGCAGTTTGAAATGCTTCAGACGATTTTTATAGCTAGGGAGGAGAAGGCGATCCGTAGGATTCGAACAACGGTACCATAAAAATCTTGTAAAGAGCTTCTGTATTTTCTCGATTTCGAGCACGTAGTTTCTTGTTCTAGGACTCCATAAAGGCGAGCAATATTCCAAGTGAGGCAATACATATCACATGTATAAGCGAACCAGTATAGGTACTATGTACTTGTATAGCGAACCAGTACCGAACATCTGAATCATCTTAATGTAGTACAATATAGAGTAAATATAGAGTAAATATGAATTATGAAAAGGCTAAGCTTACTTATTGTTCCGGGAATACTCTATGATAAGTATCATTGAGTAACATTCACAGGCATGATCTAGGGGTACCGCAAGTAGGTAATAGAGATTGCGCTCAAGTAGTCCACTCTAGGCGTGGTGCCCCCTTTCAAGAACAGAGGTAGTACGCCCCATTGGCTCTTATCCGAAATATCTGTACCTCTTCATATCTTACAACTCAGACAATCGTAGGGTTGGGCCCCATTGATAAAAAATATTCGAATTCTCAAATATTCAATTCTTCGATATTCGAAGTCTTCGATTATTCGAATAAACGGATAATTCGAATATTGGCCTCTTTCAAATATTCGAATAAACGAATATTTCAGATATTGGACTTTTTTCGAACAATCGAATATTCGAAAAGGACGAAACCATAGCGTGCACGCGACACGCAGCGCAATCAAATGATAAGCCCCCATATCGATTCATCGCGTCGTGCGATCGATATGGGACTTACCATTACACATGCGCGTCGCCTGCACACTAAACGATCTTTAGCTCCATTTATACATATTATAATTTGTCGCCCTGTGCGTCATAATGAGAATTATCAATATCGGCTACCCAAGACCTTTGCTTCTTGTGAATGTCTTGGAATCGTTTGCATATAAGTTATAAGTTTAATACATTTGTCAAAGGCAAACATCAAAGGAAAACAATAACTCAAACACAACAACACTAAATAAAGGATAAAAAGGATAAAGGACGGCGTTATTCAATCTCCGTTGAGATGCGCCACGCCCTCTACTTCTAAGGGATGTCGTGGAGGCGAGTTGAATGCGTATTTGGCCATACAATGGCCAGCCGATGAACAAGTCAACGCTCTATCCTTCCCAGACAAGTCTAGTACCAATTCGCCGACTCCAGAAGGATGTACCACGGTTGTTGGCCTGGGTGGGAAATCCGAACCAGGAACCTGGTATCGGGTCTAGGCAGTAATCGGCATTACTCTATGGTTCACCTGGAAGCATCATATTGAAGTATTTTGCTGACTAACCGCTTAAATTGGTCTAGGGATAGCGCATTTGGCCGACTCTTCGTAACCTTAAGGCATGCAGTTCCTGCTCTATATATAGAGGACTTGGCGTATAGTGTGGATTTAGAACGAGTTAGAGCAATTCTGGGTGCACAGCTTCTGATGCGTGAACTCATGTGTTCATATGAAGAAGGCGTCGTACAGGAAGGCTTTAGCTCAATTATGACACCCATTCATGCAGTAGAAACTCTGGCGCACATCAAAAGGAGCCGAAGACGTTGAGCTTTACGCTCCGACCTACAGCAGCTGCATCATATAATCATGGGGAAGTTGCAACTAGGCATCAGATGACAAAATTAGCGTTCGCAGATTTTTGGCGGACTTTGCACTGCAAATTGTCGGTTAGGGCGCTGTAATGGCTGACCATTATGGTTGTACAGGGAGTGCTACTCATCTGATAAAGACGGAAATTACGGTGTGCGCTCTATGTAATAGGTCTATAATACAGCAGTGATTCGAGTGGGAAGAAAATTCAGAAAAAATCACCGTGGTCTAGCTGCTCTCAAAGGGCACTAGATGGAGATCGTGTCCGTCTATCATTAAGTCAAAGAAGATTAAGAGAAAAAGTACTTCTCCGGGAGAAAATCCTTTATTAGGAGGCAGGCTAAAATTTGATGTTCATGGACTCGAGCACGCCGTCCAGCGTTTTTCTTCCTCAGAAAATGAGGAAGAAAGAGCGGTAGAAGAGGAGTTCCAACACTGATAACCAAAGCAAATGATGACCGTCGACCACCGATTGGGCGGAGCCCAGCTCAGCTTGATTTGATGATAGGCGACAGTCTCTCCCGAGCGTAGAGCACATTATTATCGTTCCGAGAGACACTGTCTCCATCTAATGCCCTTTGAGAACAGCTAGACTACGGCGATTGTTCCTGAATTTTTTATGGGAGTTTGCTGGTGGCTTTTGCCCATCTGAATAAGAGCGCGGGTGCGTGGTTGCAGCAGAAGAATTAATTGCAGTGAAACAGCTGCTTAATTGAAGCACCAAAAGCTCATTAGTAACACTAATTTTCCGAGTTGCCGCTGGCTTCTTCAAAACCTTAAGAAGCCTTACAAGGCAAGGTTCTTAACACAAGGTGAGCTTTTGTAATGCCATTCTCACAGGATGTAGGGCCGTGTGAGCGGAGTCCAGAAAAAGTGGCATAGTAATAGCCAGCCTTCGATTGCTGTAAGCACTAATAGTCTAACTCCCGTGATCATGGGAAAGCGGAATAACAACAAGCTAATATGTGCATAACAATTCGCAGTACGCTGACTCGAACCCAAAAAACCGCCAGAGTGCTTCTATGATGCGGCACTCTCACCGACTGCGCCAGCGAAGCACATCTCGTGGGGTGTCATACGGGTTTACGGATATTGCGAACACGTTTTCACAACTCTTTTCCAGGTCTTTAAAAAAGCGCAGACTAAACAAGGCCTAAACGACCCCTAAACATTCCCTAATAGTAAGTATGAGGACGATGATCAGGGATGTGAGGAAATTTTTCTGGAAGAGGCGGAAGACGAAAGACGGAAAGGAAACGCTCAAAAATGGCCGGAAACCGGAATACGAAACGCGGAAACGGAAATGACACATGTTCGCTATTTTTTCAACAGTGCATTTGAAGCGGCGTCAGAAGCGGCTTCTATGGCACCTTTTCTTGCTCAGAACTTTGCGAGCAGCAGAATCTTCAACAGATTAATGCTCATCCTCATCATAACATAACATAACGAAGCATGAATTCGTAATATTGCTATGATAACCTTTTAGCTATGGCCTAGCAATACACGGAAACAAATTCAGAGGCTCATTTCACTATTTCTCACTATTTCAGCATGCAGTCTTTCCATATCAAGTTTCTGCGACGGGTTTTTCGCTGACTTTTTTGATGCTGATATTTTTCGAACCGTAGACTTAACCGACTTAATCACTTGAAATTCCTTATAGACCGGCATTTAAAAAAACTGACTCGGGTGAAGTCTAAAACTGGAGTAGCCACCTAGATCATTTTCGGATCAGCAAAAAGAATCCTCTCAACACCATTAGACACCAGCGGCATCATGGATGACGTGGTGACCGCACAGATATCTGCATATTCAACATTAGCAGTTACATTGTAATCACCAACACTAGTACTCAGAATTCATTCTGGGATCTAACGATAAGATGATAACTGGATGACTGATTAGTCATGGTGGATCCACACTTCCTCAGGAATATTCAGTTTGTGCCAGCTTAAAAACCCTACGCCCAGAGTGACACAGCTAGCAGGTTCCAAGATGGTCCTCGAAGCAATCGATTTGTTTCAGAATTCAATAAGTCACCATAGTCAATCAAATAACATCTTATGCTAGTTAATCGTGATGCTTCATTAAAAAATGAATCGCATAACTCCGTATGAATGAAGATCACACCTAACGAAATTAAAAATTGAAATTTGCACCTTTGATAAGAAACACTAATGTAATCTTGGAACAAAAACCGCATGCTACAACCTTCACTGAACCCTTAGTTTCATGATACTGCGCTATATGTTTACTAAGTTTTGCAGCTATTTGTAACTAATGGATCAATAATTTCATGATCATTCAAGTGTTGAGCGCATTTAGCACACAGTGCATACGTAACCTTTGTGGCACATTAATTTTCCCTCTCTCAGCTGTCGTCATTTTCGGTAGTTTTCTTTGGTAATCTAACCAGGTACAAGAATATTAGTACTAGAGTTGTCAAACAGTATTTCGCTCACAATTATATTTATTTATTTATTTATTTATTATTTGCACAATATCGTGCGCACAAAATACTACATTTAACATGGACACAGCATATTAGGAAATACATGGTATATAAAAAACAACAAATCAAAACTAGCCATCATTGTTACTTTTCGTGTGAGCGGAACTCAAGCCCAAAAAAGAAACTCAACTCAACTAAACAAAATATATGAATCGCTTAGTAGTACAAAAATTCTGGAAGAATATGGGTAAGGAAACGGGGGAGAGGACGATGGGTAACTGATGAAGAAGAGCAGTGGCCCGCCAACACTGCAAGTCGTAGGAGATATCGGCTCCGGATACCAACTTAGTAGGTCCGTCAACTCCATCAGAACCCATCGAAGACCGCTGTGTGGGGTATCGTAGGACAGTAGAACGGGTTAATCAGAAACAAAGTAGAGAAGCTCTAAAAATCAAGGAAAATTACAACGAAGAGGTGCAAAAAGGAAAAGACAACAAAAAGGGTAGAATGACAGCAAAAACCATAAAAGCTCAAAAGTAAAAGTCTTCTAAAAGTCTTCTATATGAAGGAGAAATCTTTTTAACTAAAACGCTGATTGCGTTCAATAGAAAACTAGTGTGGAACAGTGCCCATTTCCGTTTCCGCCTTCCGACGCAAAAACAGGCGGAACACTGAACGGAACGGAAGAGCCCAAAATGGCCGGGAACCGGAATTCGGAACACGGGAACGAAAATTCCGCTCATCCCTGATGACGATGCTCCATGTAACCTGCATTTAAACTGTCAATCAAATAGAAATCGTGGCGTGCTTTTAGACTGCATGGCGTGATCTTTTTTTTTAAATATTAAATGATTGCTGTTTTGTTTCGTTTTGAACAAACTGTAATTTCTTTTTCGAAAAATAATTTTCTATAAAGTTATTACACTCATTCGGGTAGCTGAACTTAAGGGCTTGTTCATACTTCGTGACAGGAGCGACTCGTCGCACGTGTAAAACATGTACATCGATTAAAACCGAGCGTGCGCAGCCGAAAAGTGTTCACATTTGAGCGCCGGCGCTTTCAGTCGCCCTTGTCGCTTTTGTCTCCTGTTCATACTTCCCGGCTACAGCACGTGCTGCGTTCTCCACGCTCTCGTCGTTCATGCGAAACATGAAAATCGACTAAAACTGAGCGAGCGCCGCCGAAATCTGTCCATACTTCAGCGCTGTCGCTCCAGCTCCAATCGCCGTTCATGCTTCCCGAGTGGCCCCCGCTACGCTCTCGTAGCTCTTGTCGCTGTCGTCGCGAAGTATGAACACGGCCTAACCAAAGAAGTCAAAGAACGTTATACCTCCCTTTTCTTGAGTAGAAAATTATTCGAGCCATATCTGACAGCCTGCAGTTTAGCCTAAAAGAAGCTTGTTTCGGTTTGGAAGTGTTCACTTTGATTTCAGAAGCATCGATTTTGTTTAGAAGAGTGTCCATCATCATTTGAAAGGGAAGCGCTCACTCTGATCTGAAAGGTACCCAATTTGACGTGAAACTGGTATGCCTGACTTTCTTGGATAATTGGACAACTTCGATGCTTGTGGTCTTAAGACTATCTGAAAACACGGACTTGGATGGGAAATGGGACCAGGGATCTGAAACCGGGTGCACGCGACACCCGACCCTTCTCCCGACTACGCTACCTCGCACCACATGGACCAAACCGCATTCAAAATGTCTCGATGATATCGCGTAGAAGTGGAATGCTTGACGCATCGTAATACGAATTGGTTGAAGCCGTACTTCGTCGCATTTCCCATAAACTGGTTCACTTCTAAGAATACAGAGCTAGCGAAAAGTGCTGCTCATGTGCAGGCTAAGCACATTCGAAGAGCCTCATTAACATTCTCTCGATGAAGAACACATGGCATATCTCGTGAAGGAGTTAATTAACACTGGTCTTTATCCTTACGTCAAGTCAAGGAATGGCCATCGTGAAGGCAAAGCCCGAACTGCCTCCCCCACTTACCCAGCGTGCAATTAGACACGCCATGACGCACGTAGTTACACATCAGAATCTGATACGAGGAGTCAGATATAGTAAACCCAGCGTGAGCTGCTCTACGTAGGTTGCTGTCAGGCTTTTGACGAATATAAATTGAGGAAAAATTGCGGCAGAATATTCATAAGGGCAGGCTCGGAACTGCAGTAATTATGAGAGTGCAAAATCGAGTCAGTTGCTCGCCGAAGCTTCGTAGAAATCGGAGCGATTCTCCCTGATTGTTCGACTAAGCTGAGCGGCGTAGTCGACATTGGGTAATCGAAGTGAAAATCGCAAACAGACATGAAAAAGGCTCATTTTCTGACCTCAATTTCCTTCGGCGTATCACACCTCACATTGTCTCGTGGCTCTAGAAGTTGGTCAGAGCGTTCTGTCGTCATTTCCATGTAGACGATGAACGTAAGAGTACAAAGGACAGATCATAAGGTACTGTGCTATTCAACGGTAAGAACTTTAATCTTGAACACCTGAAAAACACTTGAAAAAGCACATGGAGACTTGCGGATTGGCAGGATATATTACGTCGTTGCATATGAAATGGCCGAGTTTACTACCTCTACTTCTGGTTGATTTTTCGTGGCTACGAATTTTTCCATCCCAAGCGTTGTATACAGCTTCTGAAAGCGCTTTCCTACCATCAATAAAAATAGCTAGTGTAGTGTTTACCTTACCAGGGGTAGTCCAGCATTTAGTATTTTGTAAAAGCCTTAAAAAGTGAACTAAACTTGTAAAAACTTGTTCTACACGTGGGAAATCCCTCGTCACCTCGTACTTGTGTTGGAGCACTGATGGGCTTCTATCCCCCCCCCCTCTTCCGTGCATTGCATTCTGATTTCACTAAGTAACGCACAGTTCGCCATTGGTTTGAAGGGCTTCAGTCTGGAGACGAAAGACTCGAAGATGAAGACCGAGGTGAGCCGCCGTCAGTCCTTAACGACGACCAACTCAAAGCCATGGTGGAAGCGGACAGCGTTGGACTGTGAGAGAGTAAGCATTGTAGCACTCGGTGTTGACGGCAGCACGATCGGTCGCCACTTAAATGCGATCGGAAGAGTGAAGAAACTGGATAAATGGATTCCGCACAGGTAACCGCCGGGCAGATGCTGAAGAGCCACGACACCTGTGTTTCGTTGAGGCTACGCTGTCTATGGGAGCATTTTTTGGACAGGATCGTGACATTCGACGAAAAAGGGACCCTTTAAAGCAATCGTCGTCGCTGTGCACAATAGCTAGACGAGAATGAGAGTCCCAAGCAGATGTCGAGATCAAGTCTCCATCCAAAGAAGATCGTACGGTGGACAATGGCTGGTATAGTCCAGTGCAAGTTCCTGGAGACATCACATTGAAGAAGCACTGTGCTGAAATCGAGGTGAAGCGCCAGAGGTTGATTAAAAAACAGCGGGCTTTGGTCAGTCGAAGGGCCCAAACCTACTGCCCGACAACGCGCATCCGCACGTCTTAAGAATTGTTGTCCAGAAACTGGATGGATCGGGAGATGAAACACTGCCACTTCCAGCATATCCAACGGATCTGTCCCCTACCGATTATTATTTTTTCAAGCATTCATACCGTCATATGAAGGGTGAAAAATTCAGCAACCAAGATGATGTCGAAAATGCCTTCTTATGTTTTATTAGGGGAACCAAAAGTAATAAGACTTTCCATGCCGTGTCCACATATCTCGTTTCTGGAGTCTGGTTTCGTGCTTATCGTATTTGTATGATGGATGATACTTACTGAAGGCCACTTGAGAAGTTGCCACTTCCGCCCTTTCCAGAAGCATGCAAAATCGCAGTCTGTCTCATGCCGAAACCCCAGTCTGACGAGTCGATCTGTGTCGCGCAAATCTCTCCCAATTCCCAACCCTGAGCAGCCTGAAATCAATAGTCACGCAGGATGAGAATACGTCTTCTACCTTAACCCTGCCAAGCAGCGAGTCTGGGTGAGGCCTGGTGACCTGTTACCGACATTCGTTCGGCGGGATGTTCACGGCGAGAAGCACCTTCAGAGCTTTTGGGTCTGCGCCCATGGTCCGGTATGCTGGAAGCTGTTTACCAAAAGCACGACGATGGACTGCAAGACATGGTGAACGAAACAGAAGAGATGGGTCGGCGATTCGAACTTATTCAGTCGCAGCGCTTCAAGAAGATCCTCCTCTTCGACAACGCCGCACCCCATCGGGAACAGGTGACCACGGATAAGCTTTGCCAGCTGGGCTATGTTCACATGCCTCACCCAGCGTATTCGCCGGACATCTCTGCATGCGACTACCACCACTTCTTGAGCCTTACAGGAATTGCTGGTCGGAAGGGACAGAAGAACCCAAGCAGTACTTGACAACCATATCGAGCAGTTGATCATCACCAGGCCCAAACTGTTCTGGAAGGATGGGATCAGGAAGTTGGCTGAGCGATGTCGTTGAGTTGAAATTGAGTTATTGAAAGATAAAGAATTTTTCAATTTGTTGCATTACTTTTGGCCCTAATATTAATTCTCGTAGTTCTGATTTTTTGCAAATATGGAATGTCTAAACCATTTTCGCGTTGGGCAGTGTATTAATTGTAAATATGCTTATTTCGATTAATAAAATTGCTTGCAAGCAAAATTATGATCTCTGAAAGTTTTCGGTCAAAATCGGTCATTACATATGCAACGTCTAATATTATAGTTTCGGCGCGGCTTTGGAAGCACTAATTTGCAGGAACTACCATGGCAGCAGAATCCCATTCCACACCGAACTGTAAAGCCAGATCACATTTGCCAGAGAGGATTTTATGAAACAGTGTAAGGCCAAGCTTCTTTGGCCAGTTCTGCAAGCCCAGATTGATAATACGGTCATGCCCATCAACTCTTCAATCTGCCGCTACAAGCCGCTTGATACGTCTAGTCCTCATTTAAAGTGGTTTTCGATATCCCGTAGAGCTCCAATGCACGGCTCACTCTGGAGAAAACGAAAAAAGATTTTTCATCTGATGCACTGACTTGCACCGCTTCGTCGTCGTAGCTCAAATAAGTCGTTCATTAGTTATGCGTGTGCGGCTGGTCGCTGTCCTTGAGCAGCCGCTCGGTGTCCACCACGATTACATGCATATGTAACGCGATTTATAGGCCTTTGTTGGTGCTCCGAAGCTCTGTCTTCGGTCTTCGACCCTGCCGGCAGCGGGCATTTCCGCCACACATTTCGAACCCATCATATGCCCGGCGCTGTTCCTTCTGTTGCCCACAATGAGCGTATTCACTTCTGGCTTTGCTCGCTTTTTGCTGCCGTCGGCCGATTAGCCATTTCGTTCATTTTTGCCGGCGAAGAAACGCCGGCTTCAGCCCCTTCGCTCTGTCTTCTAATGCAGCGTAATGTGACTGAAAATCGTGTCAAATTTGAAAAAATTGGTTTCGTTGAAACCTCACCACAGTTCCTGAAACTGTTCACTCGTTACTTGATTTACGATTTCCATTCGAATACTTGCCTCATGAACCGTGTTTTCGCCTTGAATTCCGAAGGTATATGACAGTCTGGCCGCGTGCAGCGCAGTTGGATGGGGTGCTGGGCTGTCTTGTATACCCGATACGAGATTCCCGGTTCTGATTTCTGGACCTAGTCGGTAGAGAGGGGGGAGGGGAAGGGAGGAACTAAAAATTACGCAAGCAATTGACTTTCACGGATTCACGGAGCGGCTTCCAGTGAACAGAATAGGACACAAAAAGCAGAAAAAGAAACGAACAAACAAACAACAAACAAACAAATACCCACGGTTGTAAAGACGCCCGGCGGGCAAGGCGCATTCAAATACAGCGGACTCTCGCCTGACATGTTATAACCATCGTAGTGTGGGGCGCGCATAGCTTTGACTGTTTACAACCGTGGTGAATTTTTTTGCTTTTGCTGTAATTTTTTGTAAATATTTTGTTCTCTAGAACCCGCTACGTGAATCACAAGTCAATTTTTGAATAATTTTTAGTTATTTCATTGAGACATGTGGTACATATAAGCACATGTAAAGCGATCAGCGTGAGCGCGCTCACTATCGCGCCTAGAAAGATTATCAATAAAATCAATTAGATAACGAACAGAACAAAGGAATGAATCATCAAATAGCGAAAAATAGTAAAATTAGAAAGGTAAGAAACACAGCTGTGCGAAAAGCGATAAGAGAGAGTTAACAAAAACCGCTAAGGGAGAACAAGATTTAGTACCTGAGAGTTACAGGGAAAATTAGAGGTATTTCTCTAAAATCCTTTTAAAAGCCGCAACGCTTGCAGTTGTAGCAAACCGCTTACTTAGCTTAACGTATTCCGCACTGGCTCGACAGACAAAGTAGTTGGAGCGGACTGAACTCCGGGCCCGAAGAACCCGCAGCTTTACAGCAGCACCCCTCGTTACGGAATCACACGTCACGAAAAATCTACCTCCACTCAGATGGACAAGACCGTGTAGCGCCTTGTATGCCATAATAAGATCGAACTTCTTTCGCCGTGTGGATAGAGGTTTCAAATCTAGCTGCAGATTCCGCACAGCATGGTTCGGAATAGAACGGTAGTTTATATGCCGTCACCTGAGGAAAAGCTTTCTAGTTAAGCTGTTCTGGACCCGTTCGAAAGCGTTGATATTTTTGATTTTATTTGGACTAAAAACAGGAGTGCCATATTATAGAATAGGGCGGACATAAATGTTGTACAATACCGCTCGCGCCGCACGGTCAAAAGTGGGCGAAAAAACGCCAACATAGCGTCGCAAAGCGTCGCACGCTCATAACTCCTTCAGTTTTAGGTTTTTTGAATAAAGGTTGGTACCATTCGATTAGCCTTTTCGAGATCTACACAAACCTGTGTAAAACTTTACCGGATCACCCGTATTTTCGCCGTGGGTGGTCCAAAAATGGCTGGACGGGCGATTAGAGCAGCTTATTTCCCAGGATATGCGTGCTTTCGGAGTATCTCAAAGATGGCGTACGTCGCCAGTGCTCTGTCATGCCAGGAATGCCCCGAGAGTGCGCCGTGCACAATGCACACAGAACCTAACCTATCAATCGAGTGGGCGAGAGCATGTCCCCTGCGCTTCTATCTTCTCTCACTGGGAACTGCGACGTTTTCAAGGCTATTTATCGCCGTTTGGAGAATGTTATTAGAAATCACCCGCCACCCCACTCAGGATCAGCTTCAATCTGTCCCAGCGAAACTATGGTGTGCGCCGTGAACAATGCATAGAGAATCGAACCTTTCAATCGAGGGGGAGGACAGCTTGTAGACTGATCGTTTGAGCAGTTTTATCAGAAATTTCTTGCCGCCCTACTCAGGATTAGCTCCAATCAGTCCCACCGAAATTTTGGTGTGCGCCGTGTACAATGCGGACGAAGAAGAACCTTTCAATCGAGAAGGGGGAGCTTGTAAACTGAGCGTTTGGAGAGTTTCGTCAGAAATTTGCAGCCACCCTAGTTAGGAGTTGCTCTAAGGCTGTCCAGAGAGCTTTTGGAGTGCGCCAAGAACAATGCATACAGATTCGCACCTTTTAATCGAGGGGGCAACTGCTCTCAAATTGCACTCACGGGCGTGTTCGGAGCGCAATAGCTCTGTCAAGTTGGAACCTTTCAGGTTGCAGCTTGTAGGTCTTATAGGCAGTCGAGCGGTCTATTAGTACGCCAAAATAGAATGACTTAGCTTAGGAGGTGGCAATGTTAGAGCGGTGCGAAAATGCAGGTGAGGCTTGCGTGACGCATTTTTTTCCGATTTCGGTGGACCACTGCGAGAAGGCGCGGGGAGCTAACGGCTTCAGAATGTGTATGCGAACAGAGCACTTAAGGTACTTTACGGCGACGTGCTCAGAAGTTCTCACCGGCCTAAACTGCCTTAGCTCCATCTACCGTTTTAGGGCAGCGGACTTAGCGGTTGAAGTTTCCTGCCCTCTTATTCGCCCATATTTGGGTTTTCGACACTCCCAATGGCACCTTTTTGTTCTGCTTGAACATCTCTATCGAACGCTATCAATTTCGACCGATTTTGGCAATATCGATTTTTTGACAATATCCCATCGAGGACGTAGGTGCGCTAGGCCGAGCTGCGCGGATGACGGCGTCATCAAAACCGATATTTTCGAAATTGGCCAAATTTCCTCGTGCAAACTGCGTCCAAAATCGTGTAGGGGTTATTTGGGGCGCTGATTACGAATCCGACGTCCGTTTTTGAAAATTCCGTCGACTTCGGTAGGTTTTGGATTTTTTCTGGATAACTCATGGTGGTCGGGTCAGGATAATCGATTTTGCTCGAAATTCGAATAGGGTTGGGAACGTATTCGGGGTGCCGAACACGATGCCGAAGTACATTTGGACGATTACGGGAGGGGACCGCTCATACCGACAACGGAGGGTGATCGGTGATCCTGACCCGACCACCCTCAAACGGGAAGTAACCTGCTCAGGTTCGCAGAATTTTCAAAAACGAACGTCGGATTCGTAATCAGCGCCCCAAATAACCCCTAGATTTTGGACGAAGTTTGCACGAGGAAATTTGGCCAATTTCGAAAATACCGGTTTTCGATGACGTCATCGTCCGCGCAGCTCGACCTAAAGCACCCACGTCCTCGATATTGTCGAAAAATCGATTTTTTTAAATTGGTCGAGAGTGACACCGTTCGATAGAGCTTTTCGTTATGAATGAAACGGTGTTACCGGTAGTGTTGGAAATCCAAATATGGGCGAGTAAGAGGGCAGGAAACTTCAACCGCTAAGTCCGCTGCCCTAAAACGGCAGATGGGACTAAGGCAGTTTAGGCAGGTGAGAACTTCTGAGCACGTCGCCGTAAAGTACCTTAAGTGCTCTGTTCGCATAGACATTCTGAAGCCGTTAGCTCCCCGCGCCTTCTCGCAGTGGTTCACTGAAATCGGAAAAAACGCGTCACGCAAGCCTCACCTGCATTTTCGCACCGCTGTAACATTGCCCCCTCCTAAGCTAGGCCATTCTACTTTAGTGTTACAATAGACCGTTCTACTACCTACAAGACTCACAGGCTGCAACCGAAATGATTCGAACTTGACAGAGTTATTGTGCTCCAAACACTCCCGCGCGTGCAATTTAGCGCAACAACGGCAGACGCTCTCCGCGCTGTTTCTCGCCCAGATTACAGTTGTTCCAACTCTAAATGCCACCATTCAACTCAGCATGCAAAGCTCTATCGAATAGTATCAAACATGGCCCAACTCGAAGACATCGATTTTTCGATGTTTAAAATGGATGGTTCAGTCGTTCTTCTATAAGATTTATTGCAAGATGGATGATCATAAAGCAGTCTAACCCTACAGAGATTGGGCGTGAGCCCGAGAGCTCCGGAGCGACCCCCACCGTGAAAGAGAGCGCCCCTGAGCCTTCTCCGTCGGCTTAAGTAGGCGCCTGGAGGGATCCGCCCGAAAATATGGTAACGTGAGTAATCACGACACTCCGGCGGCCAGAGTCGTGCACCTATTTTTTGCGAATTTACGACTACTACTCAGCCCTACACCCAACCGAAAGCGGGGCAGCGAGTCCTCGCGATCATTGGGGCACAGCCTTTCGTGCCATCCACTCTGCCGAGAAAACTAAGCGATGCTAGATCCTCACAGTTGGCTTCGGCACATTTTACGAAGTAAGGCAGGCCTTTGTTTAATACGACTCTGCGGCCCTCGAAGTGTGTTTTCACTCAACTGCCACACAATGAGCGAATAGTATGAACCTCTTTTTTGCCTATAGCAGAAGGCTCGGGCACCAAACTAAATCAGACCTACGTGCTAACCACCGATAACAATATGCAATCGACCATTTGGATTAAGTGACATGTAACAACAATTACAATCGATGCAGCATGAAACAGTTACAAAACCATAGAACAGTAGACACTCTCTGATCGTTGCAAAGGTCTTGGTACTTCAATCCAGTGCTAGTTTTCTACGTCGTTGAGCTCATGATTCATCGATTGGTTGCTGGAATGAAGTAAATCACTGCAATCTATGGTGCTGCGATTACGAGAACAGTGACTGATGAGTGCGATATCGGTTTACGATGGGCTCTTTGTAGATGCGATAGAATAAGCAACCCGGAGAAGGGTAACCACAACTACATCCCCAAAATCCACAAGACTCAGAGCAATACGTTATGCCTGGGTGCATGTTCGATTCCGAAAGTTCGTCCACTAAAGTGTCAGCAGTTATGCTACCGCATTTCCGTCCTGTACAAGAGCCCATGTGTGCGCATCTTTTCTTTGACTGAACCTTTGTTTTGGTATTGCGAGTATAATATAAAAGGTCTTGATTGCAGCCTAAACTAACGCGTTTTAATACTATTTTCACCTGTTCGGTAACTGTCCCTTCAGATTTGAAAAGAATACACGCTTCACTGGCTATTGGATTAATTTTCAAGACAAGGTTTTCCATAGAATGACAATCGGATGCATTGTTAGAGCACTGTATGTTGTCCGTAATAATAGAAAATACCTGTTGACAAGCGAAAGATGAGGAAACTAATATATGGACGGTTGCAATTGCGACAATACTTACTAGAGAAGACCTTTTGAACTTGTTACGACTTGAAGTTATGGTTAGGATAGGAATGTCTTCGCTAGAATTAGTTGTGCGGAATATAAGACTGAAAAAACGCGTGCAACCTCGACGTGTATGACGAATTATACGCTTGCAAAGGCAGAATGTCATTATTATGGAGAATGTGAGAAAGTATGTAAGAAGTGCGGTCATGGCGATTGATGTCCGAGGCCAGCAATCCGGATTGTTAATCATGAGGGAGCAGAAGTTACAGTCAATCATTTCGCAGAATGGACTAGGTGAACACTGAGTGGATGCTATGAAAGTGTCACGATCGAATTTTGCCTTTACGCGTACGTCGTGATCGTGTAAGCACACGCTAGCAGGTAGCATTACTGTGGCTTCTTGTTGAAGCGTTCGCGTTTCTATACAGTGGCTTGAAGCGCACACTTGAATTTCGGATAGCGGTAACAGGTTTCGAATCAAAATGCCTCCCTTAATACACAAAATTTGAATCCCTGACGAAGTTGTAGTAACGTCAGTCGCTGTCGCACTACTTAACGCTACTAGTGATAAGAGACCAGTAAGTAGTAGTGTGGTTAGGGCAGCATTAGTCCCTATTATAGGTATAATCTGTATCTGCTCTGCATAACTGACTCGTTGTTTTGCTTTCCGCGGCGGTTGTTTTCTCCCGCCGACATCCTCCGCCGCGGTAGCCGTCTGCGTTCCGCGAAGAGGCTCGGCTTCTGCGTGCGGAAGAGCTGAGCCGTCCGATGCGGAAAGATTGTTTTCGCTCGTGACATTTGCCCGAAGTGCCGCGTCGTCGGCGACGGAAAGCTCTAAGGGAACTAACATATTTATCGATCGCTTAGCGATTGCTCCGTTTGAACGGCGAACACTGACGGATCTTACTATGCCGTCTTCACCGGGATGTAAAGCAGTAATGACTCCCAGAGACCACTGCGTACGTGGAATATTCTCTTCTAGTAACAGTACTACAGCTCCTACACGAGGTTCCTTATGACATGAACGCTTCTTAGAAAGTTGAGCGCATGTATTTTGTAACGATGTAAGATACATTTTTGACCACATGTTCCAAAATTTGGCTAATGACCTTTTCGTTTCCTCTAAGAGTTCCTGAGCTTCATTCCTGGTGGAGATTAGTCTGTATTCGGGATCATAATCTGGTTCGAAATTCCACGGTAGTGCTATCCTAGCGTGAGGGTGGATGAAGTCAATGGGCCGAATTGAATTGGAGTCTTTAAAGTCCGAAGATACGTAAGTTAGCGGACGACTATTAACTATAGCTTCGCACTCAATAACAACTGTGCGAAATTCGTCGTCTGACATGAATCGTCGTTTTATGGTCTTTCTTAGACAAGATTTGAGACATCCGATCAGTCTTTCATAAAAACCACCTTTCCAAGGGGAAAGCGGTGTTATGAAATTCCATTTTATGCCTTGACTAACAGTGAACGTGTTTAGTTCTTGCGATAGCGAATTAGAATTTGCGAAGATTTTTTGAAGCGTCTCACTGCCAGCCTTGAAGGTTGTTGCATTATCTGAAGTAATAGTTTTGGGTGTGCCCCTGCGCGAAATGAAACGACGTAGTGCCCGAAGAAATGAAGACGTAGACAGATTCTGAACAATTTCGAGATGAATCGCTCGAGTAGACATGCAAGTTATTAGAGAAATCCACCTTTTTTCGTGAATGTTTCCATCCACCTTGACTGTAAATGGATCAGCGTAATCTATTCCCACGTGTTCGAAAGGACGAGAAATTTGAACCCGTGATTCTGGTAGGGGTGGTGAGGGAGGATATCTATATGGCAAACCATGCATTTTTTTGCAAGTAACACATCGGCGTATGACGTTTTTGATAATTTGGCGTCCCCGTGGGATCCAGAATCGTTCTTGAATTTTTGAAAGAGTGGCGTTAACTCCTTGATGCCCACACTGTTCGTGCATATGGTTAATCACAATTTCGGTTAGTGTATGACGCGGGAGCAACAGTATGGGATTAGTAGCATCGAAACCAAGATGGGAATTGGCTATACGTCCTTTACATCGATATATCTGATTATCAGAGATCAAATTGAGGTGCGAATACGAATTAATTTCTTTTTCGGGAGCATCGAGATAATGATCCCGCAGAAGCACATGTTCTGCTAAGTGCATATCTGTTGAGCTAATCTCGTTCGATTCTGATATGAGATATAATTCTGGGCAGTGCGATACAGAGTTCATGTCGGATAGGGGGGCGTGGAATCTACCTTTGCCTAGCTTTTTTAGGAATTTGAGAACTACTGCCGTAGAGCGAAGCATTTTCAACCAACTTGACAATCCATATATAAAAACAGAATGTCTTTCTACGGTATTGTTGCAGAGTAATTGAAGTGCGACTTCTGACTCAGTCCAATTTATTTCAAAGTGTTCGACCGGCCATGATTCCTCGGATCTACGGAGGAAAGATGGTCCTGTCCACCATTCATGATTTTGTAGCGCTGAGCTATTCAACCCCCGAGTGGCGCAATCTGCTATGTTTTCCTGTGTTTTAACGTAGCAATAACGAACGCTAATTTTTCTGCGTAACCACGATTCATAAAGGACCCTCATTTTTCGCACTCTGTTATTGACGAAGGTGCCACTGTTACGGCCAGAATGAAGCTGTGCTAATGCTATGTTACTATCAGAAAATATACGAATTTTTTCTATAGCAATATCAAGTTCACAGAGAAGGTAATCCGTCAATTGCGACCCAATCAGAAGAGCTAAGAGCTCCAATTTTGGGATAGTAGCCTTCTTTTTGCCGGTAAGATAGCTTATCGGCGCGAGACGATACTTCGCGCAAAGCAAATGTGTCTCAACTCTGGATTGATCTGCGTTGCGCAGATATGAGCAAGCGGCATAGGCGTTAGTGGAAGCGTCTACAAAGGTACATAACTCGTAACGGTTATCAGAGCGTAACGAATGAAGTCGGCGGTTTATCGATTTCGAAAAATTTTCAGCTTCCGAACAAATGGCTTTCCAGCGCGTTTTTTCTGTGGTAGTTAGAGGCTCATCCCATTCGTAGCCTTTAACCCATAGAGTCTGGAGAAAGATGCGTGCTGGAATCAGCAGTGGTATGAGAAATCCTAATGGATCAAAGGTAGAATGAATAGCTCGAAGAATGCTACGTTTCGAAAGGTTTTCTTGGTACTGCAGTTTGCATTTAATTAGTAAGAGATCCATAGTAGTATCCCAAGGTATGCCAAGGAGTTTTATGATTGTGCTATTCGATTTGTCCGAACTTGCGAAATGAGACCTCACATACTCATTATTAGTTGCAAATTCACGAAGGTTCATCGACATATCATCGAAGATCTTTTTGCTAATATGATATTTAGAAATTGCTTCCTCAACATTATCAGCGAGCAAAATCATATTATCGACGTAAAGGTTCCTAGATATCTCCGAGGATAGGGTTTTATTTTCGTTACGATCGAGCATAAACTTTATGGACATGGCCAGGAGAGCAGGGCTTGTTTTAGTTCCGAAGGGTACCCTGGTGAACCTGAGTTCTCTTATATTGCTTGTTTCTGGAGGTTTACTAGGGTCTTTTAGCCATAAGAATCGAGTCGCATTACGTTCCGATTCCTGTAGATGTATCATATGAAACGCCTTTTCTACATCGCCGATTACGAGGTGGTTACCGAAACGAATTCTAATCAAAATACCTAATAAGGCTGGAAGTAAGGTTGGCCCTTTATAAAGGACATCATTGAGGGAAAGTTGACCGACACGCTTAGAGCTGGCATCCAAAACTATCCTTACTTTCGTTGTTGTACTGGTAGGTTTCAGGACAGCTTGATGAGGAATATAATATATGGGGCAATTATATGAGTTCTCAGATTGAGGCACGTCTTCGACAATATTGCGTTTCAATTGCTCTTCGATAATTTTGCAATATGCAGACCATACCTCTCTTTTTGTTTGTAAAGAGTTATAAAGCTGATGAAGGCGGCTAAGCGCAATTTTGTAATTACTATCGAGGTCATTACGATTGAATTTCCAAGGAAACTTAACGAAAATGCGCTTATTTTTAATTTCAATAGTGTCTTGAAATTGCTTCAAAATGGCTAGATTCTCTTCCGAATCCGAGATGGGGTCCATTATTCCGAAATTCTCAAGATCCCACATCGAGGATAAGTCGGGGTTATCGTTTTTGACATTAGGGATCGTCATCTGAGTGTCAATACAGAAGCAATGCTCTGGATGCATGGTACAATTTTCCGAACCAGATACAATGTGGCCAAAGAACGTAGGAATTGCGAAAAGACCAGATGGAAGACGAATGCTGGCTTCGTTAACACTAATGAAGTCGTTATAATAGTCAATTCCAAATAATAGCTCAGGAATCACTTCAATATCGGAAGAATTAAGCAGAAGAGGCTTGATTTTGTTAGACGCAAGGAGATCAAGATCCGATTTTGACAGGCGAGGAATGATAATTTTTTCAGTTATAGTATTCGCTGTTAGCAGAGACGTAGTAACTACCTCTCCGTTCTAGCCTATTACGTTTACAGATACTCTACGACATGGATTTTTTATTTGAGTTCCTCCAAATGTGGTTAGTACATAATATGACTCGCTTGAAGATGGTAACTTCAACTGGTTGACTAAAGTTGCGGAAATAAAGCTTCGAGTGGCTCCTGTGTCGAAGAGAGCATAGACTTGGCGACGTTCCTTACTAATAGGGCTACATAAGGTCACTTTCGATATCATCAAACGCGAGGAAGAGTCGCAATTGATGTTGACCCTGTTTAGATGAATGACTTCTTCAGTTTCGACTAAATTATCTTCTGAATCCGAGTTGCACCTACTGACGGAGGTAATGGCCATGTTAGAGTTGCCACGAGGACGTCTAAACCCTGGAGTGGGAGTTCGCCTCCGAGCTACATTCCCGTTCCGTGGAATACCTGACTCTTTTATTTCCCTTTGTCTAGGGTCGGAATGGGAGCTGGACGAAGCCCTTCTTCTTGACTGGGAAGATGACCTTGGAGACTTACTTAACCGTCTGCTTCGGCTTTGTTGCGCGCTGTCCATAGCAGAAGCATTGGAATAGCTACTGTGGTTACGCCTAAAGGAATCGCGGCTTTGACTACGACTTCTACGAGTAGATGAGTTACAAAGAAGAGTGTTATGCGGTCCCTGACATTGACGACATGGAGGTCTGCTACACGCATTACTACGATGTTCTGTGGAAAAACATTTGAAGCATTTTTGCAAGACCCGAATGCGTTCTCTACGCTGATCAATAGATCTATATCTATTGCAGAACCTCATTTTATGTGCACCTTCACAAGCTGCACATCTATAGCGAGAAGTTGGCTTTGGATCCGCTAGGAAAACAGTTGCTTTGGCGAGGCTTGACTCCATTTTCGACGTATGCACTTGCGTTATCTCCTGTTTCTTAACTATGGTGCGAATTTCTGTCATAAGCCTCTCCATAGTCCAGCTAGAGGCATCGTCGTATTCCCTTGACAGAAGTTGCTGCTGTATACTAGGAGGGAATTTATGGCGGACTTTAGTCTTATATTCAATGGCATCAATATGATCTTCGACACGGGAGAGAGGCGTGATTACAGCCATAAGGTCATTTACTGTGGCTCTTAAGTGAAAGGAATCCTCGGTTGATTGGGGAATTTTTTCAAGTTGATCCAATAATAATTTAACGGTCACGCCTTCGTTGTGAAACTGTTCTTTCAGTTGTTTCACAGCGTCGGCATAGCAGTTTCCCTTTCTTGGAATATACTTTAGGGCTCTTGCTGCTTCCCCTTTACATTTATCAAGAAGGATTGTAAGTTTTTCGATGTCCGAATAGGGCTGCTTATGCACAAGTTCCGAAAAAATTTCCCAAAAGGCTTCAAATTCCGTCGGGTTACCGTCAAAGTCTGGGATTCGTAATTCTTTTTTGAACCAATGTGGTGGAATGCCATGAGTTGGTGGATTCAGGTTGGGATGTAACGCCGACGAAAAAGCACTGAGAGGTCCGGAATGTGGGACCTCCTCACTGGAGTTTCTGGTATTTTGTCTTTCTAGGTTGTCGAACTCATCTGAGTAGGAAATTTGCATTTCTTGTAGAGAGAGTTCGGTTAGTCTCAGCTCCAAACATTGGATTACTTCATAGGCATTTTCGACTATACTACTTCCTTCCCGCTGTTCCCAGTAGGAAGAGAAGTCTTCCTTGGTCCCACTTGAGCTCATCTGTTCTTCATATTCGGTTTTACTCAAAACGGCTTCTCCGTAGATGTTCATAATGGTGTCCAACTTTACTTCTAGTTTACCAATGATGGAGCTTACTAGGGACCTTTGGGTGCGGATAAAGACGAATAATTCTTTACGGGAACCAGGAAATTGCCACCCTTCCTTATAGCGTTCACAATCTTCCAAAATGTGCCTCACGTCATTAAGGTGTCTAGTTAGCCTTTGTTTTACGACTACGAGAGTAGGCTTCCCCGATGACATGAGAAGTTAGGATTTTGGAAGTAAAAGTGCAATGTGGGACTTTATACTTTACTCTTGATACTCCTCAAGATAGCTTTTTTTTCGAGCAAATCTGACGATGATCGATGAACGCGAACGCGATGACAGGAAAAAAGGATGATCACGAAGTAGAATGTGAGCATGGACCGCGACGGGCAGGGTTCTTATATATCGGATTACAATTAATAATGGAATGTGCTCTAAATGTCCGAGGTTTAGTAAACATTTCTGCGCGCGGTGTGTGACCGGCGCGGCTCCCATGCGGGCTTGGATTACTGTAGATTTGTCGCCTAGATAGCGCGCGGAAAATTCTCAGGAATTTGCACCTCTGATCTGCACAGGATTTCGAGGTTAGACGTGTAGTCACACAGAGCTTCTTGTATTGCGAGTTCGGCAAGCCTTATTCTAAGGTTATGCATGACATTGCAAGCGTTTATGACGGTGAACGTTCCGTTTCGTCTTTCCCAGTAAGTCTTAAATTCATCCATCAGCGTCCTAGAAGTAATGGAGTTACCCGGCTCCAAGTTTTGCAAGAATGCAGACGTTTCTTGGTAGATTGAATTAATGGTATCGATTTTAGTTTTAAGCTTGCCAATAATCGTGCATAGTTCGAATCGCTTAGTGTAGATGAAATGGTACCTTTCGTTGCGATCAGTTGGAAATTCCCATCCCAGGGAGTACCTATCACAGTCAATTACGATCCGCCAGACGCTGTTTAGGTGACGCGTTAGTCTTTGTTTCGCGTGCCCTATGGCCCTTTCTGTTCTTGACATTGCAGCGCGAATTTTAAATTTAGTGAAGCGCAACAAGAGGGCGACTTAAGGTAGTTATTGATGGGAGCAGGTTAATCAACGAACAACAACGAGGCTGAGGAAGAACTCAGACTGGATAAAGAGATCAGCGAGGTGAAACGGACTTTATATCCCCCGCCTGTACGGAATGTGCGCGGCTCGAATTGTTTATAAAGTACTGTAGATTTGTTGAATAGATTACGAGTGGCTGCTGGCATGGAGGAATGTCCGTGGATGGGCTATGGAGCTTTATTTTGCGATTGCACCCCGCTTCAGCTAGCAAGTGGGTTCAAATTTCCACGTCGCTTGGACTAGCATTTATTAGACTCCTGGATTTACTTAGTTTTCGTGGTGAAACCATTTCCGCCTTAATCAGACTAGTACTCCAACATTTGTACTGCACATTAGTACGTGAAAATGCATGCTAATTCACAATTAGCTGCAGATCACAAGTGTCCACAATGGACCCCTCGACTAGTGCTCTGGGGACTAGTGACCCTCGTGCACGAAAATTACCCAAGAACAACACCGTTCAGAGGAACGTTCCTTACCGCCGTAAGAAATAAGGTTGAATAGACTGATAGTGCAAATATGTGTTAAAGAGTAGTTTTTTGTTGCCTTTTTAAAGAGATCGTCAACCCGCCGGTTGAAAGTAGGGTACTGTCGGCAACGGGATTTTGGCTATTTTGTTCTAAATGGTGCCAAGGTTCGTTCGAAGTCCGCCTCTTGGTGGGAGATTTGAGGGCGATGAAGAAGAACGAAAGTGGTAGTGGGTGAATCCCCGATGCACCATGTTTAAAATGGATGGTTCAGTCGTTCTTCTATAAGATTTATTGCAAGATGGATGATCATAAAGCAGTCTAACCCTACAGAGATTGGGCGTGAGCCCGAGAGCTCCGGAGCGACCCCCACCGTGAAAGAGAGCGCCCCTGAGCCTTCTCCGTCGGCTTAAGTAGGCGCCTGGAGGGATCCGCCCGAAAATATGGTATCGTGAGTAATCACGACAGACGTCATCGTCCTTCCGCCGCGGCCTCGTCCTCGATGCAAAACAGCCAAAAAATTGATGTTGCCAAAATCGGTCGAAATTAACACCGTTCGATAGCGCTTTTTACGCTGAACAGAGCAGTTCCATTGCGAGTGTCGAAAACTCAAATCTGGGCGTACAAGAACTCAAGAAACTCTAACTTCTATCTTGCGCCACTCTAAAACGGCAGCTGAGGCTAAGGCAGTTTAGGCAGCTGAGCAGCTATGAGCACGTCATCAGTAGTAAAGTACCTTAGGCTCTCTGTTCTCATACGCATTTTAAGGCCGTTAGCTCGCCGCGTCTTCTCGCAGTGGTCCACGGAAATCGGAAAAAAATGCTTCACACAAGCCTCACCTGCATTTTCGCACCCCTATAACATTACCCCCTCCTATGCTAAACCATTCTGCTTTGGCCTGCTAGCAGACCGTTCGTCTGCCTACAAGACCTACAAGCTGCAACCTGAAAGGTTCCAACTTGACAGAGCTATTGCGCTCCGAACACGCCCGTGAGTGCAATTTGAGAGCAGTTGCCCCCTCGATTAAAAGGTTCGAATCTGTATGCATTGTTCACGGCGCACTCCAAAGGCTCTCTGGACAGCCTTAGGGGAACTGCTGACTAGGAAGGCTGCAAATTTCTGACGAAACTTTCCAAACGCTCAGTTTACAAGCTGCCCCCCCTCGATTGAAAGGTTCTTCTTTGTCCGCATTGTACACGGCGCACACCAAAATTTCGCTGGGACAGATTGGAGCTAATCCTGAGTGGGGTGGCGGGTGATTTCTAATAACATTCTCCAAACGGCGATAAATAGTCTTGAAAACGTCGCAGTTCCCAGTGAGAGAACATAGAAGCGCAGGGGACATGCGCTCGCCCACTCGATTGATAGGTTAGGTTCTGTGTGCATTGTGCACGGCGCACTTTCAGGTCATTCCTGGCATGACAGAGCACTGGCGACGTACGCCATCTTTGAGATACTCCGAAAGCACGCATATCCTGGGAAATAAGCTGCTCTAATCGCCCGTCCAGCCATTTTTGGACCACCCACGGCGAAAATACGGGTGATCCGGTAAAGTTTTGCACATGTTTGTGTAGATCTCGAAGAGGCGAATCGAATGGTACCAACCTTTATTCAAGAAGTCTAAAACTGAAGGAGTTATGAGCGTGCGACGCTTTGCGACGCTATGTTGGCGTTTTTTCGCCCACTTTTGACCGTGCTGCGCGAGCGGTATTGTAGGCTTTGAGGAAGATATGTTCGTCTTTAGTAGTTAAGCACCTGAAAAGATTGCATACCCTGCGTGTGGCCTTCGCCGCAAATTCATTACAGTGCTTATCGAAATCTTCAGTTTTCAGTGATAACGACACCGAGATCCTACTTTCGAAACCTGCGATAATTGAAGGCCTTCGATAAAATAAGGCACTTTATCATTGTTCTTACCTAAATGAAGCACTTTAGTTTTATTTTTCGCTAGCCGAAGGCCCCAAGTGTGGGCCCACTTGGCCACTGCCGAGATTGCTTCCTGCAGTTTATCCACCCCTCCGGGGTCAGTGACACTGCTATAAATTTTAAGATCATCGGCAAAAGTCTTGCAAGATACCCCAATAGAATTTATATGTGATGGTATCCCCTAGTGTAGATGTTGAAGCGAACCGATGAGAGAACAGATCCCTGAGGGACACCACTACATGCAATTTTAGCAGATGACAGATGGCCCCCGTAGTTGGCCCTGAACACACGCTGACATAAAAAGGCTTTAAGCCATTTCACTCTCCTATGATGAAGGCCCACAGCGGACAACTGCTCCGAAAGTTTGTCATGAGGGACCTTATCAAAGGCTTTCTCAAAGTCAAAATAGATGACGTCGATTCCGTGACCAGATTCAAGCAAACTAGTCCAGTCATTTAAAGCGACTATTTAGTTATGTTATGTGCCGCTCCCCCCTCCGAATAGAATAGATCTGAACTGCCCCTCCATCGCTCCGAGGTGTATGGACTGGTATCAGACGTCTGGTAAAAATAAAGCGCTCAATTGTTCATCGGCTTGTCACCGCTAGTCGTTGCATTGGCCGAAAACGCATTGAAATCGCCTCAACGACATCCCGTAGAAGTAGAATGCTTGTCGCATCCCATACGGAATTGCGCAACGTCGTCCTATATCTTTTAACGCTTTTATTTGTACAACGTTGTGCTGCACAAATTTGTTACTGGAAGGAAATTGCAGCTTTTGTTCTCTTCTTGAACTTTTTGCGCAAAATTTAGCATTTTTCATAGAAACTACTAATTTTTTTAACAATACTCAACGTAAAAACCACGGTGAGATGTTAAACCAACCGCTCAAATAAAAATTTGTTTTGTAGAAGAAGAAACGCGACCTCTGCTGGTGCTTTAGCAAAAGAAGAAGGAAACTTTGGCACATGTCGCTAAGATGGGCAGCATTGGGAGGTGAGGGCGCGCCAACCTATCGGTCAGCATGAGATTCGCGTGTCATCAGAGAGGGACTGTACGGTCAGTATTCTGATTGGCTGACGTGTGTTCGGCCTCTGCTCTGATTGGTTATGATTGGCTGGCGAGCCACCACCTTCCAATGCTGCCCATTTTCGCTACACAAACCGAAACTTTCACTTTCTTTTATTTTTTACTATTAGCGGGCCGTGCTAACTGCTGCGGGCGAGGCAATTCTGAGACTTCCGCTGTTTTATTGCGGCATGACAGCTATTATCTTGAGATTTGTACGCGTGCTCGCGCTCGTTGCACTAATAAACATCAGCGTATGGTGTTCTTATAAACGAGCGACAGCCGAAAAATCAGATGCGCCATCGCCAGCCAACGCTGGCCATCAAGTGCAACTACTACATGCTGTACTCCACGCTTATGCATTCTACTGCGACCTTACCTGAGTTAAGCGAAGCAACACCGACCTCCGACCTTCCGCCAAACGCGTGATCGTTCAGGTTCTTCTGTTCTATCAGGCAGTCAGGTGTGAAAATCCTTGGCGCGAACCTCCGACGTCGATTTTTATTGTGCTGGTTGGCGGTGAATGCGGATAAGCCATGTGAACACCCTAAAAAACAGGTTTTTGACCGCCGAAGCATTTCCTCGACTGATCAGTTTTGTGGCTGCGTCTTTTTAAGGAGATAATAATATTTTGGGTTGCGTCACGCATTCTACTTCTACGGGATGTCGTGGAAGCCATTTGAATGCATGTTCGGATTATACTATGGCTTACGGTGGCCAGTCAATGCACAGGTCAATGTTTTATCCTTTACAGACCAGTCTGGTACCAGGTCACCTATCGCGGAAGAATAGAAGACTTGGTTGGCCTAGGCGAGAAATTCGAACCCGGGAACCTGGTATCGGGTGAACGCGAAGGCGGCACCTCCTACGGCTGCGCTACACGCGCACTTTCCTTCCTTCTTGGATAGATCCACAACTGCAACACAATACTGTAGATTTTCAACCGGTTTCAACTCCTCCAATGCGTCACCTACGTTAAAATCGGTATTCAGTGGCGCTGAGCGAGTTAAACAGTGAACCTTCCCTCCAGTGCATAACACTGACGGCAGATTCCTTGCGGTGCAGTCAAACGCTGAGGTGTGAACATCCTTGGCGCGAACTTCCGACGTTGCTTTTTACGGCGCCGCGCTCGGCTGAATACAGAGATTCCATGCAAACACGATAAAACGCTATTCCACGACCAGCCACCTCCCGCTCCTCTCCGTCGACTAGTCTGACTCCAGCTGTCGGCACTTCAATGCCAGAGACTTTTTTTACACCTCTTAAGGTTCACTGATTCGGTCACGCTTTGGCACTGTTGCTGTGGTGAAGGCCACGTTTTCCGTACGAGTGGAGCCCTATGTCATGCATCGCGCTACCGTTTACTGTCAATTTTTAATTTTTTCGGATATTTTCGTCCAATGGAGTGGCATCATAATCAGCTGACGTTTCTTCTATTCCATGTCCTCTTTAGAGATCTGCAAATACCTTATTTTGTGGGGCAGGATAGCACAGCTGAAGGAGACGACAGCTTCTTCGTGCGCACCGGTTCAAGGTTCTTGGTTCGAGCTCCACCCAGCTCAAACAAGCCTTCTATTCTTCCAGATTCAACAAATAGCCTAAACCTTGCCTGAGATGCCTTGCTCTAGCATCAAACAAAAATCGATCATGTGGATCGATTTGGGCCGACAGATGTACTTTACAGATGTACATACATATTACTGAGAGATGTACATTGAGACTTGCATTCTATTTTTTCTGTTGCACAATTTGGTTACCTCGTAGCTGACCAGTAAAATTGCTTTCCAAAACGCTTCCTCATGAGCATAATGTTTTCATTCCTTCTGTTTTCCCGTTCATATAAAAAGTGTTGCTTTGTACGAAAGAGAACGATCCGCCACTTCTCATGTCTATTTTTTGTATTTTGAATTATTTTAGAACATCGCTGTTGCCGTCGTTATTTTAAAGAAATAATAGAATTATATTTACCCAGGTTTGAGATGTGGTCGGAAGGCGGTCGGTCAATGGCCATTTTAAACTCTTCTAGATGCAAGAGTTGTGAAACTATTATCATCATCTCACTCAGCAGTCAGTTCCGGGTGAAAATCGATTACATCGATTGATATTGATTCATTGATTAAGCGGAATAAAAATGGTTCACGTCGGCTAAAAGGTGCTGATTTTCGCATTCGTGAAGACGCGTTTGAAAGTGATTAAAGATAAAAGGACAAATAGCAGCAGTAATCAATCCTCTTAGGATGCGCCACGCATTGTGCTTCTCTGGGATATCGTAGAATCAATTTGAATGCGTATAAAGACGAAGGATAAAGGACGGCGTTACTCAATCCTCTTTGGGATGAAGCACTCATTTTACTTCTACAGGATGTCATGGAGGTAATTTGAATGCGTATGAGGGACGGAAGGCCAGGTTAACCTGGACGGAAATCAGAACCATGATCCTAGAATTAGGTGCGTGCGACAGTCGGCAGCTTCTCCGATTGCGCTTCATGCCCTACATTGAATGCGTATTTATTTATTTATTTAGTCTGATTTATATTTGGCCTAGATGAGTTGCGTTGGCCAGCCGACGGACATGTCACTGTTTCAACTTTCCCAGACATTCAGGCACCAATTCACCGACCCCAGAAGAATCGAAGCCTTTGGTGGTCTAGGGCAGGAAATCCAAGCCAATAACCTGGAATAGTGTGCACGCGGTAGCCAACGTCTCCTCCGACTGCGCTAGCACTGAAAATGATTGCGAGAGACTCGCTCACTTAGTAGTGTAATATAGCGCCGAGATGGGGGGGGGGGGGGCGTGCAGCGCGTTCGAAAGATGCGTCCACTGAAAGTACGGATTCTGCCTAGGTCAGCGAATAATTCAAAACATCCGGGATCGTTGAGCTGGTAACAGACTTGTCTGAGGAAGACAGAACACTCACCTGGGTCACTGCAATTTTGTAATTTTCATAATACAAAATACACATTCAACTCGCATCACAATATTCCGTAGATGTAGCGTGCATGGCGCATTCCAAGAAGGGATTGTTTAATGCCGTCCTTTGCCGTTTTCATTCCTATGATTTTCGTTTAAGCAGAGTTGTATACAGGCGTCTCGCTTCAATCCACTTTTCTCCCGTATGCGCCACGCCCTCAACATTCCCACCAAAACTGCTCACGAGCATTCCTTTCGTGAGCGATTAATTGCTGAAGGCACTAGTACATAGTGCTCCTTTCCAAGTGCTACTTTCTAATGACTGCTCAGCAACCTATGAGTGCGCACGATGCGCATTTTATCTTAAGGAGGGGGAAGGTTCTTGATGGAACAGGGCACTTGAGGTTCGACCTGTTCAGAGCCACGGTCATCAATGTCAAATGCCGTGCACTTTTGCTGTAAACGGCACGGATCATTAAGGCTCGAAAGGACTTTCAAGTGAGTCGCTATCTCGATGCCGTCGCGATAGCGATCTAAAACATCTGCTGCCGTCACATCTACCTTTTTCACAGGAGCAGTTTGCACCTCTCGTTCAAATTCCGTTGTTTCTGTAGACTTTTACCCTTTTTTACTTCTTTGCCTTTATTTAACTCTAGTAGATACTCTTTAATCTTTATTTAGTTGAAATTAAATATTTGTTTCCAAATCTATCCTAGTCGGATTTAATGTTTTGCCGCTCCATTTCCTTTCATGAATCTGTCGATGAGCTCGAGCTGTTGTCCCACGAACTAATGGTCCCCAGCAAATTCAAATACGATGGTGTTGCCTGAAATGGCGGACGCAACTCTCACTTCAGGGTTACTCCCTATCAACTAGGGTAGTTTCAGTTCTTTTACAATGAAACGTGCAACCCGTCGAATGGCTAAGGTGAAGCGGTTGTATAAACCTAAATGACTTCAGGTCGTAGTTGTTCAGTTCTATAGGATGCGCCGCGCATTCTACTTCGGAATGTCGTGAAGGCAACTTGAGTGCATATCGGGCCTACGAAATGACACGAGGCGGCTAACCAATGGCGAGTGAGCGCTTTATCCTTCCCAGACAAGTCTGGTAGCAGTTAACCAACCTGAAAAGATGGAAGGTTAAGTTGATCTAGGCGGGAATTCTGAACTAAGAACCTGCAGCCGAGTGGACGATACAACCGGCACCTCCTCCGACTACGCTACCATGCGTCCATGAAGGTAAATTAGTGAACATCTAGTGTTCAAAATGGCTTATGCTGGCCAGCGAACAGACAAGCCAATGCATCAGGCGCTATCCCCAACTTCGCTACTGCCCGTGTTTTCCACAAAAAGTACCAAATTCTATCTACTTTAGCTTTATTGCCTGCATTATTGTTGATTGCGCCTCCACTTGAATGGTCTAGGAAACGCCTTCAACGGTCGGTTGTGTGCACAAGAGTGACCCTGTAGGTCACTTTCGACGGACACGAAAAGCATTATGCTTCCTTGGATACGACACCGTTTCGGATAATTCGAATTCGCCATTTTTTCAAGCTAGGTTGTTTGCGAATGAAGACATTATTGATTAGCACCGGATCTTGCAGTGACTCGGATAAGAGTAGCTTTAGCAAGAAGGATTTTCGGGTGATCCAAATCACTTATCTATCTTCGGTGCTCACACGGATATTCGAATGGGACAAGACATTGTTTTATTTTCATCACTCTCATCCATATGGGGATAATTCCCTAGGTAAAAAAGAATATTGATAAGACATAAGATTTCTCATTACGAACAGTTGTCAAAACTCTGAATATTCGATATGGTAACAACTGCCGCTATTTGAATCGTCCTAAGATCTGGGCTTTTTAAAAAAAGTTTCATTATTCGCACAATCCTTTCAATCAGGGCTTGTAAAAAATGACGGATACGAATTATCCGGATCAACATCGGATCCAATGTTTTCTTCCTAGTTTCCAAGGTTGCTCTCGTACGTTGAAAAAAAAACCTTTAGTGGAATAGTCTTTTAAGTGCTTCTTAAACTTTGTGAAGTTGTCGAAAATTAGGTGGGCCAACCACATAGCACATTTCGCAGGTCCTCGCTGAATTCTTTGGGAGTCAAAAAACGCCAGAACGCTCACCAACGCATTGATTTGGTGGGAGCGATAAGCGACGCGATTGTGTACATCGTCTCAAATAAGGGATGGGGTCTCACTAAGCTCGCAGTGACACGACTCACGTAAGTTAGAGAATACCTCCGGAGATCCGAGCTTTGTCGGCGTTCGAAGATCAGAGACGATACTGCATTGGCCAAGTTGTCGAAAATTAGGTGGGCCGGCCAATTAATGCGCTTTACAGACACACGCTGGACGAGCCGCCACCGACTGGATTCCGCGAAGGCGCTGTACGAACGATACGGCGCTCTTCGTGTCCCTTGAGCGAGGAGGGTCCATTGGAGCACTCTGGCACGCGATAGGGACGAATGGAGACGCTTTTTGGTGCCCGCTCGAGCAACTCGATGATCAACGGGGCGACGGGTGATCATACCACACTTCCAAGGATTTCAGTAGCACTGAGCGAAAGATGTTTCCTCGTTGACGCACCTAATTTTCGACGACAGATCAGTGAATATGGTCGACTCAGATGTATTTTTTATTTCTCCAACACTTCCCCAATGCGCTACGTAAAGTTTTGTTGTCGCTATTACAATTCAGATCTACCCGAGTCGAAGGGGTCATGCGGTGTTTGGTTCTTTCCTTGAATTTCTCCCAGAATTCAATGATTATGGCGTCTTGTCGTGGAATGCTCGACTTAACTGTTGTCACCTTAGAAATGACCCCTCCCGACTAGGACGGATCCTACAATTCTACACAAAACACCGAATTTAGACGGCATCGAAGATCGCTTAAAGCTCCACCTTTCTGAGCTTATCGCATTATCCCTACAGTGACGTCACAGTGAAAAGAATCACAGCTCTCTATATGTTTCGCGACGTCCGAAAACAGGTCTCCGGGAGGGTGGCTGCGGCTGATGCGAATCAACACACAGCCGCCATTTCGTTCCGTTATCACCTCTAAAAGGCAACGCACTCGCCCGTATGAACCTAGCCGTTTTCCGAGCATGATACCGGGGGTGCACATGTGTTTGTCTGAATACTGCGCATTACCAGCCGTGACGTTCCTTGGGCCCTTCTGTGTTTCGCGATTATTCACTGAGCGCTGTTAAATCTGTCAGTATACGCCATGCACTCCAATCTGGCTTGAACCACGCTGACCTTTTCACCTACAAATAGGTTGCCCGGGAAATTCTCAGCGTTTTGAGTTCTTCATTTGAACTACCGTAACTTTCTCAAATCTTGTCGGATTTAGCCGACAAAAGCACTCCTCGAATCAGCACACTTTGGCCAATGGCCCACCTGTCGAATTATTTCATCAGCAAAAGAATAGGTGGTCGAGATTCGTCAAATCTACGAAAACTGTTTTGGCTTGGCCCTGATTAGTGAGGGCTTTACCAGCGAGAATGTTCAGAAATTGTTTAAAAAGGTGGTAGTCGGTTGGTGAGAGGTCTGGAGAATATGTCGGGTGAGGCGAAGCTTCAGCCTTTAATTCATTCAATTTTCGAATAGTGATTTGTGGGACGTGTGGGCGGGCGTTCTCGTGCAAAGGAATCGGTCCTCTTCTGTTGACAAGTGCTGGCTGAAGTTGATGCACTTTTCGGTGCATTTCACCGATTTCCTTACAGTCGGACTCAGCTGTGATCGTTTGGCCTGCGCCAAAAAGTTGTGATGTATCACACCAGCCGCCGACAAACACACAGTGAAACACTGTCCAGAACGTTTCCTGTTATCACACAGAATCCAATTTTCATCACTAGTGATGATTCGGTTCAAAAACGGGTCAGCTTCGTTGCGTAAAAGTAGAGAAGAAGAAATTTCGAAACGAGACAATTTTTGCCGCTCACTCGACTCGTGCGGCACCATCTCAATCTTATTCGTTCAATTAATAAAAAATTGTTTATTTAGAATGCAATAATAATAAAATTAATAATAATAATAACAATAACAATAATCAAATACGCTGTCGCGTGGGCCAAGTTGTCGAAAATTAGGTGGGCCGGCTAACCGCTTCGCAGACACCTGCTGGACGAGAGCCGTTACCGACTGGATTCCGCGGGATGTCAATAGAACACCGGGACGCCCACCAACGCGTTGGTCGGACTCCTTCGTGAAAGCCCTGAATGACCGATATGACGCTCTTCGTGTCCCTCGAGCGAGGAGGATCCATTGGACCGCTCTGGCACGCGACAGGGACGAATGGAGACGCTGCTGGCGCCCGCTCGAGCAAGTCGATGATCAACGGGACGACAGGTGATACAGGTGAACATTAATAGCTATAACAATAATGGTAATAACTAATGTTATGATGGAAGGTTTACTGCATAGAGTTTAATTCCGTATGTAGCTCCAAACCTTCGGTCAGCAAGGTGTAGCAAGAATTTCCAGTTGACGCTTATTGAATATTCATCTGATACTTTTAGCACTGCATGCATTCAGCTGATCAGATTATTTATTTATTTATACGATCACACCTGATCTCATTCCTATGGCGTTTTTCAAACGGATTTTGCACTTTATCGTCTTTCCTCTGGAATATATATATTCAACCTCTCCTTTGCGACTGGTAACGTGCCGAACAGATGGAGGCACTCATTTGTCACTCCAGTTCCCAAAAAGGCTCCCTATAATCTGGCCACAAATTACAGACCCATTAGCATCACATCAATTTTTGCCAGGGTGTTCGAGAAACTTATGAGGAAGCTGATACTGCATCATTTGGAAGAACACAGTATTATACCTCAATCTCAACATAGATTCTGCAAAGGAAAATCATGTGAGACGGCACTGTTGGCCTCTATGAACGACTGGACTCAAGCTCTTAAGCAGAATAAACCCGTACACGTAATTTACTTTGACTTTTCGAGTGCGTTCGATAAGGTCCGTCATTCTAGGTTAATCAATAATTTGCACTCCATTGGGATTCATTCCGATTTTATACGCTGGATTGAAAGCTTCTTGATGGATCGTACATTCCAGGTCAGAGTTGGAGACTGCCTTTCCAACATCTACCCTTGTGTTAGCAGCATCCCACAGGGTGGTGTTATATCTCCCTTACTGTTCCTTGTGTACACCGCAGATCTTCTATCTTTGGTTTCCTCGAACAATGTGAGGTGCCTGATGTACGCCGATGATCTAAAAATCTATAGGACTATCGAAAACCATGTGACACATCGCTTCTTCAGGCTGCTGTTAACTGTGTCCACGCCTGGTCATCGCTTAATGGGTTACCCCTTGCACCTCATAAGACAAAGGTTCTTTGTCTGGGCCAACCAATCCCTTCTGCCTCGTATTCCTTTGGTGATACCGAATTGGAAGTTGTTGATCAGGTTCGTGATCTAGGGTTCTTCTATGACGAGCTGTCCTTTCTTCCTCACCTCAGACATATTTTCTCCAAGGCGATGTCACGCACGTTTGACCTCTTTAAGGCGCTTAAGACATGTGATTCCGCTACGCTCGTTAGGGCTTACAAAACTTATATCCGTCCCATTGTTGAAAGTGGAACTTCAGTTTTTTGCCCTCAGTTGAAAAAGGATATTCGATTACCTGAACGTATTCAAAGCAACTTTACTAGGAAGCGTGTCTTGCGGTGTTGTGGAATTGATTACTGTTTCATACCTAACGGCACCCAAAGAAATAAGTTATTTAATTTGCCCAGTCTCTATAGTAGACGGGTGAGAAATGATTTGATCCTAGCATACAAAATCATCACGGGCTTGACCACAGTTCACCTGTATCACCTGTCGTCCCGTTGATCATTGACTTGCTCGAGCGGGCGCCAGCAGCGTCTCCATTCGTCCCTGTCGCGTGCCAGAGTGGTCCAATGGATCCTCCTCGCTCGAGGGACACGAAGAGCGTCATATCGGTCTTCAGGGCTTTCACGAAGAAGTCCGACCAACGCGTTGGTGGGCGTCCTGGTGTTCTTTTGACATCCCGCGGAATCCAGTCGGTAACGGCTGTCATCCAACAGGTGTCTGCGAATCGCATTACGTGGCCGGCCCACCTAATTTTCGACGACTTAGCCCACACGACCGCTTCTCTGATCTTCGAACGTCGGCGAAGCTCGGAACTCCGGAGGCCTTCTCTCATTTGCGTGAGTCGTGTCACTCCGAGCATCGTCCTCTCGATTCCACGCTGTGCGATTCGGTGGTCATTGCAAACTTAGACGGTCGCTAGCAAAAACTAGGCTTCGGTCGCAGTTCTTTTCTCAGAGGGTTGTCTCCCTGCTCAACCCACTCTTGGCAAAGGGCGAACTACGTTTAAAGCTCACGTCGTTTAAAAATCTTGTTTCCCGCACGGTGCTCAATAGCTCCAATAGCTCCAACTTCTTCCCTTGGTCTCTTTCCTCCTTGCTCAGTTTCTTTTCTTCTCACTTATTATATTTAGCAGCTGTTTTGCTTCGCTCTACCGCGCTCTATTGTGAGTCACTGAATGTTGTTCCGCGGTTGTTTACTGTTGTTCTCTTACATGCATATGTAATATATGCGTCCAATAAATAAAATAATTAAAATAAAAAATTTATTTGTCTATTTATTACATTGGGCGCGTCGAGTTCGAAGAATTAGTGCCTAACAAACTCGTCCATTCTTCTGATACAAAACGTCATTACACCACTATTATATCATTTTTGTTGTATTTTTATTTTTCACTATTATTATATTTATATATTTATTTCAGGGCGCGTGTAGCGCAGTCGGAGGAGGCGCCGGTTGTCGCCTGCACCCGATACCAGGTTCGTGGTTCGGACTTCCAGGCCAACCAAGCCTTCCATCCCTCCGGGTTGGTGAATTGGTACCAAATTGGTCTGTAAAGGATAATACCGACATCTCCTTCGAATGCACTACCACACTCCCAAAGAGCACATCAATGACCTGTGCATAGGCTGGCTACCGCAAGTCATTGTATGACCAAATACGCATTCAAATCGCCTCCACGACATCCCGTAGAAGTAGAATGCGTGGCGCATCCCGAAGGCGATTGAATAACGCCGTCCTTTATTATTATTATTATTATTTATTACATTTGCAGAAGGCAAACATTAAAAAGAATACACAACATAGGTGCAATTCAACAGAACAACATGTAGGTCTACAATTTATACAAAAATGACTGACTATATGTAGAACCAGTAATCGGTAGGTGAAGGACAAAAGTTTGTGTTAATCAGTCCCTTCAAGGCCGCGCACTTTTTACTTCTATGGGACATCGTGGGCAATTGAAATGCCTCTGTAATGGCATGCGGTGGTTTTAGTTTTATCCCCCCAGGTAAGTCTACGAAGGGTTGGAAGGCTTACCTGCCCTGGGCGAGACTCGAACCAGGAACCTCGACTCGGGGTGCACGCGACAGCCGACATCTCCTTCGAATGCACTACTACGCGCCCAAACAGCACATCAATCCGCACCTAAACTGGGGCGTTTTGATAAAATCCTCTTCTCGCCCACGGAGACAATAGGACAACTAGTCATTCTTTCTCAGCATAAAAATATGTGGACGACATCGATGTCGTCATAGACGTAGACGACCGACGAAGCAACTCACCATAGTGTTTTTCACAACAACGTTAATCATGCCTTCAATGCCTACATTATTCGCCGAGCTCGGCAACACCTGAAATGGTGCTCTTCGCCTCTTCTCTTTCCCTTTTTGACTGGTCCGGTGCCAGTAGTTTTTGACTTATTGTAAAGCTATTCATGGCTTTTTGTTTTCAGAAATGTTTGCGGTTTGTTAGAGTGGAGAAGACTTTTTTCTGGATCAAAAAGTAACGAGGTAGCTACTTTTCGGATCCAACTCGAACCTTAATTCTAGCTCTTATTTCCTCAAGCAATCGAAGATAACAAAATTCGCCGCTCCAAATAAAGGATCAGTAAAATTATGCGTCAAATTTGTGCAATGCTCGACCGCGGCACTTTATGTAAACAACGTTTTCCTATCAATCAGGCGAACGTCACGATGAGTTGAACGAGAGTGCGTGGCTTGATCTCCACATGTAGCATGTCAGAAGTTTTTCGCTCTTTTCGCAAAACATGCAATTGCGTTTATCATATGTGTGACCAGCAAGATGCCTTAGAACGAGAGATTGTGCCTTATCGAGAGCCAGCAATGTCTTCAGTCGTCTCTGTAGCGTGCCAGAGTGTTCCAACGCTATAGAATCGCTATTTAACATGCTGTAAGAGTTCACTGTAACTGACCTCGGCAGGAGATTTATGATAACTCAAAAGTTGCTAAGGTACATGTCGCGTAGGTGAGAAGCATTGGTAGGTGGGAGTGCGCCAGCCAATAATAACCAAGCACAGCACAGACCGAACGTATGCAGCCCATTAGGGTACCGACTGAATACGCCCTCTCTGAACGACATACCCATTAAATGCAGTCTGATTGGTTTAGGCGTTCCCACCTTCCAATGCTGCTCACCTACGCGACATATACCCTTTCGACCTTTCTACGAATCAACGAGTTTTCCACCGTTTTCAGAGGAGAACTGAGCAACCCTAGGTCATTAATAAGTAGAACTGATAGGGGAATTGCAGTTCAAACCTAGTGTTCTATGTTAAATGTTTTCTTTATGTTTACTTATCTTCTTATCTTTCTAATAAAGTAAAAGTTAAACGAATACTATGAATAAATGTCAGCTAAATATTTGGTTCGTTTCGCCATCTTTGTTTAGACGAACCTTTTTGTTATACAACCTGCCCGTTGGTTCATTGGTGAAGAGGGAGGTGCTATAACTTTTTTGTTATTGTATGATCTCCAAAATAATCAACCAAAATGTTTTAATTTAAAAAATTTTAAATTAAAAAGTTTTTTAAGTGAGTTGCCTTTAAATCGTTAAGTTTCTTATCATTTTTATTATTATGTCCATGTCATATTTGTTGCCATGATATTTTTTAAATTTTTTATGTATTGTTTACTATATTATCATACTCTATAATAACGCGCTAAGCGATGAGTCATCCTATCGATCGGCGGCGCCGCAGAAATTAGCGGGGGAAAATCGGTGCGGAAAATGGGGGGGGGGAGAATCGGGGGGAAAATAGGGGGCGGGGGAAATGGGGGTAGGGGAATTACGACACGAAAATAGCGAAAAATACCAACACGTCTTTTCCCTGCCTGGAAACTTCGGCCCTGGGGCAATCGAGGTCGCTGAACACGAATTTTAAATTTGCTTTTGGAGTATCGATCACTATCAATCGATATTTATCAAATTACGGAGCGGGAAAATGGCGGAAAATACCAACACGTCTTCTCCCTGCCTGAAAACTTCAGCCCTGGGGTAAACGCGATCGCTGAACACGAATCCGAAATTCGTTTTGAAGTAACTAACGTTCGCAATCAACCGATATTGATCCAATCATCGATTTTTTATGAATGTCGTTCAAGCGGTCCGAAACGTTAGCCCTGGGGGTGATTGGGGTCGCGAGCACAAATCTGAAGTTCGTTTTTAAAGTTTCGATCGCCATCAATCGATACTGATTAAATTATGGGAGCGAAAAGAGCGGAGAATACTCAGACGTCTTCTACGTGCCAGGGATTCAGAAGACGTGCCGAAGACGTCGTCCGCTAAGGGTGGGTCACTGAGGGGACCAGTACCAGTGACGAGAGACCGTTTCACTAAGGAACGACCAGTAGTGAGGAATCAATAGATCGCCCTATCATACTATGTATACACAACACGCTGGGAGCCTTTTGTACTCCTAGGTAGGGAAAAGCTGTAGAAGTAGAGCAGCTTCCTTGATGTGATTGTCCTCAGCTTAGTGATACTGCAACATCGCGCGAAGCGCGCAAGTGCGAGGCACGCCGATAGGCGTGACGGAACAAAAATCAATATCGATACGGAGCAAAAATCAATATCGATCAACATTATCGATCTCTAGAGCAATGGTATCGGATTTCTCTCAGAAAATCACAAAAATGCATGAATGCATGAATGAAGGAATATCGGTAAGAAGCAGGGAATGAAAAAATAAGAAAGCTGTCGTCAATAGCAGATCTGAGAAGGTGGAGGGGGAAGGGCAGAGCACACTCATTTTTCTTTGAAGTAGTGTTCAACAGTTTTGTTATAAAACTTTGAAAATTCTTCAAGTTCTTGAACCCGATGGATTTCTCGTCATTCAGTATTCAATGTTTGTTCCGTTTCCATACCTTCGTGTTCCAGACTTGGTACATCTGAAGTTTAAGCTTTGAAGGAATGGGTGCGGGTTTAGAGAGGAGAGGGTTCATACTCGTTTTCCTTCGTGAAATCCGACAGTTTTGTTTAAAAAAATTTTTTTGGAATGGAAACATCGGTCTTTTCCGGGACTTTCTATCATATTTTGATATGAACGAGGGAGAAAAAACTGACAAGGATTTTTTCTTCAGCCCAAAATATAGGTGAAACGGCGACCAATCTCTATCTCTCACCATCAGTTCTGCCTTAATTACATCAATAGCGGTTCGGAAAGCATGTAAGGGAGCACATTTAAAAGCAATGTGTCGGATTTGCTGGGAATTCTCGCTTGATTGGCTCGTCCAGAGGTTTACGCGGATTAATCGTCGCAATCACTTCAATGGACGATCAAAAACCACGTTCCAAACAGCGGTTGTCGCATGTTCTCTCATCTATGGCGTCGCGCCATTTGGGCTCCACCAGCTGGAGTTTTGGGTGAATTCCTTAAAGAAAACTCTTCTTCCTATCAACGCTCTTTCTCGTTTGAAGCATTTTGTGCTTTCAAGAAATGGCCACGGCAAAGCTGAGGTCGTATCCGTACCGAGCTGGCCTTCTCGATCTGATCATTATTCGATGTTGGACTACTGATCTTTTAATTCACTGCATAAAGGATAAAAGGTTAAAGGACGGCGTTACTAAATCCTTTTTTGAGGATGCTCCACGCATTCTACTTCTACGCGATGCCGTGGAGGCGATTTGAATGCGTATTTGGCCATACAATGACTAGTGGTGGCCAGCCGATGACCAAGTCAGCGCTTTACCCTTCCCAGACAAGTCTGCTACCAATTCTCCAACCTCGGAGCGATGAAAGGCTTGGTTGGGCTGGGCGCGAAATCCGGACCAACAACCCGTACCGCGTGCACGCGATAGCCGACGCCTCCACCGACTGCGCTAAACACGTCCTAGATACGTACATTCGACCAAGTGCTCCATCTTTGGTAGGAGGATCAGCTTTCATGAGCTGGGAGGCACACTAACCATGAACCTGGAATCGGGGCGCACGCGATGGCCGCCGCCTCTTCCGACTGCGCTGTCTATAGTTGTGCTCGAAGGAATATACTGGAAATACTTGAATAACTATTCGAATATTCGAATACTCGATATTCTTAGATTTTCGAATATTCGTTTAATTCGAACATTGAACGGGAGCTCTACTCGAATATTATTCGAAAATCGAATATTTCAACTTTATCCTAATATCGCATAAACCTCAAATCTTCAAGCCCAGAACTTGATTCGAACGAATTCTTCGGGTATTCCAGTTTTCGAGTAAACGAAAAAATGGGGTTTGATTTCGATCACTAGGAAACCGAACAAACCCCACTGACCGAATAAACTCTTTCGTTCGTTCGTTCGAAAATTGCTAAAAAAGTGACTCTTCCCGAAATAGTACTCATTGGTGCTGACTTTATGCTTTGCCTTTAAAAATTTCAAGGAACTAAGCTAAAGACAGTCGACGTATGCAAGAAAATGGTTGCTTGAAATTTCGTCCTAGAAAATAACTTCACAAAATTTCAGGGCCTTATAGACTGCAATGTGAATCTGAAGAGATGAGGGGTGGCTGACAGTGTGTGAGACGTCTTCTGACGTTTCAATAATTTATGGCGCTCTATGCTCGTGATTTGCGAGCACACCATCCCTAGCAACCCGCTCTGAAGAGCACCAAATAGGGCAGGCGATTCTTTCACTGTGCAAATGTGGGCCGTCGTTTTGCTTTCGCGAAATTTTTATGCTTATAGTTACTTTGCTTCCTGCAGTGGCAGCTTCAAACAGTTCAAACGTCTAACAAGGAAATGTTTCCAACTCGTAGTGAGCTTTTGCGATGCCTTTTTGACAGGATGTATGGGCCTATGAGCGGAGTCCAGAACTACAGTTGGTTTTTTCTGAACGCTTTTTTGAAGACCTTAAAAAGAGGTGTGAAGAGGTGTGCGCAACACTCATCAACCCCTATGACACATGCACGAGATGTCGCTCGGTGGCGCAGTCGTTAGGAGTGCCGCCTCATAGAAGCACCGCGGAGGGCTTTTTGGGTTCGAGTCCGCGTACACGTTTTCACACCTCTTTTCGCAGCTAGTTCTTGCTAAATTAAAGTAAAAATAACTATAATTTAGTATATTTTTACTGTGCCTTAAAAAAACGTTATCACTGCCCCAACCGTCGCAACATTCTTATCTTTTCAGCTACTGAAAATTTCTATAGCTCATTTCGAGAGGCAGGAAGGCAGGAGACTTTACGATTGCTCAATGTTAATCTCCCGCCATGTCGTCTTTCTCTATGTCGCGACGTTTTCTTAATTATGGCAAAATATTATTTATTTATTTATTTATTTATTTATTTATTTATTTATTTATTTATTTATTTATTTATTCAACGTTAACCAAATAAAAGGATAAGCGATAGCGTTACTCAATCCTTCTTCGATTGCGCCACACATTCTACTTCTACGGGATGTCGTGGAGGCGACTTGAATGCGTATTCGGCCATACAATGACTTGCGGAGGCCAGCCGATGAACATGTCGGCGCTCTATCCTTGCCAGACAAGTCTGGTAGCAATTCACCTATCCCAGAGGGATGGAAGGCTTGGTTGGCCTGTGCGGGAAATCCGAGCCAGGAACCTGGTATCGGGTGCATGCGAAAGTCGTGCCTCCTCCGACTGCGCTACATGCGCACTTAACCAAATAACTTGAGCCATAAACAGACCACACTAAATAAATAAATAATAAAAATAAAAATAAAATAAAAAATCTAAATATATTTCAAAAATATTTAAAGGATAAGAGGATAAAGGGTGGCATTACTCAATCCCTTTTGGGATGCGCCATGCATTCTACTTCTACGGATGTCGTGGAGGCGATCTGAGTGCATATTGGGCCGTACAATGACTTGCGGTGGCCAGCTGATGAACAAGTCAGCGCTCTGTCCTTCCCAGACAAGTCTGGTACCAATTCACCGACCCCGGAGGGATGGAAGACTTGGTTGGCCTGGGCGGGAAATCCGAACCAGGAATCTGGTATCGGGTGCACGCGACAGCCGGCGCCTCCTCTGACTGCGCTACACGCGCCCTAAAATAAATATATAAATATAATAATAGTGAAAAATAAAAATGCAACAAAAATAATATAATAGTGGTGTAATGGCGTTTGCAGAAGAATGGACGAGTTTGTTAGGCACTGATTCCTTCGAACTTCTCATTTCTCAGAGCAGCTAAACTTTCAGCCAGGAGTAGACACTGATGTGAACCCGAAAACAGGGTAGTGGATTATTTCTCGCCGAAGAACTTCTTACGCTCTCTATTAAGGAGAAGCAGAAAAAGTGTCGAGCGAACCCCATAGAAATGATTGAGCGACATCAGTGAAACCAATTGAACGACACTAATAAAGCTAATGATGAACATGTGCGCCACAAAGTTGGAGTCTCGTCCATTTTTCTTCCGTGCGTGTCACTACGTTTTCTTCGCTTCTGCAGAGTATGACAAAGTAATGCAAACTATCGCCAAATCTACGGTTTACCATTACCATTAACAGATCTATTTGAAGCAGTGTCTTTTCAAGATGTTTATCCTTGCTTTTTTAGGATTTTTTTCTTTCTTTGAGAGAAAAATTAGAAAACTAGAAGTTCGAAAAGCCCGTTCCTTTCGCGTACCACTAGTCCCTTTACAGTCATGCGAAATTCCCACCAAAAATGCAAGTTCGTATACATAGAGCAAAGGCTAATTGCATGTCGATTTTTTTTGTATGGATATAGTAGCCTCATTCTTGTATCCTGAAAAACTAGATTTTAGCCGTTTTCCTCCAAAATAGTTTAGCCACGTTACTCTCTTGCTCTCATCTCTCAAGTTCCTCGTTGTCATTGCTATTTCGAATAATTTTCTGGTGTATTCGTCACATGAAAATATTAGCTTTAGGCATTTATTTCGCAACAAAATTGGCCTCCCAGCAAAGATAAGATTATGCAACGGAAGAAAATGATTTCCTAGACGAAGTGATTGACCTTATTCTTAATGAGTTTCTTTCGCTTTTCATGCACTGAGTGAAATACTTTTCTGCAGAATTTGGCCGGCTTCGACCTGAGGAAGTCGTGCGCCGCCGCCGTCACCTCATCGACTTCGCGAAGCGCCTACCAGCACCTACGCCCTATAGTTTTTGCTCTCGTTTTGATTATTATTTTGAATGCAGACAACATCATCCGATGCCTGCAATCGCAGTTCTGACTGCTGCGTGCACCCGATGCCAGGCTCAACTTCCCGCCTAGACCAATGAAGCCGTTCATTTCATCGTGGTCGGTGAATTCAAATCGCCTCCACGACATCCCGTATAAGTAGAATGCGTGGTGCATCCCAAAAGGGATTCACCAGCGCTGTCATTTATCATGTTACGCATTTTTCTGTGTTCTTCCTGTAGCGCCGCAAAGATTGGTAATATCGGTGACTATTATCAGCACACTTTACTTTGAAAAGATTGGTATCTACAACACCTTTCCATCTTCAAGTCTTCAGCTCGGCTGTGTTCGACGACCAAAAAACATAGACTTCTGAGGTCGAAACGAATGGCGCAATCCTTGGTTTGGGGCATTATGTGTTTAAGGAAGAAGATCACGAATATAATTTCTGTTTCTCAATTTTTGAACTACCATAACTTTCTCAAATCTTATCGGAATTAGTCGAAATAAGCACCGTTTGAATCAACACACTTCTGCCAACGGGACACCGGTCGATTTATTCCATCAGCGAACAAATGAGGTGGACGAGATTCGACAAATCCACAAAAGCTGTTTGTCTGATTAGTGAGGATTTTACCAGCGAGAATGTTCTGAAAGTGCTTGAAAAGGTGGTAGTCAGCTCGTGACAGGTCTGGAGAACATGGCGGGTGAGGCAGAACTTCACCCCTTAATTCGTTCAATTCTCGAATAGTGATTTGTGAAACTGAGATTCAATCCAAAACGGGTCAGTTTTGTTGCGTAAAAGTGGACAAGAACAAATCTCGAAACGTGGCAATTTTTGCCGCTCACTCTACTCGTGGAGCACCATCTTTTCGTGTATCTTCTCCTTCCCAAGGCGTTTCAAAACATCGGCAACAGCAGTTCTACTGTTTGAGATGGTTCGGCTTCCACCAATTCCTTCAACTCGTCGTCCAGGATTGCTCTAGGTCGACAGCTATGTGGTCATTTTCGAGGCTGAAATCTCAGGTCCGAAATTTACTGAATCACTGGCGAACAGTGCTTTCTCCCACACTATTAGGCCCCACAAAGTTAAAATGAAATATTGTTCGGAATCGCTCCTTCGACATACTTCAATAAGCCCCTCAAGAATAGAAATACAGAATAGAGCGGAAAATTCTGTGCTGAAAGTAGCACTAATGCGCAGTGCAAGTTGAATTTTTACTTAATAATAGACGAATGAAGAATGGTAACACAAAACGATGAGAACTTTCCGGACAACCTAATAATGTTCAAAATGCCAGCAGTCGAAAGGGTGACGTCGGAGGAACAAGAAGTCCCACTGCAGATCCATTTTGCAAATTTTGGATACCCATATGTTTGTCAGTGGGGGCTTCAGTGCTCTCGAAATGTTTTCGAAAATTCAAATGGTTTTGAACGCTCACAAATTTTGAATAGCCGAATTCCAGTACATTCGAAAAACGCGATTTTTTGAATATCCGAACTCAAACGTTCAAATTCGAATTAAAATTATCCGAGTGCCTATTCGAATAGGTCGTTCGAGCACAACTATACAACGTACCTATGTATGTCCCTCTTCAAAATGTGAAGCTGAAGGCATTTCCTGGTTAGAGGCTTCAAATTTGGTCGGAGAAATCGACAGACAAACAGACACTAGCTCTTTCATATACCAAAACTTGTCAAATGAACACGCTCCTTTAGGGTTGCCTAAAATTTTGAAATGTTAACTTTAGAAATCATACTGAAATCTTCCAAATCGAGAAAACTGCCTTTCAGAAACTAGAGACACTCTAATACGGTTGGAATGTTTTTGCATAAGAAAAATTTAGTATAACTCTCTTCGAAATTTTCGACCTCACCTGCCCAATAACTGAATGGCATGTTTTAAATTTTTCGTATAAATTTTATTTTTTATTATTCGTTTATTTTTAAGAAAATTGTAACTTGATGCATAATGTTTGATGCTGCAATCTGACTTTTATAGTGCAGAAAATCTGCAATTTTTCGTGCTGAAACCTGTATTGAACCAAGCAATTTTCCAGGATGTCGCGATTTTATTCGGTTGATGGAAAATTTTTGCGTGAGTGAGCACTTTCAAATGGTACAGTAAGAACAAATGTAGAAGGCACCCTTAACTTTTCTTTGCTATTTAAGGTTAGCTGCATTTACATTTTTAATCAAATTAAAACCTAGCAGTGAGCTAGACGAGAGCCTAAACGCAAAAGGTGTCTGCTTTTGTGTGTCCTAGAATAAACTTTATACGAGTATTCTTATCTAAAACTAAAAAAATTAAAAATTCGAGCAGTGTAGATTTTCTTATTCAGGCAAATGAATTTTAGATTTTTTTAAGTTGAGCTAGGTTCCCTCAGAAGTAAAATACCTTAAGCTTTTTGAAAGTCTTTAGTTCAATTTAGAAGACGTTCTTTCTGATTTCGAAGATGTTCTGTTGAATTTCAGAACCATCAAGCTAAAAGCTAAAGGTGGTATATAGTGAGAATATCTTCTTCTTCTTCTTCAGCGTTTGTCCCGCTCCGTGGCGGGGTCCGCTATCCTGGTGTCATGACGCCACCTTTCCCGATCCAGCGCTAGATCAGGGTGGACACCAGCTACTTTCAAGTCCAAATGTAACGTATCAGCCCAGCGCTGCTTCGGACGCCCTCTAGGCCGCTTTCCTATTACCTCGAAGTTAAGGCCTATCTTGCGGACGCTGTCTTCCTTTCCACGCAGAACGTGGCCGTACCATCGCAAGCGAGCTTCGCGCATCTTGTCCGCTATGGGCGCGACACCGAACTTCTGCCGAATAGCATCGTTTCGGATGCGGTCCAGGCGCGTGACTCCAGCCATCCAGCGCAGCATCTTCGTTTCCATTACGCTGATGCGCGTTTCAACTTCCTTAGTGGCAGGCCAACACTCAGCGCCGTACATCGCTACTGGCCGGACGACTGCTCTGTAGATCTTCGACTTAAAGCGCTCTGGTATCTTCTTGTCGCAGAGCACGCCAGTCAACGAGCGCCACTTGGACCAAGCTGCACTCACGCGTGAATTCACTTCGACCATCAGTTTGCCGTCAGACGCGACTGCTGATCCCAGATACTTAAAGACCGCAGTGCGTGGAAGCTCGATGCCGCTAACCTTGATGGAGCTGGACTCAGTAACGTCTGTCGTTAGATATTCGGTCTTCTTCACGTTCAGTTTGAGTCCAAACCGCTCCAAGCGATCACACCAAGCTTGCACCTCTCGCTCGAGTTCACCTTTATCTTCGCTAGCGAGCATCACGTCATCGGCATAAAGCAACGTCCAGGGGACGGGCTTCTGAAGGTCTCGTGTGATGGCATCCATGACGACAACAAAGAGGAGTGGGGAAAGCGCAGACCCCTGGTGTACCCCGACAGAGATGGGAAACTCCATCGAGGTTCCAGCTGCAGCTTGAACTCGACTCTTTGGGCAAGAGTAGAGCATCCGCACCCACTCTATAAGTTCCTCAGGTACGTTGTGTTGTCGCAAGGCGTACCATATAACCTCACGCGGTACGCGGTCGAAGGCCTTCTCCAAGTCGAGAAAGGCGATATGCACTGGCCTCTGTTTCTCGCGATGCTTCTCTATCAGGAGGCGGGCGGCGTGAATTGCATCAACAGTGCCACAGCCAGCCACGAAGCCGCACTGATTGCTGGAAAGCTGGACGATGTCACGAATTCGTCCGTCGACAATTCGCTCAAAGATCTTCATGCTGTGCGAAAGCAAGCGAATCGGACGGTAATTGGAGCAGTCTGCAGGACTGCCCTTCTTCTTCCAAATCGGAATCGTCGTACTTTGGCGCCAACACTCAGGCACTTTTTTCTCTGCCACAACCTGATTAAAGAACTTCGCCAACCACTCAGCAGGGTACCAAAACTTCGACTTCCACAGTTCTGCTGCCACATCGTCGGGCCCAGTTGCTTTGCCTGGCCTCATCTTCTTCAAAGCCGCTTCAATCTCCTCCACGGTGATCTTCTGAACGGGGCCGTGGGTTGGAGCCGTTGAAGGGATGGCTGGATGAGGGAACTCTACCGTAGAGATTTCCTCAAAGTAGTCGCGCCATCGCTTCAATGCCTTCTTGCGGTCTGTAAGAAGATGGCCGTTCTCATCATTGATGCCAAAGAACTTCTCAATATCCTCGGTCTGCCGTTGGCGAAACTTTGCAAGTCGGTACAGATACCGCTCACCATCGCGTGACTCGAGGTTCTCGTTGACATCTTCATAATGAGTGGCTTTTGCAACAGCCACGGCCTTCTTTGCAGCTTTCTTCGCTTCTTGGTACTTCCGCCAGTTATCGGCTGTCTTTTCGCCGAGAAACACGTGATAAAGCGACTTCTTCTCTCGCACTTTTGCTTTCACGTCATCTGTCCACAGCCAGGCCTGCTTGTCGACCTTCCGTCGCCCAGGCTTCGTAATGCCGAGTTCCGACTGTGCAGCTTGACGAATCGCGTCGGTCGCCTTCTTCCAAGTTTCGTCGACAGTCGTGACTGTCGGTAACCGCACGCGAGAAATCACAGCTGCTTCCTTCTCTCTCATTCGCCACCACTTGATTCTTGCTGCACCACATCGCTCGACCTGCTTCAGCCTCGGAGGGGCGATCTTCAAAGTGCAGATCAGCGGTCGGTGCTGTGGGGCGACCGTCTCATACGGCACGATCTTCGCGTCTGTGACAAGACTCCGGTCGCGATCTCTCACAAGGACAAAGTCTATCTGAGACTTGGTACTCCCACTGTAGTATGAGATAAGGTGCGAGTTGCGTTTTCGGAAGACGGTGTTCAGTATGGTGAGGTTATGCGATTCCGCATAATCAAGAATACGCTCACCATCGGCGTTTCGTGTTCCGTATCCGAAACCACCATGACAGCTGTACCCGTCTTTCGCAGCACCTACGTGCCCATTAAGGTCACCAGCGACTATGATGACATCTTTCGACGGTACCTCTGCTGTCTTCTCATCAAGCAGGTTCCAAAACTCATCCTTGGCTTGATCGGAGCAGCCAGTCTGTGGAGCATACGCAGAGAAGAAGTGATAGAGTCGCTCCTTAGCGGCGACAACGACCTTCATCAATCGATCGTCAAAGCGTTCGACGCCAACAATCGAGTCACGAAATCGTTCGGAGACGATGACTCCAACTCCACTGGTGGTCCTGGGACTTCCACATAGAACGGCCTTGAAGCCACGTCCTATGTCCCTTGACTTGCGGCAGGACCACCTCGTCTCCTGCACCGCACAGAGATCAACTCTTCTACGCTCCAGTGCTTCAACCAACTCGCACGAGCGGCCCGTCAACGTACCCACATTCAGCGTTGCCACGCGGGTCCTGCTTACGTTACGGGACTTTCGGACTAGCTCAGTTGCCCCCCGATGCCGTCCTCGCATCAGGGACCCTCGCATACTTTCCACACTCGCCGGGCTTTGCGAGTGCGCGTCGGCTCCCGCGGACGCCGTAGCACTATCTCGGTATACGTGAACTGACATGCACCATGTGATGTGACATGGGTGTTCGTAGGCCGGCCTGTCACAAGGGCCTGTCGCCTGCAATCGAATGTCCGTGTTTGGCTTAGCTCGCAGAGCGGGCAGTTTCCAGTGGCACCACGTGGAGGAACGGACATCGCCACCGGAACGGACATCGCCACCATTCTCTAACCCAAAGGAAACAAATCGTAGAGGCCTGCTATAGAGGAGGAACTCATCTGGTTCAGAGTAACGAGGTCATTAAGCAGCGGGCCAAGTAATTGGATTCAGTCCAAGAACATCGTTACCTTGGTGAGTTGAGCGTCTCCTATTGAGCGGTCGTCAAAACTGACGGCTCTCGCTGTATCGTTCTACTCCCCGTGTTTTTCGTGTCGTGGATTCTTTCACCAATATATATTATTTCAGACGAAATAAGTTTTTTTTTCAGGAAACACAACGAAATGCTTCTCTAATATTATATTTATCACTAGCCCTCGGTACAGCCACTTCGGACACGAGAAGTGATCCTTCCCGCTTCTTGAGAGTAGGTTTAGACCCGCTTATTTTTATAGGCATCTCCTCAACAATCCTCTGTTGCAGACATGAAGACGTCGTTGCCACGATTCATCAAGAAGACGTCACTTCCCACCATCATCTGCATCACTATGACGGTGGCGCTGTTCACCATAATGGCGACAACACATGGCAGGTCAGTCAAGCTTGGTGTCCATATCGAACTCTCTAAAAACTATTGTATTCGGCACTAAATACGCTTTCAATAGTTCAAAAATTTTAGAAATAGAATGAAATAAATAAATAAATAAGCGCACAGATTTTTTAGAAATCGGTAGTCGGAATTTTCAAATTGTCACTGGGTAGCTTTCTAAGTAAAACAGCGAGTAAAGCAACCATCATGTCCCACTTTCAGAAATTCGAACTGAAATTGATACTAGTCGTTAATGTGGCCAACATGGATAGACGTGAACGCGCCAGCCAATCACAACTATTCAGAGCACCCAGAGAAAGCGCAGCAGTCGATGAGAGCAGCGGCTGTACTATCCTCTGTGGCCTTATTGGTCTGCTAATCCACCCCATGTAGGCCACATTGACGACTAGAGCAATTTTTGGCTTAAAGATGCCTATAAACAAGATTACGACTAAATCCTTAGACTGAAAATCGAAAATTGGATTCGTTTCTCAGAAAGTATAAGTAACTCTAAATAATAGTACAAATAGGAGTAGTGTGGGCTCAAAGAACCATAAATTATTGATTGCCATCGATCAATAACGCCATAGAGTTCTCAAACTGCAATCATCTTCATCTGAAGCAGACGAGCACAAGCTAGTAAGGCTCGAGACTTCATTTTATCGATCCATATTGATCGTTTTTGCTAGTTTCTCATCGACTCCGATGACATTGCCACTGTAATGACTAACTTGTTGGAACTGAAAGATGCTCAATCGGTCAGGGTTTCAAGGCCTTCGCTTCTCGTTCACTTACAAATGAAGATTTTTGCCAAAACTATTTTTTTGGTTTCAATACTTCTTTCTGATCAAAGAACGATCGAGCGAATTTCCTTTCTTAAAGGGCGGGATTTCCGGTCTATTCCCAATCCCGAGTACGCGAGTGATCGACCAGCCAATCACAAACAGTCTGTAAAGTGCGCTGCTATTGGCCGCTTTATCCCTTGCACCCCTTTCCCGGACCTCTAATACTCCCAGGGAGAATTATCCGATGAGGCCAAATGGACACATCTAGCATCATTGTTTAGTTTTTGAGAATTTAGCCATAGAAGCGGAATTTCTGCAGCGCTTTAGCGACAACTGGAGCAAACGATCGAGTGGTCAATGTTGCGAATGTGGGCACCACTGGGTGATAGAAACGCTTCAGCCAATCAAGGCCTGCCATTTAGAGAAGTCACGTACGGTAGGTACTGTGATTGGTTAGTGTGTGTGCAGTCGGTGCACAGATTGCTTACGACTGACTGGCGCGCTCTCATTTCCCAATGGTGGCCACATCTGCGACATCGACCAACTTTCTATAAGGAAACTGCTTTCAAAGCATTCGCTTGCCATGCAACAAATCAGTCGGTCAACCGTTCAAATTTAAATTATTCAGACAAAAACCGCAGTTCCTAGAACGGAAGGTGACGCTGTTGGAGCCGTTAATCATCGTCATCACTCCCACCTACAAGCGACCTACACGTCTAGCCGACATGACCAGGTAGGAAAACTCGACGCTGTCGCTAAAGGCCGCACACACTTTGTCTTACTTCGGCGACGCTGCTGTCGGCGACGTCGGCGGCAGTGTTGAGGGAGTGCTACGCAGTGCATAGCAGCCCGCGTATAACATAGGCCCGGCGAATGGCGGGCGGCGAAAACGATGAGTCACGTCGCTCCCCCAGTATTGCCGGCGGCAAGCGGCGGAGGCACGGAGCGACGAAGTACTGTTTTTCTAGTCGGGAAATATTACTCCTATTCACCTTCCCGCCTTCTGCCCGCGCTCTGGCCTGGCAGTGCGTAGCAACCCGCGCAACATAGCGTCGCCGAAGCATAACATAGGCTTTAAGCCTGAAGACCTCCACACACCTTTGCGGTAAGCGACGGTGGCGGTAGGCAAAACTCGTAGAGCGCGCCGCACTCTTTCTGAACTCTTTCTAGTCGAGAACTACATACTGCAGCTATTCGCCTTCCCGTCTTCTGTCTGCCCACTGGCCGATCCCTGCCGCGGTCAGCTCGAGCGCAGACAGAACGCTTCGGTGGCAAATCGGCGGTAAATCAGCAGCGGCAGCAATAATCTACCACTATATAATTGAGTTAGCTTCCCGCCCTGTAGATGGTGGCGATGTCCGTTTCTCCACGTGGTGCCACTGGAAACTGCAAGCTCTGCGAGCTAAGCCGAACACGGAAATTCGATTGCAGGTGACAGGCCCTTGTGACAGGCCGGCCTACGAACACCCATGTCACATCACATGGTTGATGACGTTACATGAGTATCGAGATAGTGCTACGGCGTCTGCGGGAGCCGACGCGCACTCGCAGAGCCCGGCGAGTGTGGAAAATATGCGAGGGTCCCTGATGCGAGGACGGCATCGGGGCAACTGAGCTAGTCCGAAAGTCCCGTAACGTAAGCAATACCCGCGTGGCTACGCTGAATGTGGGTACGTTGACGGGCCGCTCGTGCGAGTTGGTTGAAGCACTGGAGCGTAGAAGAGTTGATATCTGTGCGGTGCAGGAGACGAGGTGGTCCTGCCGCAAGTCAAGGGACATAGGACGTGGCTTCAAGGCCGTTCTATGTGGAAGTCCCAGGATCACCAGTGGCGTCGGAATAATCGTCTCCGAACGATTTCGTGACTCGATTGTAAGCGTCGAGCGCTTTGACAATCGATTGATGAAGATCGTTGTCGCCGCTAAGGAGCGACTCTATCGTTTCTTCTCTGCGTATGCTCCGCAGACTGGCTGCTCCGATCAAGCCAAGGATGAGTTTTGGAACCTGCTTGATGAGAAGACAGCAGAGGTACCGTCGAAAGATGTCATCATAGTCGCTGGTGACCTTAATGGGCACGTAGGTGCTACGAAAGATGGGTACATCTATCATGGTGGTTTCGGATACGGGTCTCGAAACGCCGATGGTGAGCGTTTTCTTGAGTATGCGGAATCGCATAGGCTCACCATTGTGAACACCGTTTTCCGAAAACGCGACTCGCACCTTGTCTCATACTACAGTGGGAGTATCAAGACTCAGATACATTTTGTCCTTGTAAGAGATCACGACCATAGTCGTGCCACAGACGCGAAGATCGTGCCGTATGAGACGGTCGCCCCACAGCACCGACAGCTGATCTGCACTTTGAAGATCGCCCCTCCGAGGCTGAAGCAGGTCGAGTCACTGCGTGAGGTTATATGGTATGCCCTACGACAGCACGGTGTTCCTGAAGAACTTGTATAGTGGGTGCGAATTCTCTACTCTTGTCCAAAGAGTCGAGTTCAAGCTGCAGCTGGAACCTCGATGGAGTTTCCCATCGCTGTCTGGGTACACCAGGGTTCTGCGCTTACCCCACTCCTCTTTGTTGTCGTCATGCTGACGAGGTGATGCTCGCTAGCGAAGATAAAGGTAAACTCGAGCGAGAGGTGCAAGCTTGGTATGATCGCTTGGAGCGCTTTGGACTCAAATTGAACGTGAAGAAGACCGAGTATCTAACGACGGACGTTACTGAGACCAGCTCCATCAAGTTAACGGCATTGAGCTTCCACGCACGGCGGTCTTTAAGTACCTGGGATCAGCAGTCGCATCTGACGGCAAACTGATTGTCGAAGTGAATTCACGCGTGAGTGCAGCTTGGTCCAAGTGGCGTTGACTTGACTGGTGTGCTCTGCGATAGGAAGGTACCAGAGCAGCTGAAGTCGAAGATCTACAGGGCAGTCGTCCGGCCGATAGCAATGCACGGCGCTGAGTGTTGGTCTGCGACCAAGGAAGTTGAAATACGCCTCAGCGTCATGGAGATGAAAATGTTGCGCTGGACGGCTGGAGTCACGCGCATGGACCGCATCTGAAACGATGTGATTCGGCAGAAGTTTGGTGTCGCGCCGATAGCTGACAAGATGCGCGAAGCTCGCTTGCGGTGGTACGGCCACGTTCTGCGTGGAAGGGAAGACAGCGTCCGCAAGATAGGCCTTAACTTCGAGGTAATAGGAAAGGGGCCTAGAGGGCGCCCGAAGCAGCGATGGGCTGATGCGTTACATATGGACTTGAAAGTAGCTGGTGTAAACCCTGATCTAGTGCTGGATCGGGAAAGGTGGCGTCATGACACCAGAGTAGCGGACCCCGCCACGAAGCGGGACAAACGCTGAAGAAGAAGAAGAAGAAGAAGAAGAAGAAGAAGAAGAAGAAGAAGAAGAAGAAGAAGAAGAAGAAGAAGAAGAAGAAGAAGAAGAAGAAGAAGAAGAAGAAGAAGAAGAAGAAGAAGAAGAAGAAGAAGAAGAAGAAGAAGAAGAAGAAGAAGAAGAAGAAGAAGAAGAAGAAGAAGAAGAAGAAGAAGAAGAAGAAGAAGAAGAAGAAGAAGAAGAAGAAGAAGAAGAAGAAGAAGAAGAAGAAGAAGAAGAAGAAGAAGCTTCCCGCCCTGTAGATGATGAGGCGTATCTCACTCAGATTAGAAACCTGGCTGAGATACGACTCGTGAAACCAGGAAACACACACAATCTCATGGAACCCCTTGCGACGCCTCTGCGTACCTCGCGCGGGCAGCGTTTGCCGTTCAAGATGGGATGTTGTTGCAGCAGAGGAAGCGCATTCTCCTCCTGCTTAACACAACGGCGTCTGCGCTTGTTTCTGAGTGCCTGAATCTAGAACGCGGGTTCCCTTCGTCGCACCACAGCCGCCTGGAGTCAGAAGAGGAGACACTGTCTACTATATCTATATCTATTTACCCCTATACAATTGAGTTAGTGGTCGATGACGTTTGGGTGATCTAACCTAAGTGAGATACGCATCATCATCTACAGCGCGGGCAAAATTTGCTATTGAGCGTGGGATGTTGCCGCAGCAGGAAAAGCACAGCGCTTTGCTGCTTAACACAACAGCGCCTACGCGCGTTTCTGAGCGTCCAGACTCAGAAGCCGACTTCGTGTCATTAACATTAGAAGACCAATAAAGGAGCAAGAGTAGAAGAGGGACTTCGATGATGGAGAACCGACAGCGACCAGGAGGGAGCGACCTGTAGAAGGCATCGGGATGGTGGGGGTCGATAGCGGAAACAATGAAGCAGGCCAGAAGGTGGCACCAAGAAAGGTTCAGGCAATGAGGAGGGACCAGTAGGGAGTTGCCAATCAGGGGGGGGGGGAGCAGTAAGGAGGATCAGCAAGGGGATCCATTACCAGTAAGGGAGGGAGATTTAGAAGATGTGACACCGATGTCGCACAGTGGGAGTTCGCTCGCCGTCATCGTGTCGTGAGCGTGGGAGGGCTACTTAATTGGGGTAGATTAGTAAGGAGGATCCCGAGGGGGGGGGGGAAGGATTCTACCTAAAATAAGATACCTGGAGGCGGGACCGGGACGGGAAACCAACAAGAAGGGAGCCGTCAGGGAATTCATACGGAGAACAAGGAATCTGCCATATGCCAAAGCCTCTTTATGCTTGACACAGCGGCGACTGCGCGCGCTGCTGAGCTTCTGGATTCGGAAGACGGATCTTCTGAGCTTCTGGATCCAGAAGACGGGCCCACTACATCGCGCAACAGCGTCCTGATTGTGATGAATACGTGTCACCGACGCCTGCCGTGAGCATGGAGGAATCACTAAGGGGTGGTGGAGAAGAGCAGTAAGGGGGACCTCTAGGTTGGACCAGGAGAGCTACCAGGAATGAAAAGGACAACATGGAGCAGGAGACGGAGAAACAAGCAAGAAGAGACCAGTAGGGGGTCAATAGTAGAAACAAAGAACAAAGAACAATAGTAGAAACAGGGCCAGGAGCTGAGACCAGGAAGATGGGGAAGGGAAGACCAGTAAAGGCGGACCAGCCATTAGATCCAGTAGTGTGCGCATTGCACTGCGATTGCAATCGCTGCAGCTGTGACGTCTGCGAAAGGCGGGCGTGACGAGGTCGGCGATTGGTTAGATGAGGGATCCCGACGCGATTGTCGCGAGAGCGAATCGGAGGTATGCCAGCGCGTATGATGAAGGTACCGGAGTAGTGAACGGCATGATGCCGATAAAGTACGCACCAGGTCCTAGATGTTAGCGAATTTTATGATTTTCAAAAACTGCTTTCCATAGGTCGGTGATGCTGTAAAGTCGCGCGAAGCGCGCCTTTGCGAGACTCGCCGTTAGGCGTGTCGGAGCACTTGTGATTGTCATAATTGCGGATTGACATCAGTATTGCCGCTGCCGCACTTACGCACTAACAAAAGTGTGCGGCTGCGGCACATCACCGATCGCCGCCGTTCGCCGCCGGCTACAATATCTGCGTCCCTGCCATATGGTTAAGGATAGCGCCGCGGCTTCGCCGCAAAAGTGTGAGGAGGCCTTACAATTAGTGGTAGATGCAACGCACGAAGAATAATCCTGTAGGCGTCTGTCTCCTCTTCACACTGACATTGTTAAGCAATTCGGCTTCTCGAAGATGCATCCCTGAACCTAATCCTTTTCTGCGTGTCGTTCAGTGACCACAGCTTTCAGACTGGCGAACACGCTTCGTCTCGTCCCACACGTGCACTGGATCGTAATCGAGGACGGAGACCGGACGGTGCCTTTCGTAGAGAATATCCTTCAGCGGTCCAGGCACGATTATACTTACTTCGCCGCTCGAACGCCAGTCGGGTACCCAAGTAAGTTTGTCTGCGAACTTGGATCTGGCTACAGGTTGTGGTTCTGTTGACAGAAACGATTGTTCTCCATTGAAGCAGTTCTCTGTGTAGCTTAGGAAGTTGTTTTAATGAGTGAAAAAATTAGTAGAGCAGATTGAAGCGAATGGAGCTCACGGAGCAGATGCATTCTACTGGAAACTGACGGGGACAGACATAACTCCAACGCCGCGCGAACCCCCTGGACTCGCGCACGGAGCGCGACAAAATTGGACGAGTTGTTGCTGTCCAATGCTTCCGACAGACACGGCTAGTAACGCTTATGACAGGACCAGTGACTCGCGCTAGATCGCGAAAGTGTATACCACAAGGCTTGCCGTGGTCAAGTGATGTACTAGTCTCCACTGCATCCTTCCAGGACGAGTGTGGTATTGCTTCACCGGTACCCTGGAGGGATGGAAGGCTTGGTTGGAAGAAAAACTCGATCGAGGAAGATGGTGTCGGGCGCAAGTAACACCAGGCGCCTCCCCTACTGCTCTACCACACCACTCCGTTGACCCTACTGGTAAAATACGACGTCCTGATTAATTGATAGAGGCTTCTACTATGTAGCCTTTTAATAGAAATGAATACTACAGCTGTGAAATTCTGTAAAAAACCTACTTTAAGAGAAAGGGCATAAACACGATCTCAAGGCAATGATGTCAAAAACTGATAGCCGTGACATTCTGCTTAAATCGTCTCAGCTTAACTCTGCGATGGCGGATTATAGGCTGCGAAATGTGTAGAAGTCAGTGCAGCACACTCTCTACACCTAATTTCCGAGCATATAATGAACCCGGGGAGGAACTACAGCACTGTTCTAGAGTCGGCTAAGGTCAACCGGAGAGCAATGACAGCGTCCAATTGATGAAAGAGAGCCGAAAAGGCGACTGACGCAGTGGAAACTATTCGAGGAGCCTAAACACTGGCTATATTTCGTGCTCCGCGGCTAACCATGCGTCACTTAGCGCACGTCCGTTTCAGCGACGCGACGTCGCGTTAGAGTTACGTCCTGGAACCAACACTGACAGCCTAGAGCACTTATGTGTGCATCAGGCCATGTTTATACTTATATATGTATATATTCATTTATTACATAAGCTTACACTTATGTGTGACTCATTTAGGCCCCGCTACGATATGAAAGCTAGCAATGTTGATAAGGAGGCACAGGCGATCGACATTGGCAGTTGAAAACCGAGTGCCTGGCGCACGGCATGAGCGCTTCAGGCAGGATTTACACTTAGGCCATACGCGGTGCTATGTTATGAAAGTTAGCAAGATCACTATGTTTAAGTGCAACTTATTGAGCCGGACGTTTCAACGACATCGCCGTTATCAAAGCCCTAAAACAAGTTCGAATTTAGTAGAATGTGCTATCACCAACCGCTTAGGCTTTCTTAACACTGCTGACAACAATGACATCCCAAGAGTATGAAGAAGAAATTAGTAGTCTAGTCCTGGTAAAGCTGAGGTGAGTTGCGTCTTTATTGGAATAATTTTTTCTTGACACTCTTGGGATTCCATTGCTGCCGGCAGTGTTGGGAAAGCTAAAGCGATTGGCGACGTGAGCGCACAGTCCACTAAAATTCGAACTTCTTTCAGGCCCTTGATGAATACAATATCGTCGAAACTTCAGGTTCAGTAATGCTGAATTTTGACAAACCCGAGTGGGCAGAGGAATCGATGCTGCTTGACCGAAATCCCGAGGTGTTACGATACTCTACCATGGAGGCTACCAATATCGACTAGGAGGAGCAGTCGATTAACATTGGCAGATTTCATAAATGATCGTGCGCATAGTGCGCACGCGACGCGCGACGCGATCTGACCATAAGCTCCCATATCGACTCATTGCGTCGCGCATTCGATATGAGAACCTATGGCTTAAGTTATACTTCGGCGACGCTGTTGTCGGCGACGTCGGCGACAGTGTTGAGCGGGTGCTACGCAGTGCCTAGCAGCTCGCGCAACACTGTCGCCGACGTCGCCGAAGTATAGCATATGGCTATCATAGCATCGCGTGCACACTAAACGATCCCTAAGGCCCCGTTTATACTTCATCGCAGCGCGACGCGATAGCCATGCAATGAGGCCAAATTGATCGATCGCGTCGCACACTCAATATGACCACTATACGTGGCGTCGCGTCGCTCGGCGTCGAAGTATGAACAAGCCCTAAAAGGCCCCCAGAGTTCCGCGGCGTTGCCGCTGCCCTATCCTTCATCATAGGGCAGAGACGCAGAGCTCGCCGCCGGCGACGTCCCTGCCCTATCCTTAACCATTGCGGCGAGCGGCGTTGCCGCAGAACTCTGTGAGGGCCTTAAAGGCCCAGCAGACTTCTGCGACGAGCGGCGGGCGGCGAAATCGATGAGTCACGCCGCTCAACGGCGTCTGCCAGCCGGCCAAGGGGAGAGCGCAAACAGTCTCTCCCGGCGCCGCTTAAGCGCTGCCGTCTCGAAAGGTTCAAATCAATTTCGGCAGCGCCGTTCCAGCGGCTGGGCTCGCCGCTGGCGGCGAGCTCTGCGTCCCTGCCCTATGATGAAGGATAGGGCAGCGGCAACGCCGCAGAAGTCTGCGGGGACCTCTATAGGTCCATGCACACTTCTGCGACAGCGCGGCGCAGCCATGATGAAGCATAGGGCCGCGACGGCTGCGTCGCGACACTGCGACACGTGCCGCAGGGAGGGGGCATGCACACTCTTGCGGCTGTCGCGGCGGCTATCGCAGGCGACGCCGCGCTGAGTGTCCCAGGCTGGAATGGCTCAAACCATTCCTCGGGGCGCGGCATCCACGCGGACGTCGGTCCCGTTGCCTGAAACGGTGCTCTAACGCGCCCGCGCCGCGACCGAAGGGATTTCGCGGGGGTAGCCGTCGCCCCACTTGCCGCGCCGCGATGTCGCAGAGGTGTGCATGGGCCTTATGGCCGCGCCGTTCTGCGGCTGAATCATGAATCCCGATTAGCAGAATTTCCTTCTTTCCGTCTATGCAACGCTTCCAGAACGAGGATGGTACCAGCGCACGACGGCATTGCGACTGCTACGAAACAAAACCGCGTCTATAATGGGAAAGTACAAAGAGGGCGTGGTCTACTTCGGTGACGATGACAATTCCTACGATACACGGCTATTCACGGACTATATAAGACACGTGAAAAAGCTGGGCATGTGGGCCGTTGGTGAGTGAAGTGATTCGTTTTTTCTGTGATTGATGTTCTGTATTGTACGGTCTAGGACTTGCTGGCGGGAGTCCTGTAGAATCTCCAGAGGTAGTCAACGGTAGCGTCGTCGGCTATAATGTGAAATGGGGTCCGAAACGGAAGTTCGCAGTGGATATGGCGGGATTTGCAATAAATCTCAAAGTTGTGCTCAAGTAAGTTGTGAACGTAATATCAGTATCTCTGAATAAAAGAATGCTATTATCATTTCAGTACGACGGCTGTCTTCGGGAAGTCGTGTCGTAGTGGCTTCGGTGCCCCAGAGCCATGTCTCTTGGAGGATATGGGATTTGCTCAGGAGGACATCGAGCCGTTCGGGCTAGATGACGAAGACGATGGAGCGGTTTGTACCTTTCTTTACACTACAATACCCACGATAAGGATTGGAAAAGGGCGCGGCAGGCGCGTTATCCCCGCTCTTTTGTTATTTTGCTGTAGCCATCTTGATATTCATCCTCTTTAGAAAACTCACATGTCATCGTGATCCTATTAACGAGATCTACCCAGTGCTTTAAAAACATTTTTCGTTACTCTATTTTTGATCGCTATTTTTTCGAAAGCGCCAGGGGATACTCATTAGCGAGGAGTCCACTAATTGCGCCCAATGGACATTTAAGTGCTCTGACTCAAAGCCAGCGTTATTGACAGTATCGTTTCTTTAGAGAAAATTCTGTAAATTAAAAGTTCATAAGGCGATTGATATAATATTCTACTCTATTTGTTTATTTATTAGGTTGTAACGAATTAAATGGCACTGGCTAGCGCTATTTTTGGCGCGTCTTTACGCGTTTGATCAAGAACAAACCGTAACATGTGGCATATCATTTAGAAGCGCAAACTTTGCTCTATCGGTGAGTATCAAATTTTCTATGTAAAAGTGGGAAAACTTTAGAGTTTTATTGACTTTTTTGACAGTCATGGACAAAAGGGTAATCCGAGGCATTTACTTGTATGAATTCAAGCTGGGCACTACAGCTAAGGAAGGCGGACGAGAAGATCAACGCCGCATTCGGTCAAGGATGTTCCACAATTTGGACGGCGTATCTTTGGCATCAGAAGTTCCGGAATGGAGATGAGAGCTTGGAAGAACATGAAGGTCGTGGGAGGCATAGTGATGTTGATGAGAACAAGCTGAGAGATGTGGTAGAGGAGGATCCACACAAAGGTACCAGGGAGATAGCGAAGGCTCTTGGCGTCAGTCCCAACACAGCTGCCCGGCATCTGAAGGAAATTGGAAAGACCAAAAAGCTGGAAAGATGGGTGCCTTACGAGCTGTCTGAGGAGCAAAGAAACCGACAATATGAGATCTCGTCCGCACTGCTTCTACGGAACGAAACGGACCCATTCATTGATCGCATCGTAACCTGTGACGAGAAATGGATAATGTACGACAACAGGCGACGATCGGCACAGTGGGTGGACAGCGATGAGAGCCCCAAGGTTTTTGCGAAGCCGGGATTGCACCAAAAGAGTGTAATGGTGACAGTATGGTGGTGTTCGCTGGGAATTATTCACCACAGCTTCCTCCCTCCCGGTGAATCCATCACGGCAGAGAAGTACTGCATTGAAATTGAAGAAATGATGAAAAAGTTGAAGGATATCCGGCCGGCCTTGGTAAACCGAAGGCGAGTTCTCCTTCTGCTCGCCCCCATGTAGCACGAATGACGTTGCAGAAATTGAATGAGCTGAGCATTGAAACTCTACCACATCCTCCGCTTTCCCCCGACCTCTCCGCAACAGACTACCATTTCTTCGAGCATCTTGGCGACTTCTTGGTAGGGAAAATATTCAAATACTAACAGGATGCCGAAAGTGCCTTCGAAGATTTCGTCAATTCCAGAACTTCTGATTTTTATGCTATTGGGATAAAAAAGCTTGTGTCACGTTGGCAAGATGTGTAGAATCAGAAGGTTTTTATTTTGATTAATAAACTTGCCTACAAGCCGAGATATTAACCTAATAGGCAGCAACACATTTTTCCTTCATCTACGGTTCACTGGCAAAAAATTGTCTCTATCTGGTCAAATAAATAAAGTGGATTAAAAATATTGTATTATAATCTTTTCAAGATAGGAGACGGTGCAGTCAGATCCAAACTGGGACGCGCCATGTACTCTACTTCGAGATATTGTAGAGATTAAAACTTATATTTCTAACTGCAACCAATTACATTGACTGCTGATGGACAAGTCAATGTTTGACCTTACTAGAGCACTCAACTACTGATTAGCCGACTTCGGAAGAATGAAGTGATTGGCGGGCATGAGCGGCATCCAAACATAAAATCTTGGATTTGCTGCATGCGACAACCGAGGAGGGGGCCCGTTCATCCCCCCAGAATGCGGAGGGGCGGCGCTAATTGCGCGAGGAGCGCCCATCGCGGACGAGTTCATGCGCTCGGCGGGCTGGGGGAACAACGGGACCCCTCCCCTCCCCAGCCCTCACCTGTTACCATCGATGAGATCGTCAGGAGGCCGTACTGCGTTGTATTCTTTCTATTTTTGCCATTTTCATCGTCTGCTTTTTACTCACTTGCTACCTCATGAAGGTTTCCTTGTGATTTTGGCTACAAGGACCCTTCATGGCTCCAGGACCTAACTCCAACGCGACTTCGCGCGCTAGCCGCATGCGACGTCGTGGTGCTGAAGCGCGGACGTGCGCTCGATGACGCATGGTTAGCCGCGGAACACGAAATGCTCTCAGTGTTTAAAGGCCCTCGCACACTTTTGCCGCAACGCGGCAGCCCTATCTCTAAGCATGGGGCAGAGACGCAGAATCGCCGCGCGAGGCAAATCGATATCTATGGCAATCGTGGTGCCGCGCCGCGCGGCGGCGAAAGTATGAACAGGGCTTAAGCTCTCAGACCACATTTCTAGCAGGGAACTTAAGATCCCACAGAATGTGGTAGGCAACAGTCTGCTGTAGGACAGTTGGTCCGAGAATGGCTGATAGTGATCTTTTTCCGCAGTATAGCCATAATCACGGGAAAAATTAAACGAAGAAGTTGTAGATGGTAAATACTGACGCTGGAAACCATCCACATGACCAGGATTCCTGTATAAACTGTCGCTGATCGTCCTGTTGTATCCACATTCATATACCATCTCCAATAAACGTTAAAATAAGGCAAAGGCGTGCCGCATGTCCCTGTAGGAAGCGTTTCTAGAGTCGGAAGCATCGGACCGCGACAACTCGTCCAATTTGTCGCGCACTATGCGCGACGCCAGGGGGGGGGGGGGGGGGTTCGCGCGGCGTTGGAGTTATGTCTGCCCCCGACCCTTCATGATAAGCAAGATGGTACCTTGCCTTCGAATGGGCACTCAATGAGGGAGGGGCCCGTTCTTCCCCCAGCCCGCCGAGCGCGTGAATCGTGCGTGATGGGCGCTCCTCGCGCAATTAGCGCCGCCATTCCGCACGCTGGGGGAAGAACACTACCCCGCCGACAGCCGAGGCGCTACCACCCGCACAGGGAATGGATAATTATGTATACAGATGCACTACAGCCTATTTTGCACTGTTAAAATCTTAAGGGAGACCCCTCTTTGTACTTGGGTTAGACCGCCCATGTACTCAGATATAGGTCTAAAGATGGTATAGCAATAACTAAAACAAATACTTATTTTACCTCTGATATTTTCTACAAGATTAAAAATGGGAGCAATCAATACATGATTAAAGACTTTGGTAACCAGCATAAAGGATTGCGTTGTAATGTCAACTGTACCGTATGTAATATTACTTCATTTAATGACAATGTAATTTCTAGTGTAACAAATTTCAAGATCAACACATTTAAAACGACAACTTCTTCATGTAGCACCAAAAACGTAGTTTACTGCATCACATGTAAAAATTGTAACATACAATACGTAGGCATCACAACAAGATGTCTAAAAGAGAGAATAAGAGAACATATGTATTACATAAATAACAAAAAGAAATTTAATGTTTTATATACTCACTTTCATAACTGTAAGTCTGAATTTGATGTTTGTATTTTAGATTCACTAGACAACAATAAAGACAAAAATATATTACTCAATAAAGAACTTTTCTGGATAAAACTACTCAATACTGCATATCCGCTGGGTCTTAATGATAATATTAAAGGATATGGTAATATAACGAACATTACTAATCCTCTAAAGCATAAAGCTAACCATCCTTACTTCTCATTAAAGATCGTTAAACAGAGAACAAATAGAGGAAAAAAGACAAGAAATAAAAACCAAGACCACAACAAATATACTGAAGTTCTCAACTATCTCAACAGCAATGAAAATAACCTTCACATTATGAACTTTTATAGACTCCTTAAAAGTCTATCAAAAAGAAGTATAATAAAACTGTTGGATTTATGTCTTGATCCACTCTTTTTAAAACATCTTAAACAAAAAGCAAAACTTGTTCTGTATTGCTTACTGTCAACAACCAATTATAGTAACATACAAAATAAAAATAACACTATAAAAAGGATTATTTTAATATAGTAGTACCTTACATACACACTAAATTAGATATAATCAACTTCAATAAAATATTTAATAGCATCTATTCTATCGAATTTATGAAGACTTTACAATCAAATAAATTATCTTTCAGAGTAGTTTACACATACGATCCTCCAATATCAACAAAAATTTTTAATTACAATAAGTTTCTTAAGTCACTAGATAACGATAACATTTCTCATATTTTATCTAATCCTTGTCCATGCGAAGCAATTTATGTAAACGATAAAAAATTTGTCGACAAACATCATAATCATATTATAACAGGTAATTTAGAAATTATTGAAGATACAGCTCTAAAAAAATTACTAAGTAAATGCACGAAATATAGGGTTGGTAAAAAACTAGATAAAGAAAAAATGAAGGTCATATATAACGACGCTATTGACGCTATCATCGAAAAGATCAAAAATAAATATAAATTGAATGCTGACAACATAAATCAAATAAGAAAATATTTTGTTTTACAATATAGAAACAAAGTCAAACCTGTACTAAATAATAATCAAGAAAGAACTGAAGTTATCCCATATAATCAAATAAAATACTACCAAGATCGCTTTGTCTTTTGCCCGCTGGACAAAGCCTCAAACAACTACGGTATAATATGTAAAAAATACTACCTAAAAATAATTATGAAAGAACTGGGAATAGTCATTGATAGAGATAATTTACTCTTCACCACAAAAGATCAAACCGACAAAGTGTATAATTACATACCCAACCTCAACGAATCTGAAATCTTACGCAACCTTTTTAATACAAATAATGGTTTGAGAATTAATAGTGACACCGAAATTCCTATAATCTACTGCCTACCTAAAATGCACAAGTACCCAATAAGTTTCAGATTTATTACAGGCGCATCCAAGAGCAGTATTAAAAACCTTGCCTTACAATTACAATGTATATTCACATTTGTTAAGAAGCATTTCATTAACTACTGTAACATAGTAGCTAACCGATGCAGATCTACGAAGGTATATTGGGCAATTAATAATACAAATATTGCCTACGAAATAAATGCACTACAAGACGACCATTTAAAACTCTATTCGGCGGACTTTAAAGATATGTTTACTAACCTACCTCATAAGACTATCTTAGACAAAATAGCGGTTCTACTCAAAATCTGTTTCAAAAATGCCAATAAAAATTTCATAGCCTCTAATGGATACAAAACATTTTATACTAATGAAACAAATTTGAATTCTCGATACAAAATATTTAATATGCAAGACATTATGCATTATGTTAATTTCTTACCTAAAAATAGCTATGTTGTATTTAGCTCAACGATTTTTAGACAAAATAAAGGCGTTCCTCAAGGAGGTAACTTTAGTCCACTACTAGCAGATATCACAATGTCTATATTAGAATACGAATTCGCTAAATCGTTTGTGGCTAGTAGTAATAATATGTTTATACCATATAGATACATGGATGATCTACTAGTAGTTCATAACTTAAACGAAAAGCATGTAGATGATATTTTAAAACTAGTCTATAAAGATACTCTGGAATTGAAAAAGACGCATATTAATGAACATCACTGCAATTATTTGGACATTACATTAAGAATTATCAATAATAGAATAGAAACTAAAATGTACAATAAAACAGATGACTTTAACTTTAAAGTTCTAAGGTTTCCTCATTATACGTCAGCGATCTCTATAAATATCAAAAAAGCTATAATTCTATCCGAAACGTTAAGAATAGCAAACACTTGTTCTGACCTAGAGTATTTTCTAGAAAAAATTATTGAATTGAAAAATATTTTGAAGCATAACGAATACACAAAAGAGTTCATTATTTCAAACATAATTAAATGTTTATATAAACACAGATTTATATATTATAAGTTCAAATTTCATCAAGTCAAAGACAATCTAAGTGTATTTTTACGTAAAACTTTTGATGAATGAATATGTATCAAAATAAAATAACTTCCAAATTTCATATACTAAGACTACTTTATGACAAAACTAATCTTACCATAAAACGAAAAATGAAAATGAAAATTCCTTAGCAGTGAAGACGATACCGTCTTGTGTTCTTGTTAGTTTTATTGCACTCTGCATTTGACGTTGGTGTGTGTCGAATCACCCTCCTCAATGATACAACCAGTTTTGCCATATTTGAATTATAAATGAAAAGTAATGTAGATATCATTATATCATTATATATAACAGTCGAATGGTATACACTTCCTTATTCACTGCTACGGAGTATGGCGGTGGTCAAATATGGTAAGTGTCGAATGGTATACACTTCCTTATTCACTGCTACGGAGTATGGCGGTGGTCAAATATGGTAAGTCTTTCAATTTTTATATATATATAAAAAGCTGTTCTTGTTATAAATAAAAATAATTGATAAAAGTAATAAAAGTAATAAATAATAAATAATAAAAGAAAATAAATAAAATAGGATTAAATAATAAATAAATAAACTACCCTAATAATAATCAATCTTTGTAATGGTGATTACAATAAATACTATAATAACACATTTTAAGTAGTCACATTGAACTTATAAATCATATTTTATTACCTCTTTCAATTGTACCTCATGGTTTACTTAACTTATCTTTTTACTCCTTATTTATTTTCACTTTCTAATTCTACTTCTCTCAAATGTCTCTAGTTCTTTATCTTTCCTTCTTCACTCTTTCTCATCTTTTTTCATTTGTTCTCTCTTCCATTTTCGCTCTCCTTTCTTTATCTTTCCTTCTTCACTCTTTCTCATCTTTTTTCATTTGTTCTCTCTTCCATTTTCGCTCTCCTATCTCTTTCTTTTATAGACAGATTTTAAAGAAATCTTAACATATACTCCTCTTCTTCACTGAAGAGCCACGGGAGGAGTATAACACAAAGGTTCGTCTGAAGGTAGTGGCGAAACGAACCTTTTTATATGATTATATTTTGTGACATACCATTCTCTTAATTAATTATAATTTTTAAAAATTCTATTATTTTACACCTTTCTTCACTTCTACGAATTTTACATTTTGCTATGTTTATATTAGAAGAGCCCTTTTTTAAAGAGTTACATTACGTGCAACGTCGAGGAAATCCGTTGCTGAACCTGTGGCACGCAATTGATTTGTGCCCACTAGATATCATCGCTGTTCTACGCCAAAGCGCTCCATTCCCTCCTCGCTCCTATATTTCATCGACCGAAATGTATTCCGTACACAGGAAAACCCTCGGACACTCACCTTCTTTTTTACGACAGATATATTAGGTTGTCCCATAAGTTTCCGCCGTTTTTTTTTTTCAACGATTCACTGCAGATTTCGCCGGCGGTCTCTTGCATAGCGTTGCACAGCTTTCAAAAGAGAATGATTTGCTCTGTCAGAAAATGTATTGCATTTTTTTCATCCTGAATTTTGTCAATTTTTAGGTCGTTGAAGTGAAAAGTGAAAAAGTTGCCATCTGCGCAGTTGTTCCCTCCGCTTAGGTTTGGATTTTTGCGCAGTTTTTTTACAGCAGTTGGAAGACAATGTGCTCTACTACAAGAATATGTGTTAGGGCTATTTGCTCATTTGTCCTCTATTGATTTTTAGGTCATCAAATTGGGACGTTCGAAGTAGGATGGTTATTTTTGCCGACAGCTCCTGCTCTGTGGTTGGACTTTTTGAGTTGGTGTTATATGTCATTTGAACTCAAATTTGGGCGAGCATAGGCGAAAAAAACTTCACCGCTGCCCTCCAACGCTCTAAAATGGCTGCTAGGACTAAGGCAGGTTAGGCAGCTGGGAAGTTTTGAGCATTTTGAGCAGCGTAAAGTACCTTAACTGGTTTGCTTGTCTATCCATTTGTAGGCCGTCAGCTCATCGCGTCTTCCCACAGTGGTCGACTAAATTTGGAAAAAATCGTGTCACACAAGGTTAACCTGCATTTTCTCACCGCTATAATTTCGCCTGTTTAGAAGCTACAACGGTGCACTTTTGCGTACTACTAATGCTTTTTACTGCCTACCAAATCCATTAGCCGAAACCGGAACTATTCGAGCTCGACAGAGTTATTGCGCTCCAAACATACCTGCGCGTGCAATTTGCAAGCTGTCTCGTCCACACGATTGATAGGTTCGATTCTGTGTGCATTGTTCACGGCGCACTCCAAAAACGAGCTGGACAGTCTTAGAGCAATTCATGTTTAGGACGGCTGCATATTTCTGATAAAACTCCCCAAACGCTCGCTCGACAGGTTGTCGCGCCCACTCGATTGATTCTGTCGGCCCTATATGCATTGTTCAACTCTACTAAGATTTATATGTCAGAAGATAGAGCTTGAGCTGCTAAGTTTAAATATATCTTCATTTTCAGAAGTACATGATTTTTGAAGAAGTTTTTCGAGAAGGCCGCTTTGGACCGTTCCAAAGCGGCCTGTGTTAACCCGCGCGGTTTTTCCGGCCAGGCACCAAAAGACGTGTCCGGTACTGTATTCACCTCTTCGCGAGAACAAAGAACAATGTTGCTCGACGCTCAAAACAACTTTGAAACAACTTTTTCTGGAGGAATTTTTTCCTGCTCATATACTGTACCTTAACCAATTTATAGATGATGTAATTTCTTGGTTTAGTTTTGCCAACAAAGGTTGGCAAAACTATTATAACAGCGAAGTGCAAACGAGAAGTGCCTTACAGAAACACTTTAAACAGAGTGCTTAGGTCTTTCGTTACCCGATTATGTACTTTTCCTGGCAGTAGTTTGGAGAGTCTGAAAAGGGGTGAAGCTAATGATATTTTAGCTACGCGAAGTGTATGTGTGGCACACTCAAACAAGGCAAGGATCCCGCTTTTCGAACAAAGCCAAGCTGAACTCCTTCTACTTTGAGTATGTGAACCGATTTTAACGTGAGCATCAACAGCGTCTGCGTTGCTGCTCCACACTTTTTGAGGAACGCTAGAGAGCATTTCGTTTGGAATGAATATCAGTTACTAAACAGTTTTTTTCATGCCTTAGTTGACTGCTTCGTGCTTGGCAAAGGTCACTTCCAAACATCACCGCAGCTAGTGATTGGTTTTGTTTGACATTTCGAAGACTATTTTTGCACGAAAAATTCCAAGCAACTGAATTTTATGTGTTATACTTTCTGAGTTCACTAACCTCTACTCAGCGAACGATTACCTTGACATAGCATGACATAACTTAGAAATTGTTTCTCCGCTCCTCAGCTGCCTCGAATCCTTCCATTAATGTTAGCGGTAGAGCTCCATTGCTGGGCCTTCTCCTCATATATTCTGACAAGGACAGCCTCCTAATTGGCGGTGAGCTTTTGCGATGCAATTTTTACAGGATGTAGGGTCCTGTATGGGGAGTCCAAAATCATAGTTACTTCTTTCGGAATGCTCTTCTATGATGGAAAAAACGTGTGGACGCGTGAGCGCGAAGTTCATGACGCCCTGCTGCCACGCAGTCCAATATTGTCGGTTGGCGTATTTGCAGTGTTGTAGCTTCACAGTAGCGTGGTTGTAGGTTCGATTCCCCTTGCACTGGTAATTTTGCATTTTGCGGTTCCTCGTCAGTGGGACTCTTTATCCGCATTTCCAACACATTTTTGAACAAAAACACGGCAACAAATGTCGTTTACGTTCATCGAGCTATTTGAAAGTGGAAAGGTGAGAATTTTTGACTTCCAGGTTAGGCAAGTAAAAAACGGATCCCAGATTCGTGATCAGCATCCCAAATAACCGCAACGTACAAAGTTTGGGGGATATTGGTGCTTCTGACTCACACTCGGGCCTGGGCCTAGAAAGGTTTTTGCACCTCGGTCTTCATGGTCAAACAAGGGTGGTCATTGAGGTGTGAAGCCATCCGAGGTAGAAACTTGTTGAATACGATAAGCGGTGGAGGGCTACACAGAAGTGAAATGTCGGTGCTACTACGTCCTTTTTTGAACGGGTGGAGTAGATAGAAGCGGAGATGTTCAGCTTGTGAGCTGTGTATATCGCTTACATGCTTTTTCTTCCACAATCTTCCGTCATTGTGGAAGAAGGTTGGTACATCACTACATAGCTTTTCTTACTAGTTGGTTAGTAAGTCTCTGTCTCCATCCATGTAAAGAATATAATAGAATTTGCTATCTACAGCACCTCATCTTGAAACGTAACGTAAACGACATTTGTTTCCGTGTTTTTGTTCGAAAATGTGTTGGAAATGCGGATGGTGTGTCGCACTGATTATACATCGCAAAATGTAAAAGCAGCAGCACAAGGGGGATCGATCCCACGGCCATGCACCTGTGAAGCTACAACACTACCACTACGCCAACCGACCACTTTGGACTGGGTGGCAGCAGGGCGTGATGAACTTCGCGCCCACGCGTTCACACGGTTTTTTCGACCAGAGAAGAGCATTCTGAAAAAAGTAACTATGGTTCTGAATTCCCGACACGGAACCCTACATCCTCTAAAAATTGCATTGCAAAAGCTCACCGCCAGTTTGGAGGCTCTCCTTGTTAGTCCGCAGTTGCTGACACGACGCCGCCTTTCTTGCGTCTTTCTTTTTTCCTTCCTTTTTAGTAAAAAAATTAGTTAGCGACCAACGATGTCACTTTAGTCGTGACAGTTTGACTATTCTTTTTAACTACTATATCGATCGTTATACTGATAGTGAAAGTATGTCGTATGTGTAGTTATAATCTGTTTAGGGCTTTGAAATCCAATGTTCCTGAGGTCTACATACGTGGTTTCAAAACCTATGTGCGACCCATTGTAGAAAGTGGGACATCGGTATTCAATCCAACGAAGAAGAAAGATATAGATCTTTTAGAAAGCGTTCAAAACAGCTTCACCAGGAAGCTTATGATGAGGTGCTTCTCAGTGGATTATTGCTCCATTCCTAACGGTGCTCAAAGGACTACGCTCTTTGGCCTTTCTTCCTTGAGAAAAAGAAGAAAAATCGCTGATCTTATCATGATGTATAAAATTCTCGCAAATAAGGTGTCCGTTGACCCGAGAAAGTGCTTTGATGGTATTCTGACAAAAACTATGAGAGGTAAGTTGAAACTTCTAGTCTCAGTGGCCAAATCGCAACTGAAGTCAGACTTCTTAACCTATCGAACCCTCAAAGAATTCAACCTGCTGCTGGGCAAATACGATGATTTAGAGAGACTCTCCGCCCAGGCCTGTAGAAGATTTATCCGATGTTAAATACTACGGTGTGCTGCTAGATTCTTTGCTTGTAATAGTTTCTTACATGGCTGATGGTTACATTCACCCCGTTTCATGTTGTCTCCTTTTTGTGTTTCCTCACAATTTGTTTGCTAGACAGTTGTCTGTGCCTTAAACAAATAAATAAATAAATGTCGGTTTATGTGTGCATGCTCTTCGTAGGATGGATATGAGTTCATAGTTGATTGTTTTTAGCAGCATTCACTAACCATGAGAATGTGGAATGTAACTAAGAATTTTTTTGTTTGTTTCGTAATGTGCAAAAGCTCGAATCACGGTCAACTTTGATGCATTTCAGGAACGGGAGGTACTAGTGTGGCACACGAAGACGATGCAACCCAAGTTCGGAAAAGACATTATCGACATGAACGGATTTTCTGCTGAAATCTAAGCTGCTACTAGCTGGTTTATTAGACTCGTCAGTACTATGGGCTACGAATATAGGGAACGAGCACACTGAGCGAGGCTTATCGCCATAATGTTGCGATTATGGCTTTACACTCTGAAGTACTTTTCATAGTACTGCGAACTGCTTACATATGACCTTGTGAAAGAATCAGATATGATTTTTTAGAGCTAAAATTGCTGATTTATGCTGTTGCATTAAGCGCAGAGTAACTCACCCCATAATTTACTGCTTACCTTGATGAGGCTTTAAAGGTTACCTTGCGTTCATTGGTCATGCTCATCTTCCTTGTGATAGTACCACTTTATAAAATACCGGTCTTAGTAATTTCGTAGATGTGATTTGAGCTATTGCCCCTAAGCGTCATGGCGGGTTTTTTTCTCTTCGCCTTCCACCAACAGCCCCGGTGAATCAGGAGCCACCATAAGAGGCATTTCGGCGCTCCTCCTCGCTTTATAATTGTTACAGCATACGGGTGCATGCGTTATTTACGCTTTGTTGAGACCGTTGTCATGCATGTTCGCCCGTTTCCTATTTTTCAATACCATTTTAACATTTATGAATTAAAATTACTAATTGCTTTCTCATGTGAATTTACGCATGTCTCACTTCATCAACTATGTATGTCCTTATGAATGTTTACACAGTAACTCTTAATGTTGTTAGAGTAAGTGAATAAAATGAGTTTCTGTACCGATGTGAGCCTTTTGTACTGACTCCATTATCAAGTTGTTGAAAATCTGTTTAGTGTTTCCAAAGAGAAAAATGGGATAATGTTTCAATACTCTATATTGAACGCTGTTGGAAAACGCAATCGCCTTCGCTTAGAACGTCTTCAAATGGATAAATGGATAAAGGACGACGTTATTCAATCGCTTTTGGAATGCGCCAGCGCATTCTACTTCTACGAGATGTAGTGAAGGCGGTATGAATGCGTATTTGGCCTTACAATGACTTGCGGTGGCCAGCCGATGAACAAGTCAACGCTTTATCCTTCCCAGACACGTCTGGAACCAATTCACCGACCCCGTAGGGATAGAAGGCTTGGTTGGCCTGGGCGGGAAACCCGAACCAGGAACCTGGTGTCGGGTGCACGCGACTCGGCGCCTCCTCCGACTGCGCTACACGCGCCCCTTCAAATGGAATGGAGTTAAAATGCGATACCGGTGACCGTGTGCTCATCGGTAATACCTTTTTACGCCCCTTTAGTCCAAGGGAAATCGTGGCAGTATAGCAGGAGGAGAGGCCGGCCGTTGCTTTTATCACCGTGACGCAAGGTTCTTGGCTCGGGTTTCCTGCCCAGGTGAACCAAGCCTGCCATCGCTCCGGCTTAGGTGAATTAGTACCATAGTTGACCGGAAAGGATAAAGCACTAACATGTCAATCGGGTGGCTACTGGAAAGAGGCCACTGCAAATTCTATAGGCCAAACACATATTCAAGTTTTCTCCACGACATAGCGTAGAATTGAAGTGTGCAGCAGGTCCCAAGCGGCATTGATTAACACCGTATTTCTCTGTTTTATTCTTTACAAGTGCTCCGACCGCCTGCCGGCGTTTCTCGCACTTAAGCGCTTCGCGCGACTTTGCAGCATCATTGACCTATGGAAGGTAGTTTTTTGTAAAACTTGAAATTCGCTAGCATCTAGGACCTGGTGCGCACTTTATCGGCATCAGGCCGTTCACCACTTCGGTACCTTCATCATAGACATTCTCTCCGGACTGGCCAGTAAGGTCATTGGTTTGTGCTGCGCAGTACTTCTGTCCCTTAGGTCGCTCCTCCGCAACCGTTCTCATGCTCAACAGCTTGCGTTTCCAGATATCGTTGACATGTCTTCCGAAGCCATGCTCCCCCTTAATCGTTTATTCTCACTAGATCTAATTGCTGGTTCGCGTTTACTGGTCTTCCCTGCCCCTCTATAGTCCCCACCTTCCTGGTCTCAACTCCCGGCCCACTTCTTTGCCTCCACTATTGACTCCCTACGGGTCTCTCCTTACTGGTTTCTATACATTGGATCCGATCGAAAATCTTCGGATAATTGGATGATTCGGATAATGGCGATTTTGCGGACCCCGGATTTTTGGATGATTCGGATAATGGCGATTTTGCGGACCCCGGATTTTTGGATGATTCGGATAAGGGCGATTTTGCGGACCCCGGATTTTTGGATGATTCGGATAAGAGCGATTTCGCGGACCCCGGATTTTTGGATGATTTGGATAAGGGCGATTTTGCGGACCCCGGATTTTTGGATGATTCGGATAAGAGCGATTTCGCGGACCCCGGATTTTTGGATGATTCGGATAAGGGCGATTTTGCGGAGACCGGATTTCGGATATCCGACTCATTAAGGCAAGATGCAGTTTATCAGAATTCTACCGTTCTTTGAAGAGGAATCCATCCTTCAATAACAGCAGCAGTGCGTGTATCGAAAGACTCACTTTTCGTCAAGGAAGGAAACATCAAAGAGCTGGACCATTCCAATCAGGGATGGGCGAACATTCCGTTTCCATGTTTCGAATTTCGGTTTCCGGCCGTTTTTAGTCCTTCCGTTCCGCTCCGTGTTCCACTCTTTTTTGGGCCGGAAGAAGGAAATAGTGACTCTCGCTCACTGGTTGCTTGCTTTGCACTGCCTTCATTCACCTCTTGAGCATAATCTAAAGGCTGAAGAAAGAGATTAACTATACGTTTGTGATTGTGTTCCTTTCAAAGCGATGGTGCATCCTGATGTCGAAACAGTAACCAAATTGGATTCTTTTTCTGTTCTTGAAAAGATGTACTATCGAATAGCGTAGGTCCACAAAGGTTCCATGAGTGTTTGTATAAAGGATCCATCTCCTTATCCGGAGCAGCTTATCTTTTTCCCTAGTAATCGTAGGTGTGGCCAAGAGCACCAAATCTAGATCCGTGTTCTCTAAACACTCTCAGGCTGCCAACAATGCGCTCCATAGGGACATTGGATCTATCCTAGTCGAAGGAGGGCATGTGGTGTCTTGTCTCTCCAATCCCCTCCTCCGAGTTTGTTTCAGAGCTTCAGCTGCTGCCAAATGATACAGTGGTACCCATGCGAACTCAGAGCGTGGGTGTCGTGTCGTGAGTACTGAATGCAACTGTAGCCTTAACTCCGCTCCCTCCTAATTGGGATAGACCTGGAACATTCAATAAGACCGGTTAAGTGCTATGAGTGGCGAAATCTCTGACATCTTACTCGTCAGCTGGGTTGATTGCGTTTAAAATACTTTTTTCCTATCTACAGAGAGATTTTGCATAAACTTCGATTTGTTACACTAGTAATGTTTGAAAATTCATCTTAGTAATAATACGAATACAAGGATTTTTTATTGTTATATGTTGCTGAAAAGGAGTCGCATACTGCCTTGCCCGCTATTCAAATTCGGTAACGGCAACTCAATTATTACTACCATTACGGATATATGTATGTTTATGAAAAATTAGACGAATTAAAGAGTTTTGAATCATTTCCGTTTCGGCGTTTCGTATTTCGGTTTCCGCCCATTTTGAGCTCTTCCGTTTCGTATTCCGTCTTCCGCTTTTCTTCAAAAAATTCCCTCACATCCCTGATTCCAAGATGAATTATTCTAAGATCCGAGCTTTCTAAAATGCCATTATCCTTCATAGGAAGGCAGGTGAATGTCGAACATCAGAAATGGTCTAACACAGTTCATCAAGTGGTAGACACACAAGTGTTGAATAACAGTTTTAATTTCATGCAGCACAAAGTGCTGTATGGAGCTGTTCTACATGGTGACCCCCTCGACCCAATTTGCGCCGAATGCTATACAATGTGAAACAGCGAAGTGCCGATCAGAGGGCGTGCGTAATCCCTTCTCTCCCTCAGTCCCCGTCCTTGCTCCCCCGGCAGCACAACATGGAATTTGAAGGAAAAGGTGCCAAGATCGACGTGACGCTCAGCAGCGTGCTAACTGTATTCAACGTCACTACGACACTACTTTACAGTGGGGCGCGAAATCGGATGACTCAGCAGCGTGCCCGCCAAATTCGTTTTGAATGCACATTTATTCGAGATGCGCGATTTCAAAATGGAGCGAGGAAATTGAGCGGGTTATCCGAAATTATCCGATTTTATCCGAATCATCCAGGGTCCGGATAACTGGATGATTCGGATAATGGCAATTTCGCGGACCACGGATTTTTGGATGATTCGGATAAGGGCGATTTTGCGGGTACCGGATTTTTGGATGATTCGGATAAGGGTGATTTTGAAGACCCCGGATTTTTGGATGATTCGGATAAGGGCAATTTCACGGTGGCCGGATAATTGGATGATTCGGATCGGAATATCCGAATCGGATATCCGAAAATGATTCATTCGGATCCAATGTATACTGGTTTCCTCGTCCTGGCCCCTCCTCCATGTTGTTCCTTTCCTTCCTGGTCGCTCTCCTGGTCCACCATAGAGGTCCCCTTACTGGCCTTCTCTACCACCCCCTAGTGGTCCTCCCATGCTCACGGCAGACGTCGGTGACACGTATTCAGAATCAGCACGCTTGTTCCGCGACATAGGGGTCCATTTTCTGGATCCAGAAGCTCGGCAGCGCGCGCAGTCGCCGCTGTGTCAAGCATGAAGAGGCTATGCATATGGCAGATTCCTTGCTCTCCGTATGAAATCTCTTACGGCTCAATTCTTGTTGTTCCCCCGTCCTGGTTCCTGCATATGGCAGATTCCTTGCTCTCCGTATGAAATCTCTTACGGCTCAATTATTGTTGTTCCCCGTCCAGGTTCCGTGGCCAGGTCCCTTCTTCCAGGTAGATTCCTTCCCCCCCCCCCCTCGGGATCCTCCTTACTACTCTATCTCAAGTAAATAGCCCTCCCACGCTCACGATTCGACGACGGCGAGCGAACGCCCATTGCGCGACATCGGTGTCACATCTTCTAAATCCGGTCTCCCTTACTGCTAATGGATCCCTTTGCTGATCCTACTTACTGCCCATCCCCCTTGTTGGTAACTTCCTACTGGTCCCTCCTTATTGCCTAAACACTTCTTGGTGCCACCTCCTAGCCTGCTTCATTGTTCCCCCTATCGACCCCCATCCTGATGCCTCCTCCGGGTTGCTCGCTCCTGATCATTGGCGGTTCTCCAACCTCGAAGACCCCTTCTACTCTTACCCCTCTAGTGCTTTTCTCATGCTAATGGCACGAGGTCAGCTTCTGAATCTGGACGCTTAGAAACGCGCGTAGCTGCGGTAGTGTTAAGCAGTGAAGGGCTGCGCTTGCCCTGCTGCAGCAACATCCCACGTTCAATAGCAAATTTTGCCCGCGCTGTGGATGATGGGGCGTATCTCACTCAGGTCAGATCACTCGACCGCCCCCGCTGTGGATGGTGCGACGTATCTTACTTAGGTTAGATCACTCAGACGTCGTCTAACTAAATTATAGTGGTACATAGATAATAACGTTGATTTATTCAGGTTGTACGAGGTGCATTCCACAAGCATTTCCATCAAATGTCACGTACAAAGCGTTTTATATTTAAGTTCTTTATTTGACGCAAAATAAAACACAACATTGATGCGCAGAGTTGCCCTGGTGAAGTTGTTCGTTCGAATAGCTGGCCTTACTGTGCTTGCTGAACCTGATGTTGAAAGCGGAAACACTTCTTGATTTCTGCACATCCCACACCACACCAGCTGTGCAAACTCCCAATTCCACCACGACTTCCGAAAAATAAAATCAAACTACTTTACGAGTACGATAACATGTGTTACACAATTTGGGCCTAAAATGCAGCTACTATACAGCTCTAAACCGATTCAGCCTACGCTTCGGATTCTCCGAAATGGGAGGGCAATCCTAACTTGGCTGCTACGGCGCGGCGCTTCAGGGCGATGGGTGCTTTATGAATCGGCGAATGCGATCTGCAAATGCACCACTCTATTGTGCTGTTTCGAAAACTTCCTGCTCTTTGGCGTATTAATTGATCCAAGATTGTTAGCAAGCTGTTTACTGTCTTTTGGTGGACTCACTTTCTTCAAAGCCTAAAAAGTTTAGTCATAGGCAAACACTATCGCTGAAACAAATCCACAAACCACGATAAATTTCAGCGATTCGAAAGAGGGAAAATTTTTACCCATTCCTCCATTGATTTAGTAAAGGTAGACTATTGGAATGCACTACTTTTTTCATTTCTTCTTACTCTCCCTCTCAATTTTACAACATTTTCATTTTTCGCTGTTATCATTGTTTTTACAATGTCAGTCATTGCTCTTTTTATCCACTGATGTTCAGGAATTTCACTCTTACGAATAGTAAGATGAAATGGCAGTGACAGCCCCGACATTCATAAGACGAGCGGATACCATACATGATAGAAATGGTAACCTGCAATCCCAGTTGGTGGTGGCAGCTCTTCAACGGTTTCCCGACATAACGAAACACAATGGGCAAGAAAATATATAAATAATAAACTACGCCAACTTGTTTGCCCAAATAGCCCCAGTTTCCCTGTTCCTAGTCAACGGGGACCTAAAAAGGACCATACTCAGTGCAATTCTGGTAAGCTGCTATTAGCTGCTTTAACGCTCTCAGAGCATAAGGGAGGACCCTACACTAGATTTGCTCCGAGAGCGTTTAAACAGCTAATCATTTAAGAAGCTAAAACAGATAACATCGATGAAATAAAAATAGGGCAAGACACCGTCAAGCAAAGCAATGTACTTCACGTCCTAATCGTTTGCTAGTGTCCCGACCTAGCTCACAATTCTCATTTGCTCGCATGTTTTCTGCGTTATTTATTTTGATTCCGTTAATACAATGGGTTTCTAAGGCATAAGTAAGTGTAATATATTTTTATATTGAACATAATCAGTTCTGATGAAATCGTTTAACCACCACCAACCATCACGGGCTATCAACCAAACTGTTCCAACAAACGCTCTTGCAATTCTTTCCTTGATGATAAAATGCCGTTGATCAATTCTTTCAACTCGGGTGGCCTCACCACTCCTATCAAAATGAGCTTAAAAGAGCTAGTTATAAAATGCGATAAAAGTGGAAAATAATTCCCTGCTAAAAGCTCTCAAATTTGCCCAGTGCGGTATTGGTCACATGATCGAAGCTGACAAATCGAAACTGTATGCTATGATGCTATGTTTCTAAACATATAGGTGGCCCTATGATTGGTTGTCGTAGGGCGTCGATGTATGAGTTATTATATGTTATGGTTTGTATGAGGCATGCGGTTCAAAAGCCGCCAACAAATTGGCGAGCGCGGAAAAAAATGCATGCAAGGCGACAGATTTCTTCGAACTGTTCACTTTTTGTCCATCGCTGTATTGTGCGGTTGCTCATTGTACGCTCGTATTTCCGATCTCATCATTTCAGTTCTCCTAGTTCGTTCGACTGTTGGGGATAAACCGTTGGTGAACTCGTGTTCGACTGACCCTGCGGTTGTACAGGAATATTACTGGAGTTCAGATATAACTTACGATCAGCGCTTCAGACAGAGAAGGGATTACATGATTTATGGAATGACTGCATAATATTGTAAATGCATAAACCAAACGATAGGGCTCGATCTCCTGAGCTCAAATATACTCTTGGTTTTTCAAATGGATGAATTTTTGGCGAGTTATAGCAAAAAGACGCAAAAACCGCAAAAATGCGATTTTTTCGGCGTCTATTCAAAAGACGAGCCCGGTACTGTACATTAGCTAAGGATTTAAATTCATCGGTGAAACAGCTACTGTGTTCCAAATTTGAGATATTAAGCCTTGATAAGGGAAAACAAGTCACTCTAAGCAACTGCTCGTGGTTTGCACACGGCAAGTCACTCTAACGACGTTGCCTTTATGATCACGTTCAAGATCCTGGCAGAAGAGACACATACCGACGCATGCAAAGCTATAAAGGATTTCATAGTCCAGCCATTCCACAGATTAAGACCAAGAATCCGAGTCGCAATCGAAAGATGCTTGCGGTCATATAATCCGCGAGCTTACCCCTTATATTAACCTTGTTTTCTTCTGCTTCTGTGCCAGCGAGGTTGGTAGGTGGAAAAGTTTATTCTAGGCCTGACGTTTCGACCGTTTCGTCGTCTTCAGAGGCCTAAAGATAGCTCAAAGTTTTTCTATTTGAAACCTTCCCGATCAAACGCCCCCACCCCCCCCCCCCACCCGTCAAACTCAACAAATGCTGAAGATGAACTCACACGACTTTCCACCACTGAGTGTAGCAATCGCTGCAACTCTTTCTTAGCAGAGCAGTAGCGAATGAGACTCACTAGAACGCCATCTCACTCCTGGAGCCGGATTCATCAACGACTTACGTAGCTTTAACGGAGAATCGTAACCTTATCAAGCGATATGGTGAGGGATAAGCCGCGTTATCTGAGCTTTTAACGCGGCTTATCGCTCACCACATCGCTTGACAAGCTTACAATTCTCCGTTAAAGTTACGTAAGTCGTTGATGAATCCGGCCCCTGGTCGTTGAGCTCGCAGAGCGGTGCGAGTGGGAGCAGATCGCTGGTGATAGACAGACACTCATTTCTGTTGTTCATACAGCTGATAACGATGCCGAGATTTCAAAATGAGTGAACATGGAGAGTTGTTTTTATTTTTTCATCGTATGTCATCTTCTTCTCGGCAGTTACCGGGCGTAACCTGCTCTTTCACTAGGTGCTTCTTAACACGAACGCAGAGGGTAAGAGCTATTTCGCAGATGTATGAATTTCCAATGCCATTGCACAATGTTATTTAGATAGGCCCAGAAATATTATGCAACTTCCTTTCTTACTAGGAAAGGGTTTCGACCTCCCATGGAACTTCAAGTTGAGACCAGGACCATTAGAAAGAGCTCGGAATGCTGATTACGAATATGGGTGTCAAAATTGCAAAATGAAACTCCTGAGCGAGTTATGGCCTGCCGAAATCGGGGGCCTCACCACATGCTGGCTGTGCGACGCCCAGGGCACAATAGTGGTGAGTCATCGGGACTCCGTAAGAGGAGCGAGCCAGCTGCGGCGGTGGCCGTGTATGGTAGTTTCCCGGCTATTTAATCACACTCGTGTCATAATTCAGAACAAAAGGTCATTTCGAAGATAAATTCTGATTTGCAAAACAACCGCCAGCGACGGGAACCGAACCAACGACGTCGCACACAACGAGCGTGAGCACTACCATGCGCCACCGCCGCAACTGGCTGGGAACTCTTAAGGCCCCCACAGAGTTCTGCGGCAACGCCGCTCGCCGCAATGGTTAAGGATAGGGCAGGGACGCCGCCGGCGGCGAGCTCTGCGTCTCTCCCTATGATGAAGGATAGGGCAGCGGCAACGCCGCAGAACTCTGGGGGGCCTTTTACGGTGTCCCGATGACTCACCACTCTCACGTCCTGGGCGCCGCACAGCCTGCATGAGGTAAAGCCCCCGATATCGTCAGGCCATAACTCGCTAAGGAGTTTCACTATGCAAATTTGACACCCATACTCGTAATCAGTATTCCGAGCTCTTTCTAATGATCCTGGTCTCAACTTGAAGTTCCATGGAAGGTCGAAACCCTTCCCTAGTTAGTAAAGGCCAGATCGTGCAGTTGTGCAAATTTGATCACGTAGCCGATTACGCATTAGGCAGCTTTCGGATTTGGCATGTGTATATCTACCACTTTGGCCGCGTTTTTTACTTCATCGTCCTAACACACTTTCTAACAGATGAGTGATACCTTCCAAAATGAAAGAAATGTTGGATAGAATTCTGTCATCAAAAAGGAATTACAAGAGACTTTGATGGATCCTTCTCTCGATAGCCAAAGAAGTGAAGTAATTTTTACACCTGTATTTTCCTCTCATATTCTGTCTGTGGGCGCGTGTAGCGCAGTCGGAGGAGGCGCGACTGTCGCGTGCACCCGATACCAGGTTCCTGGTTCAGATTTCCCGCCCAGGCCCACCAAGCCTTCCATCCCTCCGGGGTCGGTGAATTGGTACCAGACATGTCTGGGAAGGATAAAGCGCTGACTTGTTCATCGGCTGGCCACCGCAAGTCATTGTGTGGCCAAATATTACGCATTCATGTCGCCTCCACGACATAGAAGTAGAATGCGCAGGCGCATCCCAGAAAGGATTGAGTAACGCCGTCCTTTATCCTTACTTTATTCTGTCTGTTGGGCTGTCGCTATCTCTCATTGGTAGAAATATTACTGTTAAGAGGGTCTTTGAAATTTCGCAAAGCTTCGTAACAATGATTGACCGAGTGGTCACTGCTTAGGTCTTCTTCCGACTTTATAGATTCTAAAGAAGGCGAACTTGACGAAACGTCAGCAACTGAAGCCCGCTAGCAATCTTGGATCTGTAATCTGTAGTCATTGCTCCAGTGAACAAGTCAATTTTGCTTAAGGAAGAGGTTCGTCGATGGTCAAATCAGGCAGTCAAATCGGAAACGTCTTTTCTTACCTGACTGGACGCCTGAATATCTCATCATTGCTGGAGGTTTCTTCGCTGCTGCCGCTGCTTAGGGCTAAGGAATCGTCCACGCTCGAGCTATGATCTCCCGACGAGACGCCGGAGTCCTCAGATTCATCGTCCTCGTCGTCGTCTTCATCATATGATTCGGCTTCTTCATCACCTTTATCGGCAACCACTCGAATCGCCCGTCTTTTGCCCTCCTCTGCGCGATCCATTCTGTCGCCTCCGCCCATCTCTTCGCAGTGCCTATCCTCAGACTCACTAAAAAGAAAATGGTAAGAACTTTTTCAGTAACTGATACCAATTTTAATGGTAGACACACCTAGAGAGGCCTGATGAATCAGTGCTATATACTGATACGCTGGAGTCGCTCTCCACTTCAGCAGGGTCTAGCTCGACTGTCGTGTCTGAGAGGTAGCCATCTAATATGGGCTCTGAGTGCAGAAGTGAGTCGTACACAGTGGGCAGCAGGTCTGGTCGCTCTTCGTTCAGTCTAAAGAGAAATGGTTTGGTTTGAAAGACTAGGTCCAAACTAGGCAAAGAAAATGGTTGGCGTGACGTCCTAATTTCAGCAGTGAACACCCACTTACATCCACTTTTAAGGCGGTGGTGCTAGTTTTTGACATTTGACAACTACTCGTTTTCGGATATCTGGCTCCATGTAAAGGTTGTGGTATGAAGTACGTAAAAAGAACGATGCATGCTTTAAACAGACGTCGTCTTAAACGAGCATGTGCGAGCTTTGCTACTCCCGTGTTCTTGCTCCACCAGCAGATTTTCGCGACATTACACCTCTCACCTGACATAGGTTTGGTGAGCTTTAACTTTTATATTCGTATTTGCAATCTTTCATACTTCCGAACTTCTTTTTTGATTTAAAAAAATTGAAAACTTTGGAAAAGCGTGGCAGCCCGATCTCAACGAACCAAAAATTTGTAATTTTTCATATTGTGTATGCTTTGGGTTTTTTCCATTTTTCGAAATTAAGAAAATGTCAAAGAGTACTTTCTCGACACAACTACCATAAGAAACCACCAACACAAACTGCTGTCTGACTTCAAAAATCTTAACTTTTGATGTCACTTGTGACTAGGCACTCAACAATGTGCGTTAGAGGGGATCATTCTATCGTTAAAAACTTTATCTCAACTACCATCGGTTGCTATTTATGTTAGGTTATAACGAATTAAATGGCACTGGCTCGCGCCATTTTTTGGCGCGTCTTTACGCGTTTGATCAAGAACAAACCGTAACATGTGGCACATCATTTAGAAGCGCAAACTTTGCTCTACCGGAGAGTACCAAATTTTCTATGTAAAAGTGGGAAAACTTTAGAGTTTTATTGACTTTTTTGCAGATGGACAAAAGGGTAATCCGAGGCATTTACTTGTATGAATTCGAGCTGGGCACTACAGCTAAGGAGGCGGACGAGAAGATCAACGCCGCATTCGATCAAGGATGTTCCACAATACGGACGGCGTATCGTTGGTATCAGAAGTTCCGGAATGGAGATGAGAGCTTGGAAGAACATGAAGGTCGTGGGAGGCATAGTGACGTTGATGAGGACAAACTGAGAGATGTGGTAGAGGAGGATCCACCAAAGGTAGCAGGGAGATAGCGAAGGTTCTTGGCGTCAGTCACAACACAGCTGCCCGGCATCTGAAGGAAATTGGAAAGACCAAAAAGCTGGAAAGATGGGTGCCTCACGAGCTGTCTGAGGAGCAAAGAAACCGACGATATGAGATCTCGTCCGCACTGCTTCTACGGAACGAAACGGACCCATTCCTTGATCGCATCGTAACCTGTGACGAGAAATGGATAATGTACGACAACAGGCGACGATCGGCACAGTGGGTGGACAGCGATGAGAGCCCCAAGGTTGTTGCGAAGCCAGAATTGCACCAAAAGAAAGTAATGGTGAGTATGGTGGTGTTCACTGGGAATTATTCACCACAGCTTCCTCCCTCCCGGTGAATCCATCACGGCAGAGGAGTGCTGCATTGAAATTGAAGAAATGATGAAAAAGTTGAGGGATATCCGGCCGGCCTTGGTAAACCGAAGGCGAGTTCTCCTTCTGCACGACAATGCTCGCCCCCATGTAGCACGAATGACGTTGCAGAAATTGAATGAGCTGAGCATTGAAACTCTACCACATTCTCCGTTTTCTCCCGACCTCTCCCCAACAGGCTACCATTTCTTCAAGCATCTTGGCGACTTCTTGGTAGGGAAAATATTCAAATACCAACAGGATGCCGAAAGTGCCTTCGAAGATTTCGTCAATTCCAGAACTTCTGATTTTTATGCTACTGGGATAAAAAGCTTGTGTCACGTTGGCAAAGATGTGTAGAATCAGAAGGTTTTTATTTCGATTAAAAAACTTGCCTACAAGCCGAGATATTAACTGTTTAAATTTACAGTGGTTCAGTGCCATTTATTTCGTTACAACCTAATAGCTACCATAATGTTTAGCAATTACAAGTTACAATTCGAAGTTCTAAGAATTTCGCTTGTTATAACTAGCAATTGAGGGCAGTTAGGAATTTATTCTCTTTGCGTATGTGTGTTAACTTCTAAAACGTTCTAAATACCCATGAGAAGTGTGTAGGTAACCGTATTTTTATGTGTAGGCCTTTGTTTGCATGTAGGCGTAGATTTTGGCATTGTTTGTGTAGCTAGGATTCGTTACTGTAGCACTGTTCTCCTATTGGATAGAGGACACTAATAAATTCTCTGTGAATAACCGTTCAAACACACTATAATACTGGCATCGTGGAGCAAAAATGGTGAGAGGATAGTGGCAAGGCGCCGGACTTAGACACGGACAAATGAGTGGTGTTCTGCAGACTGGTCTACAACTTCAACATAGTTGAGCTTAAGCTCAGCCCCTGAGGGGAACAAATAGATCTTTTCGCAGGCTAAAGCGCTTGCAGTGAAGCAACCGAACCCCGAGTTCAACCTTAGCGATGAGCAGACAAAAGCGTTGAGGCGTATCGGGTGCGTTACGTTAGGTGTCTCCCACTACTGTTGAAGGCGGAGTGAAGCGCTCGATTGCTGTAGGCTGGCCGGGTGCGGTGCCGGCCTCGGAGGAGATTTCACGACAACGTGAGACAAATTCAGTAGACCGCGTACTCCTGCCGTGGAGCAGATGTCGTAGGATGATGTTTCTGAGGTTAAAAGGACAAAACGGAAAAAGGGACAAAACATCAAGCTTATTCCTATTCTACATTTCCTTAGTCTCCGAGAGCTTCAAAGGTATCACTCAGGCTATATTCCCTTTTCAACTCTTCCTATGTGCTTTCTTTTATTTGTTTTGTAGTTTGTTAGTTTACTGGCGTGTGGATGTGGCTAACTTGATCTTCACTGCCCTCGTGGAAGTGTACAATAAAGTAAACCAGGAGTCACTCAGCGTCTCAAAGCAAAGAAAAAACTTTAAAATACGACAGCTAGAAGATCAAAAAGTAAGCAGTGCACAAAAATGACTCATTCACCACCCCCGACAGAAAGTAGTCTGCTTTGTTCATTCGTTATACTTCGTCCAAGCCGAACTCATCAACCCGCCAAGCTACCGTAATCGGGGGCGGAGCCGGCAACGGCGGCATGCTACAGTAACTCAGGGAGACACCTAACGAATGAACCCGATATTTTCCGCCGTAGGGCTCTGATTAAGGACTTTAGCCGTTTTTTGCCTCGCTTTCTCTTTGCATGGTATTCATATGCTTTGGAGCGTTGACTGGCACCTGGGGAGGGTCGCCTTGTAATACACTTTAGCGAAGGCAATAAAGATTGGATATATGCACATGGTAGTAAAGACTTTTCCTTTACGCTTGTGCATCTAACCTTGAGCGAAGTCTTGAGATTATTAGTCTTTCTCGTTTTTCCTAGTCAGTTTGAGCTCACGAGTCCGACGTGGTCCCAATCAACAAAGGTAGTAATCGCGGTTCATGACTATGAATATGTGCTGTCAGTGTTATTCGAATCAAACCAAGTACTTCATTCAATATTGACGCTAAATGAGTTCCAAACACAGCACAGAGCTGCTCCTCGAAGTGAGCTAGACAATGAGAGTGTTATTGAGAATGAGAACATTACTGGAGTAGAACTCAGCTAAAGGGAGTCGACTCATCGAGCGAATTACCGTCCAAGAAATGACCCCTTCAAAGTGTGCAGTGCGCGCTCTGTTCAACTCGCCTCATCTCGTAGGGAAATCTCGTCCGCGCCGGGCGCGGCATCCGGCCAGCCTACTGTAGTCGAGCGCGTCCCTCCGTCTTCTACAGTAGTGGACGACACCTAACGTAACGCATCCGAATATCACTAGCATTCATACTGTCAGTAATTTTATTTGTTTGGACCGACATTGTCGTGAGTTAGGTTCCCGGTAGCAGTGTTACTGTTTTCCAACAAGAGGTAATAGTGCTATCTAATGGCAAAACGTCAGTTATGTTGTTGGGGAACGTCTGGTTGGTATTGTTGTATGTTTTATGACGTTGGCGACAACTCACTAGGGAAGGGTTCTAACCTCCCATGGAACTTAAAGTTGAGACCAGGATTGTTAGAAAGAGCTCGGAACGCTGATTATGAATATGGGCGGTAAAATTGCAAAATAAAAATCCTGAGCGAGTTATGGCCTTAAATTGGGGATCTCACCACAGGCTGGCTGGGAGACACACCTCGCGCGAGAGGGCTGAGTCATCAGGGGTCCATAAGAAGGGTTCGCCAGCTGCGGCTGTGGCGCAGGGGTAGTGCTCCATCTCGTCGCGTGCGACGTCATTGGTTCGGCTCCCGTTGGGGCCAGTTTTTTTGCAAATCACAATTTATCTTCGAATTTGTTCTTAATTATGACACTGCTTGGTTATATAGCCAGGAAAACTACTACACACGTTTGTAAAAATGCTTGAAGCCAAAAAACTGCTATGGTGACATTTTTATTTACTATTTTGCAAAAACAGAGTCTAAGTCATATATTGAATAACTAGAGGTGTTTCTAACAACCTTGGCATTCATGGAACAAGGCAAAAAATGTGCGAAGCAGAAGGGCAAGTAGAATGTATGATGAGGGGGCCCAAAATGTCGTTGATCTACTGCTTTTTATTCCACTATGTCCTTTTCACCAGCAAAGGTGGTGCCCATTCTTCTCGCTGAATTTGGGGTGCCAGAGGACAACGATGCACCAAAGGGAGAAGAAGATCGCTTGAAGGTTCGCAGCTATTCTACGTGAAGGTGCTGCAGCTTCAGTTGATGTGGAAACGGATGAAAACTGGGATCAGATGTGTATACTGATGACGAGTCCGATTGGGATCATTGCGATGACGAGGGCGAAGAAAACTCGAGCACCAGCTATGAGAATGTTATTCACTTTGACACCAATATTCATGCCGGGCTTACATTGCTTATTCAACCTCTAGACGTCTTTTTCTTCGGCCCGATGGAAAACGTTATGAAACGGGTTAGGTCGTTTGACATGATAAATAGTGTGGATTACGACATGACCCGAAGAGATAAATTATTTGCAAAAAGATATATTTCCTCCTCCCAAAGAGATTTGGTCAAAAAAACAGCATCAACGGGAACCAAACCGTGACGTAGCACCTGATGAGCGGGGGCACTCCCCCCAAGCCTCCGCTACAGCTGGCGTTCTTAGGCTTTTGTTATACTCCCGCGGGAGCATCCGCGGAAGGGCGGGAATCACGCCGGGCTCCCTGAGCTGGCCAATCGCCGCGCCCCGTCACGCCCGCCGTCCGCGGATCGCCGCCGGCAGACGACGAGAGGGCTGTTATGCTCCCGCCCGCGGGACGGCAGCCGTAGTTCCACGGAATCCAGCGCCAAAAACGCGCTCCAAAACGCTAGCCGCCCCGGCACGACGACGACCGTCCTATGTTATGCTCCCGCGGGAGCATAACATAGGCCTACGGAGCCTTGATGACTCACTACTCTCGCGTCAGGTGCGTCGCACAGCCAGCCTGTGGTGAAGCCCCCGATTTCGGCAGGCCATTGCTCGCTCAGGAATTTCATTTTGCAAACTTGACGCCAATGTTCGTAATCAGCATTCCGAGTTCTTTCTAATGATCCTGGTCTTAACTTTAAGTTCCATAGGAGGTCGGGACCCTTTCCTAGTCAGTAGTGTATAATTCTTGCAGGCTTGGCGAGCCTGTTAGGACAGCAAAGGTTTGTCAATAAACATAGAAAAACCTCAATTAACAATCGATGTATGAACAGTTGTTGTTGTTTATACCGTTCGAGGAAAATACGGGTGAATCCAGGACGCTCCTTGAGAATTGTTGGATAGACGTGAATAAGGTTCACTGGAGAGCAGAAGTTCTGTGTGACAGCAACCGTGTTGTCCTCATTAATCACCACGTGCCACCAACCTGAAATCTTAGAAACCTCTTCGCAATTCTTCCGACTCGTTGGAAAGGGGTACAAATGTGCTTACCACAGGGCACGAACAGCGTCTCTCCGGGATTCTGTCGGCACTCCAGCACAGGATACTTGTCGAATGGCCAGTCTCCATCTCGTATGCGTTTGTAGACCGTAGAGAACCATGTCACCGCCTCCTTCGGATGAATGCCACGCTGCCCCTTTGGAATGTGTACCAGCTCACTTGGAGCATCCGGATGAATAAACACCCATCTGAACTGAACCACTTAGCTTGCGTGACGTTACCGTCGGCTGAACCTACCTCTTATGCCCTTGTATCAGCGCATTCCAAGCGCTTGTACCCAAAGGGTCAATATGAATGTTGGTGCCGGAACGGGCTGGTCCAATCACAATCCATCTAAACTTTGAGATCACTGGATACCTTGAAGACGTAACCATTGACAGTGCCACATTGTCTCAGGTTTTAGTTGATCCATTCGATGAGAATACTACTGACATTTATTAACTACTCTACGGTTTCCTCAGCAAAAGTATAAAAAAGCAGTTGTTTATTCGAGAAAAATCCATGTGCTACCGGTACGGTGGACGCTTCGTGTGCGTTCCAAGCAACTCGAACAGGTCATCTTCAAAAAATCGAGGCACATGGTAGTCGTTCAGCATATCTGCACTTCTCTTGCGCTGAAAGTGCATTGGAATGAGAGAAAATGTCAGCGCTCACCAAACATTACCAAACCCTGAACAGAACATTTCTGCCCAAATAGAAATTTAACCCACCGTCCCGAAATCCGGGTCGAAAATGTAGAGTGGGCTGTCGTCCTCGTTTTCCCTCATATACTCGGCAAAGTACTTGAACTTCAAGTACACCGGCTTCTCTCCCGGTCCTTCGCCACATTTGAAGAATGCATTCGCATATTTGCGTGAAAGATTCTAAACAAGATAACTAAATCTTGCTTTTCCTCGGTGTACTTTGCTAAGAAAATCTCTCTTCAGTATTTCATGCTTATGGCGTCTACCACCCTCGCCATAAGAAGCACTTTGATGCAGTCTTGTTACTTGGGCTAGCTTTCTAACAAAAAGAGTCATAATGCTTACTAAGGCCTATGGCATACCACCAGCGACGAGTCCGGCGACTGCACTGCCAACGGACAAGTAATCGACTATTCGTGTTGGGACCTGTCAGAAACAATTGGGAGAGAGCGCGCGCTTGCCGGTTGTCGCTGCCACGTCGGCACTGCGTGTCGTTGGAGAGGGGGCATACCGCCAGCGACCGGTCGTCGCTGCCCTTTGCACGGCGGCCAGCTGTCACCCGACCGTTTGCATCACGCATGCACGCACGCAAGCGTCACTAACCGCGCTCTAACGCCAACTCTCGCCCCCGCCCAACACCGTCGCTGCTCTCGTCGCTGAACTCCAGCGCTTTCTCGTCGCTCCGCTCCTATCGTCGCCGGCCTCGTCGCCGGTGACATGCCATAGGCCTAAGGTGGCGCTTGGAGCGCAGTCGCAGGAGGCGCCGGCTGTCACCTGCACCCGATACCAGGTTCCTGGTTCGGATTTTCCGCCCACGCCAACCAAGCCTTCCATCCCTCCAGGATCGGTAGACAGGTTCATCTGGGAAGGATGAAGCGCTGACTTGAACATTGGCTGGACACCGCAAGTCATTGTATGGCCAAATACGCATTCAACACGCCTTCACGACATCCCGTAGAAGTAGAATGCGTGGCGCATCCCAAAGAGGATTGAATAATGTCTCCTTTATCCTTTTATTTTATTAATGCTTATTAATACAATGCGCCAGAGGTTTTGGGACATAGAAGTTTTGTTGCTGTATGATAGGAGACATGCCCAGAGGCCTAGCGCAGGAGCTGGGCAGGAGGAAACGAGCTGCTTTCAAGAGCGCCGAAGAAGCCTTGAAGAAGATGTATAACGTTCGTTTCCGTGACCACCTATTCCACTTCATTGTTCATCCTGCCCTAACATACGTCCTAGAGGCCCTAGCCATACGAAAGCAGCATGAACACGCCGTCAGCATACCTCAGCGTGTAATAGAGAAGACGATGCTCGAAGTGACACGACTCACGAAAGGGAGACTAGGCCTCCAGGGTTCCAAGCTTCGTCAACGTTGGAAGATCGAGACGCTGTTGAGTGAATTCGTCGAAAATTAGGTTGGCCGGCCACGAATAATGCGCTTCGCAGACCCGCTGGACGAGAGCCGTAACCGACTGGATTTCGCGGGATGTCAAGAGAATACTAGAACGCCCAGCAACGCTTTGGTCGGATTTCTTCGTGAAACCCATAAACGAACGCTATTACTGCTCTTCGTTACCCTTGAGCAAGGAGGATTCATTGAAGCACTCCGGCACGAGGCAGGGACGAATAATAGTTTTTGCTCCTTCTTACCTTCGGGTTATCCATGTACAATAAGACAAATAAATAAATCCGGCAGCCAGGTTGGCGCAGTTCGCTTAGGGAATTGCTAAGGCTAGTAGAACCAGATCGGAATAGATGCTTGGACAAAACGTTGTAGAATGCATCAAATTGGTGCACGCGGGTTGATGCGCAGGTTTGCGGGATACCGTAGCGTGCGCCTGCTGCCGATGCGTCGTGGCCCGCGTCGACGTATTTTGACGTCGACGTACGGCGACCCTACTGGCAAGCGGATCGTGGCGCAGTGGGTAGCGGGGTTGCTTATACGGGCGAGCTTGGGGCTTGGTTCTCCTGCGTTGCACCATTTTTGCCCCGCATCCTGGAGTCCCTTACCTCCAGCTGCGGACTCCCCCTGAGCGAAGAAAGCAGTTCCCACACACAAGCATGATTTTACCATACGGGCACAAAATTTACACCGTAACATTATCGCTTATCTTCCCGGTCAATGGTATTCGCAAAGGCATCAAGAACTCATTCTCCACGTCGGCATTGCACTGGGCGGTTGTGTTAGCCACATCGCTCCGATATCACTCTTTGCCATCAACGAATTACTAACTTTAATGGAGAATTGTAAGCGAAAAGCTCAGAGAACGCGGCTTATCGCTCACCATATCGCCTAATTAGTCGCGTTATCTGAGCTTTTCACTTACAATTTTCCGTTAAAGTTACGTAAGTCGTTGATGAATCCGGCCCCTGGTGGCAAGTGTTCAGCGGACATTTTTGGTAAAATGGTAGCCGAACAACGGAAAAATGAACTGTTGTGGCTATCGGGGGAGTGAGCTTCCAGTCAACGCAGAGAACAACACATCGGAACCTAACAGGAGCAACATTCGCGACGGAACGACCGCACGTACGAAGGAACGGCATGAAATAAACGCATGAACGCCTAAAAATATTACGGTGTAGAAACTGTGCCCGTACGGTAGAATCATTTCTATTTCGCACACGAGCAGCCTGGATCACACCCACCCTAACCCAGCTGTGGACTCCCTCCCCCTAAGCGACAAAAAGCTTAAATAGAGCGCTCATATTGATGCAACCGTGCTCAAATGCCAAAGTTGCGCCCCGACGCAAAGCAAAAAATCTATCGCGATCTGATTTTAGCAGCTATAGATCCACTCGTTAGCTTATTTCGATGTGCTATTGCTTACTTATTGCATTTATCTTTTTGTCGCATTAATATGACGCACCCCTTCATGTGTCACCTCATCGCGGTGAAGGGTGAACATCACTTTGTGATGGCTAACGGCACAAACGGTCACGCAGTGCGCGACGCTTTGTCGTGTATGGGCGGATCTCCTGTATCCCTTGCCAAGAACATGTGAGTAACCAGACCACCGCTATGGCTCAAACAACTAAACCCGTGCCCAGTCCTCCGCGCGCCGGAGGTGGACTTCTACGACGTCGGTTGCATCCACCTCCGGCGAGGGGCCATCTAATACTAAACTATCAGGACGTCATTGGAATCGGACTACCGGAAACTCCCTCCCACCACGGCACGGAAACTGCCTATTCGTCTGCACTTATAACTGTCGCTCGATCGCATCCGAGCTGGATCTTCGGACACTGCTTTACAGAAGCCGCAACATCAAATACGACGTTATCGCCCTGCAGGAAACGAAAGGCAGAACAGAAACCATAGGAAGGACCGACCACAACGAGCTTCTCATTATCGGAGCAAAGGTGGACAGGAAGAATATTGGCGGAGTTGGATTTCTCATCAATTCGACAGTGCACCACCTAGTAGACTCTTACAAGATCATCAGTCCGCGAGTAGCTGTTCTTCGTCTGGAAACCAAATATCAAGGAACCATGTTCATCATAAATGGATATGCTCTAACATCTGCGGCCACAGGTGAAGAAGAGGAGGAATTCTACAAGCTGTTCGAAAGGACTGTCAACGACGAGAAGAGCTACTACAAAGTTGTCGTTGGGGACTTTAACGCTATCGTCGGTACGAATGATCACGACGAGTGTAGGCTAGGACCACATGGAACTTCCTCAAGGAACGAAAACGGAGAGCGCCTGATAGACTTGCTATCCGCGTGCCGTCTCTACCATGGAAATTCTATGTTTAAGAAGCCTTCAAACGGACGATGGACCTGGGAAAGCCCAAATGGAGAAACACGTTCGGAGATCGACCATGTTCTTACAAACAGACGCTGGAGTCTGTTCGACGTCTCCGTGCTGCCTTCATTTGAGACCGGCTCGGATCACCGTCTTGTCCGTGCGAAGCTGACTCTCAAAAAGAGGATGTTCAAGCGTGACACTCATAAACCGGCACCGGTGAGGATCCCCACATTCAAGTCTGAGGAGTTGGAATATACAATAAAGTCGTATGATTGGAATCTTCTTGAAGATCCATCGGACGACTACGACCTTCTCTCCAAAGGACTGTTGAAATGTGCTAGCAGCTCTTGCGGAGCCACATCACCGTCTGCTTCAAGACTCAACGCACATGCGATTAAACTCTTGGAGCAAAGAAGAGCTGTTAAACTGGATCCTAATGCTTCCCATCTGGAAAAAGTCACCATCTCGAAGGCCTGTCGAATTGCAGTGAAGGAGTCCATTCAAGCCTACAGAAGATTGAAGCTGTTAGAAGCCGCTGGGAAAGGTTCAAGCATAAAGCGCTGCAAACGAGATCTTTGCGATCAGAAGGCAATAATGTCAGCCCTTGTGGAGAAAGATGGAACAACGCAAACGTCTCGAAGAGCGATGGAGGCCATCGTTCAAGAATTCTACACAGATCTGTTCCGTTCTTCCATCACTGTCCCGAAATGCTTGATGCCACCAGCTGAGGAAGTACCTCCCATTCTGGAATCAGAAGTTGCTCATGCCATCAGAAGGATGAAGCCGGGCACTGCTCTCGGACCGGACGGCATTTCTGCTGATCTCCTTCGTTCGGGTGGCAGTGCCCTCTGCTCACTTCTTGCCAAGCACTTCAACCACTACCTTCGACTTGGTAGGATTCCGGACTCATGGAAGGAGTCGAAAACAGTTTTGATCGTCAAAAAAGGTCAGCAGGAGGATATCAACAACTATCGACCCATCAGTCTTCTCTCGGTTGTGTACAAGATCTTCACCAAGATACTGCCTAACCGCATGGAGCGTTGCTTGGATGAATATCAACCAGTGGACCAAGCAGGGTTTCGCAAGGATTTCTGCTGCATGGACCACATTCAGACTGTCTCACAGCTCGTCGAGAGGAGCCGCGAATACCACCTCCCACTTGTCCTTGTCTTCGTGGATTACCGGAAAGCGTTCGACTCTGTGGAAATCAACGCCGTTTTGAACGCACTTGTGCACGCTGGTATACCATCGCCCTACATCCGACTTCTCGACGAATGCTTCTCGAACACATCGACTACCATCCAGCTGTTCGATCGAAAGCTTAAAATTCCTATCGGGAAAGGAGTACGGCAGGGAGACACGATTTCTCCCAAGCTATTCACAGCGGCACTCCAGGATGCCATGAAAGACTTGAACTGGGAAGACAAAGGCTACCTTGTCGACGGTAAACGGATCAGCAACCTTCGCTTCGCCGACGATATTGTTCTCATCTCTACCAGCACGGCAGAAGTCGAGGAAATGCTGAACGAGCTCAATGTGGCAGGTATGGAGATTGGATTGGACATGAATATGTCCAAAACGCAATTTATGGTCAACCAGTGGTGCGACACGGGACTCGTAAGGTTAAATGGAGTCGCTCCACAACAGGTCGACTCCTACGTCTATCTGGGAAGAGAGCTGAACATGGATAACGACCTCGCTCCTGAAATCACCCGCACGAGACGCGCAGCATGGGCAGCCTTCAGTTCGATTCGAAAAGTTACCGATCAGGTCAAGGATCCCGGCCTCAGATCCTCGATATTCAACGCCTCTGTAGTGCCTGCGATGTGTTACGCGACGGAAACCTGGACCGACAACAAGACAATCGCCAGAGCGATGCAAACTACGCATCGTGCACTGGAGAGATGTCTTCTAAGGACAAGCCTTCGTCAGCAATGGCAAGAAGGCCTACGAAGCTCAGAGCTACGGGAGAAGTCGCAATTAGCAGACCCGCTGCAGTACATGAAGAAGTCCAAATATCGCTGGGCCGGACACCTGCTTCGACGAAAGGACGATAGATGGAGTCTCTGTGTCACAGAATGGCTCCCGAGAGACCATAAGAGACCACTGGGACGACCGCCAACGCGATGGGCAGACTCATTCTCAAGATCTTTCAAAGAGCGGAGTCTGCCTCACTGGACGCAAGCAGCCAGAGATCGAGCGGTCTGGAAGAGTTGTGGTCCCCGCTGAGAAGACCTCCAGCCGACAAAAGGACCATCAAAGTATCAAAGTAAGTAAGTAATATGACGCGACTCCTTCCAATTAGGAGTGCACCTCATAGAATTTTACACTGTCCTAACGGTAGCTCACCACCGCATCCGTAAGATAGAGAACTAGACTAGAAAATTTCATCGATAGCCATTAGAACTAACCACTTGCTCCGCTGGCAATATGCCAGCTCCTGCTGGAGTACCACGCAAACTTGCACATCAATCCGTGCCGAGACTGCTTTCGTCGCTGAGGGGGACATCGGAGATGGGTTGTGCGCTCTTCGAGCGCACAACTCGGCTAGGGAAGGGACTCCAGGGTGTAGTGCGTCCAAGGTGCTCGAACTGCTCCCGTCTCCCAGTGCTCTCCTGTAGCGGCGGTGGAAGAGCCGCGATCCGCCACCGACCGCTCAACGATCCTCCTCCATATCTACTGACCATGGTGTCGGTGGATATCGAAAATGGCCACGTCGATATGACGCGATATCAGGAGAATCTGGTTAGGTCTAAGTAAGACCAATTTCATCGTTCTAGGAGTGACTCCAACCCGTATCGCACGGAGGGGTGGCCAATTTTTATGACTCGACGTAGCGTCCGTAGAATGTTGTCGACAGAAATGCTAACGTGCCTTAACAGTCCAGTTCTCACGAGCTTTCCAATTATCCGTCAGGCCAGTGATTACGCATGGAAGTCGAGGATGTTCAAATTTCTCTCTAAATTCCTTCAGCGACATTGTTTTTCCATCCACTCTGACCATCTTGTCGTCTATTGGTGGCAGCTTGAACGTCTTCGCGAGGTTTTTCACCTCCCAGCCAACCTTTTTCAGCTCTGAATGACGTTATTTTTTAGGAGCATCCGAGCTGTATGCACCCTACAAGATCTATTCTACTACCTGGGCGGTCCTTCTTTTGCACGGCTTCAACACGGCGCTCACATCTGCTGTAGAGTACACGATATCCAGCGCCGTAAACTGCCTTCTGAAACCACACGCATCCGCAGGTATTGCAGTTGTAATTCTTTGAAAAAACTCACTTTAATCTTTTTAGCCACATCATTGAGGTCTCTGAACAATGCTGCCGACTTTACGTAAGACCATGCATCTGGCGCCACAGGTTGAGAGAGCTCCATAGTTAAGAATGAACTTCACCGTATAGCATTCAATTCAGCATCGTATCAGTTCAACACGTTTTAGCACAGGCCCACAATCTTAGCAGATTTAGTTCTACTCCTACAAGGGCGACCACGTCTATGATAACGCTGATACGATTAAGGTGAAAATGCTCCAATAGTAAGGTTCATTTTGCAATATGGCCCGTCAACTACCAGAAGTAACCAGCGTGTGGTCCTACCTGACCTCGACAAGTTTCGTCAGAGATGTTAGCGAAGCGGCTTATTTAATAAAGGTGAGCGACAGTAGGTGCCCAGACAGTGGAACTATCGATACTGACATGAGCTGTGAGTTCTAGTGGCCAGAAAACGTACGAGCACTGACTAGTCTTTGAAATGCGAATCGAAGACCCTTAACTGTGAGTGTAGGCCACCAAAATCCATTCAAGTCGGCGATGGGCAGTCACAGAACCCGCTTGACAAGGGTCAAAAATTGTATCACCTGTATCACCTGTCGTCCCGTTGATCATCGACTTGCTCGATCGGGCGCCAGCAGCGTCTCCATTTGTCCCTCTCGCGTGCCAGAGTGCTCCAATGGATCCTCCTCTCTCGAGGGACACGAAGAACGTCATATCTGTCGTTCAGGGCTTCCACGAAGAAGTCCGACCAACGCCTTGGTGGGCGCCCTGGTGTTCTTTTGACATCCCACGAAATCCAGTCGGCAACGGCTCTCGTCCAGCGATTGTCTGCGAAGCGCATTACGTGGCCGGCCCACCTAATTTTCGACAACTTGGCCCACGCGACAGCGTCTCTGATCTTCGAACGTCGGCGAAGCTCGGAACTCCGGAGGCCTTCTCTCACTTGCGTGAGTCGTGTCACTCCGAGCATCGTCCTCTCAATTCCACGCTACGCTGATCGCGTGTTCATCCTGCTTTCGTGTAGCCCAGGTCTCTGAGGCGTATGATAGGGCAGGAAGAACGGTAGAGTCGAATAGGTGGGCACGGAGTCTGACGTTCTTCGTCTTCTTCGCGACTTCTTCGACGCTCTTGAAAGCTTCCCAAGCCGCTCGTTTCCTCCTGCTCAGCTCCGGCGCTAGGTCGTTGGCCATATTGACTTGCGACCCAGATACACGTAGCTGGAGCATTCAGAGATGTTCGTTCCGTTGAGCGAGAATGGGGCATTAGAAACTTGTCCGTTCCTCATGAACATATACTAAAATTTTAGCATATGTTGATTCCTGAACATATACTAAAATTGGAACATATACTAAAAATTGGAACAATATGAAACTTTTACTCCAATAAATTGTTCCCATTGTCAATGTAAGAAATTTTGACGCAGGAACAATATGAAACAGCGGCAAAAAGCTAGAAAAATGCTTCAAATGCAATTTATTAGTGTCGGTGAGGTGAGTGCCACCAGTGTACTCTCAGTGTAGGAGGGAACCACATGATCTTCAACTTGACCTACCACCTCGATCAATATTCTCGCCTCTGTTATGCTTATAAAGTCGCGCGGTTATAACAAGCTGCTGCCGCCAACACTGACTCTCCAATGACTGCTAACCCTCGAGTGGTCATTCTCGTATTGACACTGAAGTGCGGATCTCCACTGGATGCTGTCCCTTCGAGAGACGAGATGAGGCTGGCGGCAAGGATAGCAGGTATCCTACAGGATTTCGAACTGCGACAGTTGGAAATCGACGAAGTGGAGAAGTTGGAGGTAGTGGAAGAAGAGAACCAAGAGTTTCAACCAGAAGAGGATTGTGCCGGAGTCACGACACCACTAACCAGTGAAGGCAGTATCACGTTTTCGGGAGTACAGATTGTTTCGGAGGAAAAGGTTTGGCTATACTAAAATAGTTATACTATACAAGTTTGAAAACTGGGAAAGTGGACCGTACCGCGATTCCAGGCTTAGGCTGCAGAACCCTCCTACACTGTGAGTACACTGGTGGCACTCACCGACACTAATAAATTGCATTTGAAGCATTTTTCTGGCATTCTGCCGCTGTTTCATGTTGTTCCTGTGCCAAAATTTCTTACATTGACAAAAAGAACAATTTATTGGAGTAAAAGTTTCATGCAAAATCGAATTTGGCATATTTCGGACATTGCTGGTGAATCACGAGATGTCGACAAATAATAAGTAGGAGGGAACCATATGATCTTCAACTTGAACTACCAAACATCTTACCGTATCAAACTCCAAAAACAAGTTCAGATATGGAAATCTCTATGGAAATCCGATACTATGGTAAAAGTGCAAAAACACTGCGTAGCATGGGAACCGAACCCTAGACCTCACGAACATGAGGCGCGCTCTCTACCACTGCCCACCCAGCCCACGACACCGGGATCTTGCGCTACCGTGAGCAGCTCGCTCTGCGGACCCTTAACCATTACACCCTCGTACTCGTTTGCCTCAAGGATTCGGCAAAAACAAAACATGTTCTGCTACTATTTGGAGGACGGGGATTCTCCCTACTCGGTCTTGCCGTTCCGGCGTAGTGTTCAGACAGTTCCCTTGTGATAGTAAGGGGACTTCAAGGGTGGGGAGGCGACAGCGACCTGGAAGAAGGGAGTTAATAGGGGACTCGGTGGGGGTCAATGGGGGACTCGTTACGAGGGTACCCGTAAGGGAGATCCCTTGCGCGGATTTCGAAGATGTGACAGAGGTCGCGCAATGGGCGTGCTGTCGCTGTCGCCGGGCCATGAGCGTGGGAGGATAACTCAATGGGGCATAGCAGTAAGGGAGACCACGAGGGGATGAGGAGGTAGGGAGGACCAGGAGAGCTACCATGAAAGAGGGATCTGTAGGTGGAACCAGGACCGGGAACCAGCAATAAAGCTGTAAGGGGAATTATTATGGGGAGCAAGAATTGTACCATGTTCGCAGCCTCTTTCTGCTTGACACAGCGCAAATGCGCGCTTTTGACCTTTTGGATTTAGAGGACGTGCCCCCTACGTCGCGAAAAAAGCGTGTGGGTTCAGAAGAGGTGTCACCAACGTCGTTCGGTGTGCGTCCGGATTCAGAATTCAACTTGGTATGCTGCAGCAGCAGAGGAAGCGCAGCGTCGCCCTGCTTGGCAAGGCGGCAACTGAGAGTGTTTCTGAGCGTCCGCATTCAGAAATCATGTCGCGCAACGGGCATCTATTGGGTTGATCAAAAAGTCTTGCAACACTAACTCAACAATATTACAATACAATACAATATAATACAATATACAAAAGCTCCACGATATATTCCCTACCCAAGTTTAAGATCCTGATCCATCATTCAGGCAGCCTTTCTATTCCTTTCCGCCAGAATTTCGAGGGCTGTGAGGAAAAGAACTCAGAAACTTCCGTTTCCAGTTGACGTTGATCATCGAACTCTCTACCTCGAACATTCTGCTTCACAGCTGTGAAAAGGTGGTAGGCAGAAGGAGCGAGGTCTGGAGAGTACGGTGGATGGGGCAGAACTTCCCAGCCTAGCTCCTCGATTTTCTCGCGACTCACTTTTGCAACATGAGCAGGCGCGTTGTCGTGCAGCAGGTAGACATTTTCCTGTTCTGACGAGGCCTTATATGTATAGTATGCTTGAGGAAGCTTCGAGAATGTGCTGTGACGTCACCACACAAGATCAATACTGTAAGAGTTTTAACAAATTTAACAGGCAGCAGCGTGAAGTGTTGCGAGACTTTTTGATCAACCTAATAGAACAGGAAGGCGGGTCGGCTTCGCTGGAGGATCGTCAAATACAGGAGGCGTGTCATACAAAAAGTCATGCAATAAGCGTCTGAATTCAAAAGAAATGTCACCGACGTTGAGTAGCGAGCATCTGGTTTCGAAGGGCGTGACAACGGTGACCTGTAACTGGTGCCTGTTGAGCATGAGAACGGCTGTGGAGCAGCCTGAGGGACAGAAGTACTGTGCAGCACAAACCAGTGACTTTACTGGACGGTACGGAAAGAATCTAGATGTTAGCGGATTTCAGGTCTTACAAAAAAAAAATGCGTTCTGTAGGTTAGCGGCCTTGCATGCTCGCGCGAAGCATGCAACTGTGAGACACGCCGTTAGGCGTGTAGGTCCACTTGTTGTGCTAGAATAGTGAGCTCTAGTATGAAAGAAACAAGAAAAATATCTTGCTCCTAAGGTTGTTACGTGGTTGTTAAATGGCTTTACTGGCCCGAACATGGAAGAAAAATGCATCGCCATAAGGGTGCACCCCCCATAGCTGTATTACGCCGCAGTTTCCCAGAGGCCACGTCCATTTTTGTTTCCTTTGCTTCTCTATGGCGTATGTAGAGCAGTAGGAGGCTGTTGTGTGCCCCGATCCCAGGGTTCATGTTGGGAATTTTCTTCCACAGGCTTTTAAGACTCGTCTCTAGGATCGGCGAGTTGGCATCAGATTTGTGTGGGAAGTACAAAACACTGGCCTGCCCATCGCACAGCCACCACAAATCATTGTATGGACCAAATAGACATTAAAGTTGTTTCCGTGACGTCCAATATAGGTAGCATACGCGGACCTGGCACACTCCAAAGTGAATTAAAATTAACAGCCTACTTTATGCTTTATATTTAAACCAGTGAGGGAAAATCGGTATATGTCGCGTAGGTGAGCAGCATTGGTACATGGGAACGCTTAAACAAATCAGACCGCATTGAATGGGCATGCCATTCAGAGAGGACATGAACAGTTGGTACCCGAAAGGGCTGGCCTGTGTTCGGCCTGTGCTCTGTGTGGTTACTACTGGCTCGCGCGCTCCTACCTACCAATGCTGCTCACCTATGCGACATGTACCGGAAAATCTAGCGCAATGCTGGTTTAGGGGTGTAGGGTTTTTTTTTCAAAAATTGTAAGGTATGCTTATTATAAGTACATATAAAAACATCCTTTCCCGGAAGTGATCTATGAACTGAGGAAGCTAGATGTAACTGGACACACATGTGCTTCCTACCCAGGGGAATATCCACTGAGTACTTGGTGACCACCCCACCACACGCGGGCCCTATCTCCGTCTCATCTCGGGCCCACCTATGCACCTAGCCCTCTTTATTTTCCCTCCCGCCCGCATTCATTAACCATTTATAAAAAATGGGAACAAAAGTTAAGAAGGAACGAAAAATTCCTACGCAGTGTTCCAAGAATGAATTTTTTTCTCGTTGTACAGCGGCTTCGCGACAACTCGCCCACGCGAATTCCGCGAAGGCGAATATCGTGGCTAGAGCGGTGAGCTTGTCATCGCGGTGTGTGTTCGATCGGACGGATGAGCTTCCAATATCTACCTATGGCAAACTGTGTAGCGGGTGAGCGCTGATCGGTCCCACGAGGTGTGGACGTTGCGTTCGATCAAACGGCGCCGGTGGTGTAAAGGCGTAGAGCATTCCCGCCTGGTAAGAGGGAGGTACGGGTTCGAGTCCCTCCTGACGCTATAAGTTTTGATCGCAACAAAACATCGCTATAACAGCTTACAATCTGTGTAGCGTTTTGGTTTCAATTTTGCGGGTGTTTTTTCACTTTTGGCTGAACTAAGATGCCCTCTGTCGCATCCTAGGTGGACCAGTTGTAGTCCTCCAACCCGTACTTCACCGAATACCATTTTCTCAGAAGTCGATTGGAGAGACATGGGACCGACTGCTTCACACAAGGGTTGAGCGACGAGTAGCAGCAGCTCACAAAAAGGATCGACCAGGTCTGGTGTAATGCATATTTTCAGTTCTCTACTACTGCTACGACAATGAGCTTTAACAGAAAACCGAGATAGGTGGAGGTGCCAGAGCAGTTAGTACCACAATTAACATGATCAAAAAAACGTATAATATTGAGCGGAATATCGGTCTTCATCCTCAGCAAGGGTCCGGCCTAATCACAGCTTGACAACGAGGCACGCACTTGATCATTCGCACTTCATCGCATGTTGCCGGTAGGACACTGAAGATAATGTACGAGTAGCGTTTAGGATTCTGATTAACCTTTTTCAGTTTATTTATGTGGTCGTCGTTGAATTGGCGTAAAAATAATAAGTGCAGACAAGATTCTAGAAGCACTAGCACCTTCGTTTAATGCTTTATGAATTGCAAGGGCCGGATTCGTCAACGACTTACGTAACTTTAACGGAGAATAGTAAACGAAAGGCTCAGATAACGCGGCTTATCGTTCCCCAATATCGCTTGATAAGCCGCGTTATCTGAGGTTTTCGCTTACAATCCTCCTTTAAAGTTACAAAAATCGATGATGAATTCGGTCCCAGGTCGAGCAGCTGCAGAGGAAGTGAAAGAAAACCCTGTGTTTTGTCACGGTGCGCAAAGTCGAAGCTGGCCAGGACATTCTATGGCTTCGGACAAGTATCGCCTATCGTTTTCGAAGAAGATGTTCTGTAGGGGTTTGAAATTGAACGATGGTGCGGCGATCTTGGCAAATCCTGCGGTATCAATGGCAGACGTGATATGCGCCAGTGTGCAGTGTATAGGCACGCACCAGGGGCCGGATTTTATCAATAATTAAACCCGTGGGTGTGCGGGGTATAAGGTGTAGAGATAAGAGTCAGAGACGCAGGCTTCATCGTGAGTACCTCTACTCCCTATACCCTCGTGTTAGTCGTTGGTGAATCCGGCCACATGTCGGTCAATGTCTAGGGGTCGACCTAACGCATATACCATATGTCAGTCGAGAGGAACAGCTGGAAGGAACTCCGAGCACTCTTTTTGCGTAGGAAGTCTAACAAGGTCCCTTCATTGAAAGGCTACCAAGCTCATAGTCCAGATTGGTGTGCTGCATGGCCACGACCTGGGGCCGGATTCATCAACGACTTAAGGCCCCCACAGAGTTTTGCGGCAGCGCCGCGGCCCTATGCTTAACCATAGGGCAGAGACGCAGAGCTCGCCGCCGGCGGCGTCCCTGCCCTATCCTTAACCATTGCGGCAAGCGGCATTGTCGCAGAACTCTGTGGGGGCCTTTACAGCAATTTTACAGAGAAAATTACGGCCGAAATCCCTGATAGCGCAGCTTATCAAGCGATAGGCCCCGTTTATACTTCGACGCCGAGCGACGCGACGCAACGCATTGTGGTCACATTGATCGCGTGACGCGATCGATCAATATGGCTACAATGCGTGGCGTCGCAACGCTCGTCGTCGGAAGTATAGACGGGGCCATATGGTGAGCGATAAGCTGCATTATCTGAGTTTTCCGCTGTGAATTCTCTGTTAAATTTATGTAAGTCGTTGATGAATCCTACCCCTGGTTTTAATCTCATCTGTACTGATTTGCACGTGCATTTCAGTGGGAATCAGTTTATGAGAGTTAAGGAGGACTGAACAGGCTCGTGTTGCTTGCTTCGCGTCGGCACAAGCCCGTTCACTAAGCATAAGGATAAAGAATAAAGGACGGTGTTAAATGTTTAGAGAGCCTCCAACATGTCACATCAAAAGCAAACTGATGAATGAGTGAAGTAGCATAAAGTCATTCACTTCAAAAGTTTAGATCTAGAGAAGATTGGATGGTCTCCGCTGAATCTCGCCAGAACATTCGAATTACCTCCGCTGATGGACAAAATGCAAAGAGTTGACGGAAACACGCTCTCTGTTGAGGAGTTTCGGGAGAACTACGAACGTACTCGTACGCCATGCATCATCACTGGTTTGACCACTAACTGGAAAGCTCACGAAAACTGGAAGATCGAATTGAGTTCTTCTTTAATTTATTTGAGCACGTTCCTGCAATCATTTTTCTTGCAGCCCCCTAAAGAACGACATTTCTACGCCGAATCGTTACAGGCGCTCTTAAAGAAGTACGCAGATGTCCCGTTCAAATGCGGTGAGAGCCCTGATGCACAACCAGTTCGCATGAAACTCAAATATTACGCAGAATACATGAAGACTACAAACGATGACAGTCCACTCTACATATTTGATGGAACATTTGGAGAGGTAATGCCTCTAAGATAAGGGCTATAGTATACCTTTACAATGTCTGTAGAACATCTAGACATAGCGCTTCTAGCAGTGGGCCACGGAGGACATGCTTCACGACTACGAGGTGCCGACGATATTCCAGTACAATCTGTTTGATGTTCTAGGCGCTCACAAGAAGCGACCATCGTACAGGTAGAGTGATAGCGTTTATCTGGGTAGCTGCTATGTGCTTACTGGTTTTCATCTCTTTTCAATTGCCTTCTCATGCGCCTTCCTTCCAAGCTCGTTTCGCGCGCTGGTTTTAAATAGTGATGCGTCATTGACCAATCACGCGCACTCCCATAAAAGGAGCGCGCTTCAGGACATTCAGTTCTATTTTCATTCGCCTCACCGGCGAGCTGCAGTCGACTTCCGTAAGGCCTATGTCATACCATCGCCCACCCCGAGCGAAGTCTATAGGTTCCCATACACCTGCGGCAACGCTGCGGCCTATCCTTAAGCATAGGGCAGGGACGCAGAGCTCGCCGCCGGAGGCGACCCTGTCCTATCCTTAACCATAGCGGCAAGCGGCGTTGCCGCAGAAGTGTGTGGGGGCCTTGAGGGGTCGTTTAGGCCTATGGTATACTCCAGCGACGGGTGCGGGGCAACTGTCAACGGCGCCTTTGCTGCAGTGGCGGACGGCGCAATGTGGCGCGGTTCTCAGTTGACGCGCCACCGCTCCCGCGATGCGTCGCAGAGGGATGTTATACCTCCGCGTCGCGGGAGTGAAACATACTCCCATGCGACAGCCGTCGCAGCCCGTCGCCAGTGCACTGCGACGAGCGACGGGCAGTGATGGTCGCGGAGGGGGAGCGCTTTCGTGCCCTATTCTATGCACTTCCGCTCACTTATTTTAACACTTCCTTGGTTCGCGACCATACCACAGCAATTTCAACACACGTCTGGTGATGTTGGGTGGTCACGCAATGTCTCTGTTGTTCTCCTCGTAGGGTTTTCGTCGTGGCTAGACTCACTTTGGGTTTTTTCGACGGCTTGAACGGCAAGTTTTTTGAGAAGATATTTTCTAGGCCGTTTTTTCTCACTTTTGTGCCGATCCTCGCATTTGTTTCGCCTCTGAATTTCCTCGCCGGCACCGAAGTCCACATTTCTGTGCCGGACAAATCACATGGAGATTCTACTGACATACTGGGTTTACTGGGTTTCCGTGCTTGTGGATGGAATCCGGAGCGAAAGAAATGAATGAGTCGACACAAGCATTGCGGAACCCCCCCCCCCCTAGAAAAACATCACTTTCCGAAAATTGGGCCACAACTGGGACGTTTCCGTGCTAGACACGTCACGAGAACCCTCTCTTGTCGTGTCGAGCACATAAACGTGGGTTTCCGTGCCTGTGTATGGAATCAGGAGCGAAAGAAATGCATGAGTCGACACAGTCATGGCGGAACCCCCCCCCATCTAAACATGACATCGACGAACACCGTTGAAAACCACAATCCCAAAGGGTTTACGGATCAGATGGCGATAAAACAGGAAAAACGCGAAATCACGAACGTAACGATCGACAAAAGAGTCCAAGAAGAAAATGCACTTAATCAGCTAATTCGCTAAAATTCTGCAAAAGTCTCCTTCTGCAGAACTGCGTGAACTATGTCAGCCTCAGCGATGGTGACGGTTCGCGATGCGCACTGCGAGCCGTTGCGTCGCTGTGCACTCCCGCGTCGCTGCAGCGGACGGGAGTACACCATAGGCCTTAAGGTCCATGCACACTTCTGCGACAGCGCGGCACGGCCATGATGAAGGCTACGGCCGCGACGGACGCGGCGCAACACTGCGACACGTGCCGCAGGGTAGGGCATGCACACTCTTGCGGCTGTCGCGGCGGCTATCGCGGGCGACGCCGCGCTGAGTGCCGCTGGCCATGAATGGTTCAAATCATTCCTGGCGGCGCGACATGCACTGGTGCGTCGGTCCCGTTGCCTATAACGATGCTCTAACGCGACCGCGCCGCGACCGCCGGATTTCGCGGAGGTAGCCGTCGCCCCACTTGTCGCGCCGCGGTGTCGCAGAAGTGTGCATGGGCCTTTAGTGTGCGCGCAACGCGCGACGCGATGCATGTGCAGTGGCCAAATTGATCGAGCGACGCGATTGATCCATTCGGCCACAACACATGGCATCGCGTCGCGCGTCGCGTGCGCAACGACCTCTACTGACAGGCTCCCACATCGACTCACCGCTTCGCAAGATCGATATGGGAGCATATCACTAGGCTTCGCTAGAGGGGAGCGATGGTATGACATAGGTCTAATAAACTGCTATTCCTTGAGCCTACTTCGCTCACGCGGCAGCAATTAGTTAAAGAAATGACTATTTCAATATTGTACTAGAGCGAAAGGCAGTAGGCAGTAAAAAAGCTCAACAAGTACGGCACTGTATTCTGGGAAACTGTGTCACAATTACACAACTGAATCTCATCTACGATATGATACCACACTTAATAAGCAAATATGAGAACTGGAAACTTCGAAGAATAGTACTGATGTGTTTCAGAGTTCTTCAAACTGACAATGAAAGCGCATAGCATACGCTGTTCCGCTTCCTAGTAACTGTTTGCTCAGTTACAAGATGACAGTTTTCGAGTAGTTTTCGTTCAATATGATGGCGTCCCCAGAAAAAGGGACGGTTATGCGCTGTTCACGCATTCCATTTCATTGCAAAAACTATGCGCCTTTACAGAACAACTGCAGTGCTCTGAATCACTAAAGAAATACTAAGCCAGGTTAAAAGAAATACTGTAGTTTAAGGTTTTCTCAATCATTTGATCTTGAACATTGAGGAATTTCTTTATGGCCTATGCTACATCATCGGCTCCAGGACGTAATTCCAACGCGACGTCGCGCGCTAGCCACATGCGACATCGAGGCGCTGAAACGCGGACCTGCGTTCGGTGGTGCGTGGTTGGCTGCGGAGCACGAAATTTTACCAGTGTTTAAGCTCCTCGACTAGTTTTTTTTTTACCACAGGGAGTCCCAAGTGAAATAGAAGAGGAACTGTTACATTACATTACATTACATTACATGTGAACTATGACAAGTGAGTTGGTGACGGTCAAGTGTAGCGTAAAGTTAGCATTAAGGGAAAAGCTATGGATTAGTGCGCTCATCCCCCCCCCCAAATAGAATCATACAAGCACTTGCTTCTGAAACTTCTACTTAGTAATCCCGCTCCATTCCCTGTTCCGAATTTCCCTCACCAGATCCTTGACCATTTCCCTCCACTCGTTTGAAGTCGATTGAGCCTGATTCCGCCCACACTTTGTTAAAAATTACTCCCATTCCCTATCAGGAGGCATCAGACTTGTCTCATCCTCATCTCATGTATCTTTCCTAATGCGCGGTCGACGTCACCAGCGCACACTTTCGCGCTCCAGCGTGAGCCACTAGCCGCCCTGTTGGAAGCACTCGGACCGCGTCAACTCGCCCAATTTCGTCGCGTTCCGTGCGCGACGTCAGGGGGTTCGCGCGGCGTTGGAGTTATGCCTGCTCCCTATACCATCGCTCAACGCGAGCGATGCCTAATGATAATCTCCCATATCGATCGTGCGGCGCGATGAATCCATATGGGAGTTTTTCATTAGACATCGATCGGGATCAGGGGTGCACACAAAATTCTGTGCGTTAAATTTTTTAAAGAAAATTTTTAACGGAAAATGTTCGTTAAATTTCCGGTAAATTGTTAAATTTCGTTAAAAAGTACAATTAGCTGCAAACCATTATTTCAAGTGAAAAAAATCATGGAAAACCTAATACGTTTCATCTTCAAGAGGTCAACAGCTAAAGTTCAAGGAATGGAGTGTAACACTACATTGCAGTAAAATAAACAATTCATCATCATCAAACACAGAAAAATAAACAAACTTTCAGCAACAAATTATCTACAGGGTGTGGAATAAGAGAGGTATGGAATTATCATGCAAGATGATCACCGACAAGGCATCTTAAAATGTGAGATCAGGCAAGACCCGGAGTTCCCTTCTCTTAGTTCTTTGCGAAACCGTTTTGAGTGACTGTTATACGAGCATATACAGTCTCGATGCGGGCACCAGACCAATAAGTGCAGAAAGATTTAATAAAGATACAATTCAAAGCCTGTCAGTGGAATGTGAACACATTGTCGAAGGTACGATTTTCGAGTGCCTGGTGTGTGGGGCCTAACCATTTTTTGCAACGTCGAGATCGTGACGCGACATCGTGTCGGTCGTTCACTGTCGAAAAGGTTTGATACGTCGTCAACCTGTTAACGTTCAGAAAAGTAGCTTTCCCAATTTTTGTTATTAGCGTTTTTTAAATCGTTTAAAATACGTCCAGTGGCCGAAATCATACTCTCCATCAGGACTGTTCCAGGTGGCGTTCAAAAGCATTCTGGGATAAGCATTGCCAGGTGGGGATAGGCATATCTTATCAGGTTAGACCAGTATCTTTATGGATTCGTTGACGTGCTTGGAGGCTCGACGAAGCATTTTCTAGCTCCATAATGCATTAAACAATAAGGATTAAGGGCGGCATTACTCAATCACTATCCGCGCCACGCATTCTACTTCTACGGGTTGTCGTGGAGGCGATTTGAACGCGTGTTTGGTCATACAACGACTTGCGTGGCTAGCCGACAAGAGACAAGTCTGGTACCAGTTCACCGACTCCGGAGGATGGAAGGCTTGGTTGGCCTGGGCAGGAAATCCGAACCAGGAACCTGGTATCGGGGCACGCGACAGCCGGCACCTCCTCGGGCAGCGCTACCAAAATGTATTTAAAAAATTCCAAAAATTCAAAGCAAATTCACGAAAACGTTACATATTCTTGCTGATTTCAATAGTTTTTTAGGCACAGTTCTAATAGGGAAGATGAGACCTGCAACATTTGTGAAGACTAAGGGTAAATGTGATAAATTGACTGAGAAAAAAGTTCGTTAAAAATTCCGTTAAAATTCTAAAAAATTCCGTTAAGTCGTTTAGCCAGATCTTAACGAAAAATGCCGTTAATTCGTTAAATCGTTAACCGTTAAATGTGCACCCCTGATCGGGATGGTATAACATAGGCCTATGAGTTGACACCGTAACAAATAGATATACAACAATTGGAAAGAGAAATATAATGAATGTTGTGGCAGCAATGCGAAGAGGAGTAAGCAGATGATTAGAAATAGAATAATGATGAAATGTATATTATTTTGTGTCGATACCATCACCATTACCCGATCACAATGTGACGCGATGGGAGAGAGCATTGCAATGAAGAAAAGAGGAAAGGGAATGCTCGAAAGGTTGAGGTTTTAAAGGCATGACAACTAGCGTTTCTACGGCTGAGAAATTTGGAAGCGGTTCGAAAACACTATAACTCAAGACTAGAAACAAGAAGAGTAATCGTGAATGTTGTAAATCCACGCTGTCTTGGTCTGCCTATATCTACTTCAAATTGGAATTTGCAAAAGATCAAAAATAGTTTTCTTAATGTCAAAGATCCGCAGCACTTTAGATGGATTGTCATTGGGCCTGCTCGCTCAGGCACCAATATCCACATTGATCCCCTTGGCACCAGTGCCTGGAATGCTCTGATCCACGGTCATAAGCGGTAGGTTGCACAGGAGCTTGTGGTCCTAAGCTAGTTAAGAGCTATTTTGAAAACCTTCCTCCTTCAGGTGGGTTTTCATCCACCCGGACACTCCACGAGAGCTCGTACATATTCCAAAGGATCAGCGTGGTGTACATCCAAAGGAGGCTGTCACGTGGTTCAACACCGTTTACAAACGCATCTGCGAGGGAAATTGGCCTTTTGACAAGTATCCAGTACTGGAGTGCCGACAGAATCCCGGAGAGACACTGTTTGTGCCTTGTGGTAAGAATCTTCTGCGCTGGTTCAGGACGAGGTACAGATATATCGCGGGAGGGGTACTCTCCCTCTTAATGATGTCCTATTCTCGTAGGTAACCCGAACATAGTCGATATATCCTACCATATATAATCGTTGGAAAAGTGAAAGAAAGAGAGAAAAAAGAGAGAGAACACCTTCGAAAATGAGAACAGGAGGAGTCGAAGATGTAGGTAAATCTGACCGTACCAGCTGACTTCTGTTAATGTCTACCATCTAACAAGAGAAAGGAATGGAGCGCATGTCTGAACGGGGGGAGCGAGTCATATAAGGAGAATCCCTACCCCTCATTTAGTACAAAAATGTTTTCTTTTTGCCAAGTCGTTAAACCCAAGGAGTAGGAGGTTCTTGAAGTTACAATAGAATACGGCTCATCACGAGTTTGAGGGTCTTATATGCCAGCGATGGCTCGCCGGCAATTGGCTCGGGGCGCAGTGGATAGTGTATTGCTTCATGCGAGGAAGATTGGGGCTCGGTTCTTCTGCGCTGCTGCATTTTTGCATTTCAACTGATTGGTTGAGATTTGAACGATTCTGATGTCTATACAAAATTTTCAGATTTTTCTGCCTAATTTTCCAGCTGTACGTAGTGGCATTCAACATGATGATGTATAAACAGATTCAAAGTGCATTAAGCATCACGGGGCACAATACAGGCAGCGTATAAAGACCACAGGCTCCTCACAGGCTGTTTTAATACATGGATCAAGAACCTTGAAAAAAAACCATCCTGCTCAGATTTTCAAAAGAGACCAGGATATGACGTCGGAGGTGGTTCAAATGAGAAATGAGGTCTGTGGATCCCGCAAATTAACCTAAACGGCCTCGATACATTCTTCCCCTCATCTTTGCCAGTCACCTGGAAATCAGAGGTCTGTAGAAGGTTTTCTAAAACCTAACACCACAATGTCCGCCGATGCTCGAGTGGTGATCCACCTGCTCACGCCGAAGTGTGGCCTACCGATAGACAAGAAACTTTCGAGGGAAGAAATCAAGCTGGCCGAACGGATGGCCAGCATAATCGAGGACTTAGAAACACGTCAACTCAAAGTTGACGAAGACGTTGTGGTAAGAAATCCGGTGAGTAATAAATAAGTCGCAGGAAAGGTACTCTTCACAGCGTAAAAAAAGGACGGGGTTACTCAATCCCTTCTGGGATGCGCCAGTGCATTCTACTTCTACGGGATGTCGTGGAGACGACATGAATGCGTATTTGGCCACACAATGACTTGCGGTGGCCAGCCGATGAACAAGTCAGCGCTTTATCCTTCCCAGACAAGTCTGGTACCAATTCACCGACCCCGGAGGGATGGAAGGCTTGGTTGGCCTGGGCGGGAAATCCGAACCAGGAACCTGGTATCGGGTGCACGCGACAGCCGCGCCTCCTCCGACTGCGCTACACGCGCCCTTCTGCACAGCGTACAGTTGGAAAATACGCAAAAGACGCCTGAAAATGGCGTAGACGTCAGAATCCCCAAATCTCAACCAATCAGTTGAAATGCAAAGATGGAGCAGGGCAGAAGAACCGAACCCCAAAATTCTTGCATGAAGCAACACACTATCCATCCCCCTACTCCTTGGTCTTAACGAATTGGCAAAAATAAACATATTTTTATTCTAATTTAGGGTAGGATTCTCACCCTATATGACTCGCTCCCTCGTTCAGAAATACGCATCAGACCCTTCCCTTATAAGGTTCAACATCAAATTTTGGAAGGGGTCATTGTATAAGTGAGATCTTCTGCTGAAATAATAGCTACACTTGCAGTCCTTTTTCATGTACTAATATATTACATGACAAGAACTCCGAAGGGCCCAACGGAGTGTCTCGCACTTGCGCGCTTCGCGCGACGTAGCATCACTGACCTATGGAAAATAGTTTTTGTGAAACATAAAATTCGTTAACATCTAGGACCTGGTGTGTACTTTATTGGCATCAAACCGTTCGCCATTTCGGTACCTTCATCAAAGACATTCTCTTCGGACCTTCCAGTAACGTCATTGGATGGTTCTGTGCAGTACTTCTGTCCCTTGGATTGCTCCTCCACAACCGTTCTCATGCTCAACAGCTAGCTTTCCAGATATCGTTGACAGGTTTCCCTTCACTCATTTCTTCTTAGTGGATCCAATTGCTGGCCCGCCTTTACTGGTCTTCCCTCCCCTCTTTAGTTCCCCCACCTTCCTGGTCCCAACTCCTGGCCCACTTCTTTGTTTCCACTATTGACCCCCTACTGGTTTCTTCGTGCTGGTTTCTCCGAGTGGCCCTCCTATACTCACGGCAGACCTCGGTGACACGATTAAGAAACAGGACGCTTGTTTCCGCGACAAAGGGGCCCGCTTCCTGGATCGAAAAGCTCAGCAGCGCGCGCAGTCGCCGCTGTGTCGAGCATGAAGAGACTGTGCATATGGCAGATTCCTTGCTCCCCGTATGAATTCCCTTACGGCTCCCTTCTTGTTCGTTCATCGTCCTGGTCCCGCCTCCAGGACTCTTTTTCTAGGTAGATCCTTACCCCCCCCCCCCTCCCCTCGGGATCCTCCTTACTACTCTACCCAACTAATTAGCCCTCCCACGCTCACAACACGACGGCGGCGAGTGAACGCCCATTGCGCGACACCGGTGTCACATCTTCTAAATCCGGTCTTCCTTACTGGTAATGGATCCCCTTGCTGATCCTCCTTAGTGCCGCCCCCTGATTGGTAACTCGACTAAGCAGTAAAGGGCTGCGCTTCTCCTGCTGCAGCAACATCCCACGTTTACTAGCAAATTTTGCCCTCGCTCTGGATTATGAGGCGTATTTCACTTAAGCCCCCCCCCCCCAGACTTCTGCGGCGTTGCCGCTGCCCCTTCGTCATAGGGCAGGGACGCAGAGCTCGCCGGCAGCGGCACTGCCGGAAATGATTTGAATCATACGAGACGGCGCCACTCAAGCGGCGCCGGGAGAGTATGTCTGCGCTCTGCCCTTTCGCGGCGGGGTTCCGACTAGAAAGACTAGGCTGGTAGAACGAACATACAAGTTTTCGCCGCGCGCGCGGCGTAATCTGCCGCACGCGCGATGAGTCGCCACTGACGCGTCGCTCCTGGGTGGGATTTTAGGGGGAAACGGAGCTCTAACAAACTCCCGAGCTATGCTGTATTGTATCTAGATATGTGGCTTTTAGAAATGAAGCTTCGTGCCATGAAAGAATACAAAATCGTTTCACAATATCAGCAATTGTCTATTGCTTGGATTAGGGCATCCAATTCCCACCCAAAATAACCACTTCCTCTAATTAAGTGCACCGGAGGGCCCTCATGTAGCTGAGCAGAGGTATAAAAAGCAGTTTATGCAGTTACAAGAGCGTTAGACTTCGTAACTGTAGCAGCTCACACTATGTCGATGTCGCGCTTGCCGCAGCAGTCGCCGCGGCTGCCGCGCGTTTTTGTATGTTCAGCTTGCTCCCCGAAAGACTATAGTGCCTCGCCGTCGCCGCTGAGCGGCGCCGCTGGCCGGCCGGCAGCCGCCGTTGAGCGGCGTGACTCATCGATTTCCGCCGCCCGCCGCTGGCCGCAGAAGTCTGCGGGGGCCTTTAGGTTAGATCACTCGAACGTCATCGACCGCTAACTCAATTATATAGTGGTAGATGACAGTTTCTTGTCAATGGCATAAAGCAGCTTTGGTCGCTTTTGATGCATCGTTAACGACATCTGGGAGAAGAAAGTTCAGTGCATAGCCGCTTATTGCTCAATCTAGGCTTAGTTTAACTTGCTACTTATTTATTCATATATCTACTATTTATTGACGTGAAATACATTCACAGTATGTGTTAAAAAGGAAAACTTCAGAAATAATAATGGAAAACTCAAATCGTGGAGTATTTACTCCACGATTTGTGTTTTCATTTATTTATTTCATACACCGAAGATGTGCCCAAACACTGGTATTAAAAGGATCGATTGTAAATGTAAGAATTAACGTGGTCTGGCTGAAAAAAATTAAGCGAAAACAAAAAATACAAAGCGCAAAATTCTGAAGCGACAACAACAGCAGTATTTACGATAGTCCTAGAAGTCAAGTACGACAACATGGCGTGATTATTGATATTGATTTGAATTATATACACCTCTCTTAATATACTTTTTTGCAAAAGTGTTATGATGACTCTGAAGTCAGATCGCAGGGAGACTAAAAACTTCAATCACGGACTTACTCAATAGGTGCAAATAACTTCCTTCTGGGTCAATTGGCCAATATTTCGTTTTTCGCAGAAAGTGGGGTGGCAGATGACGGCATCTTATTCTTGTATCACAGGACGCCACCTTGCTCATGAAATCGGATGTAATCCGAGCCAAGCTAAAAATTCCTTTTTAATCTCAATTTTTTTATTTTTTAAACGTCACAACACTTCCTTCTTTCTTCAGGATGGTGGCATGTGGTGATCAACGAAGACGAGACAGTGGCTGTTACTCAGAACTTTTGTTCTCCAGTGAATCTTGTCCATGTGTATCCGACACTGCTTAAACAAAGACCGAAACTCGCCCAGCTGTTTACTGAACGGTATGGAGTGGTTCTGAATGCATTATTTTAAGCAAAAGCTAACGCTCTCAACGCGAGCTGATACCCTTGATATATACCGTTTCAGGTCGAATTGGACACTTTTCAAATCAAATTGGACATTTTTCAAATCAAATTTGACACTTTTCACGTCAAATTGGACACTCTTCAAAGCTCGCCTAGGACTCTTTAAATCAAAAAACCTTTTAAAAAACCTTTTTAAATCAAAGAGGTTCAAAGAGGTTTATACAGGTTGAACTACAGACTCAATAAACTGCTTAGAAAAATTTTTTGTTCAAAGAAAATTTAGAATAACTTTTTAATTTTTTTTTACTTTAGCTGCCCGAATGAGGGTAATAATTTTATAAAAATTTTACTTTTGGAGAAAAAATAACAATTTGCATTTTGTTTTAAAGCGCAGCAAAGCAGCAACCATAAAGTGAAGTTATCAGTCAATTAAAAATCGTGACGAGATTTTCGAGTGCATGGTACAATCCGGTCTTTTAGTTCACTATATGGTTGCTGCTTTTCTTTTCTTTAACACAAAATACAAATTGATATTTTTTCTCCAAAAGTGAAATTTTATAAAATTATTACACTCATTCGGGCAGCTAAAGTAAAAAAAAAAATTCAAAAAAAAGTTATTCTACATTTTCCTTGGACAAAAATTTTTTCTAACCATTTTATTGAGTATATAGTTCAACCTGTATAAAGGTTCTTGCAATTCGGAAGAGTTCTCTTTGATTTAAAAAGTCTTAGGAGAGCTTAGAAGAGTGTCCAATTTGATTTGAAAAACGTCCAATTTGATTTGAAAAGTGTACATTTTGGTTTTAAGTGTCCAATATGATCTGAAAAGTGTCCAATTCGACCTGAAAATGGTATATTTTTGGCATAAGTTGTTGATAATCCAAAGACGTTCCAAGTTTGAAAGACGCTCGCGATTGTCAGTATTAGAGAAAAGAGGTGCATAGTTCTACCTATATAATGAGGAGGCGATGATATTGTAATGGAAAAGAGCAGATTTGTAAGCGAAACTCGGAAGGAGAGGGATCGTGCCTTAGCAGTTGCCGCCAGAAATTGTTTTTTGACATTTCTCAGTGTTGTTAGACATTTTCCTAAATTTCTTTTTAAATCTTTTTTATTAACGCTTGGTTCCAGACATTTTTTTCGTAATTGTGGGACCGTTTCAGGCTCAGTGAAGAGCAGCCAGAACTCATGGACATCGTCCATGAGTCAATGTTCGATCCTAAGCCGATATCCAATGGTTACACCTCTTCCGATGACGAGGAGAGCAGTGAGTGCAGTAATGGCAGTGACGACGATGATGACAGCGATACCGATATTACTTTATACAGCACCGATTTGTCCTACTTTGAAAGGTTTGTCATCTTTTCCAGTTTAGATTACAGCGAGAATCGCAGCAGCCACTCGTCCAAATACGATGGGCCCCGATAATATTTTTGTGCAAAGTTAGGATGTTTCAGTGAAGAAGAAGATTACGAAAGCGAAGACGTCGATCACAGTGGAGGTGAGGCAAACGAGGACGAGCAGCAGGCGAGACGCGGTGCCGGTGACGAGGCCCCTTCTCTATCAGAGGGATCTCAGCAAAGTGGGCGCGGGTTGGACACAGCCAGCGAGGAAGGCGAAGGAGATGCAAAGATGCAAACCTTCATGGATCAAGTGTACAAACCCTATGAAAGGTTCGCTCAAAGATTTTGAGTTTTTGAGGCGCACGATGATTCAGTTCACATCTACTGAGTACTTCCAGTTCCTCGAGCGGTCTGAAACGGCGTGCAGTGAGAGGTTCCACATAAGCGACAATTTCGTGTAGGCAGTGTGATGACCTTTAGCGTTGGAATTTAATTTTATAGAAATCTTCAAAGCAGAGAAATAGCATTAGCATTTTTAGAACAACTCTGTCATGGTCTGAGCAGCTCTTTACACTACCAACTTTCTTCTCTCTTTTCTTCGAGGCCTAATGCTATCTCTCCTCCGTTTTTCACACACATGTAATAAACTTTTGAAGAAAACGATCGCAGGTTACAGATTCATAGAAGAAGACACTGCTAAGTTGTCTACAACTCTTAGTGTCTAACCGAAGGCCTAGCTATCCACAGACTTCAGATGGATAAATTGTTCAACTCGTATTCTGCACATTTCCCCATTACCTATATATTAGGGTGGGCCAAAAGTAATGAGACAAATTCAACAAATTTCTTTATCTCTTTGTAACTCAACCAGACGTTCAGCGGCCTAGCGGCCGTCAAACGTCCCGGGAATGGAACATCCCCAGTCCTCCTCCATTCTTATTTAGGCTTTCTTACTTTTATTACAGTAAAAATGGTTTTATTATATAGATTAGTGCAGCGGAATATGGTGGGCAGAATCTTCACTGTTCCTATGAAGCTCATCCACTCTCAATTGCATTCATGCGATTTATTCTCCGAAGTGCCCGTTCTCTACGTGGCGAGAAGCAAATCACGAGAGTCCCAATCCGAAGTGCTTATTCTGCAGAAAAATGATTAAAATTAATCGGTATTGGTCGATAGGTCGACAAAATTTTCACCCTCCCTACTTCTTCCCCTCCTCTCCCCGCTAATACTTCCTTACCTATGCGCTGGCGTGAGTGATACTTAGTCAAGCACTCACATGTAACACTGAGTCACGACTCACGTGTCACGACGTTGCCACGACGTCTATGACACTCCTTCTGCACTCCAACACACGCGCCACGACTTCTATGACGCGTCTTAGAAACCCGACGCACATTGGACGATATTCAGGGAAAATACTGGTCTCTCCTTATTGGGGAAAATACTGGTCTCCTCCAATGGTTCCTCTTTGCTGATTCCCTCTTCACTGACCCCTTATTTATTGGTTCCCCTTACAGTTGGACGTCTGCGGCACGTCTTCTGAATCTCTGCGCACGTTGAACGACATCTGCAGCACCTGTTCTGAATCCTGACATATTTGGACGACGTTTGCGACACGTCTTAATATTCCCGGCGCTGGGCACTTGATCCCCATCCATATCCTGGCGCGTTGCCCGCTCAAAGTATCATAAACTTGTGCAATCTGCCGCCAAGGATACAGTTCGCCAGCAATCGCTCATAGTTAAGCTCAAAGAAAGCCCGGCTGTCATACGCCGCAGTGGCGTAGGCATCTTATGCCTTCAGTCCCCCTCCCCGTGACGGACACGTGACATCAACCGACTATATATAGTAGGATTTCAACTCAAGGGTGCTGAGGATTGTGTTCGCCATTAAGGTTAATGACCTTGCTGCCATCGATCAGCCAACTTCCTGATCCCATCCTTCCAGAACTGCTTAGGGCTGGTGCCGATTCACTGCTCGTTATGGTTGTCGAGGTCTGCTCAGGTCCTTATGTTCCCTTCCGACCATGAAGTCCTATAGGCTCAAGTAGTAGCGGTAGTCGCATGGAGAGATGTCCGGCGAATACGGTGGGTGAGGCATGTGAACGTAGCCCAGCTGAGCAAGCTTATCCGTAGTCACTTTTGCCCGATGGGGATGTCGAAGAGGAGGAACTTCTTGACGCGCTGCGACCGAATAAGTGCGAGTCGCCGGTCCATCTCTTCTATTTCGTTCACCATGGCCTTGGCGTCCATCGTCGTGCTTTCGGAAAACAGCTTCCAGTATACCGGTCCATGGTCGCAGACTCAAAAGCTCAGAAGTTGCTTCTCACCGTGAACATCTCGCCGAACGAAGGTCGGTAACAGGCCACCAGGCCTCACGCAGACTCGCTGCTTGGCAGGGTTAAGGTAGAAGATGTACTTCTCAAATTGCGTGACTATTGAGTCAGTTCGTGGCAGTTCGGGGTTGGGAGTTGGGCGAGATTTGCGCGGCACCGGTCGACTCGTCAGACTGGGTTTCAGCATGAGACAGACTGGGGTTTGGCATGCTTCTGGAAAGGGCGACAGTGATCACTTCTCAGATGGCGTAGCAAACAAACAGACAAATACGAGAAGCACGAAAGTGGACTCCAGTAACAACAGGTATGGGCGCGGCATGGAGAGTCTCATTACTTTTGGTCCCCTAGTCGTTAACTGCTGCTTGCTCAGCAACATCTACAGGGTGGTTGAAAAGTTCAGGCAATTTCTCGAAGTATTTCAGTATGAAAAAACGACATAACAAAACAGATTTACATACAAAAAACAACAATTTCAACTTCATTAGATCAACAGCAACAAAATACTACAGAAAAATCACAAAAATGCTTAAAATTGCCTCCTTCAATACATTTTCGCAGTCGCTTTGGGATGTCGCTGACGATGGTAGCACACTGATCCGCTGTAACTCGTCCTAGGATCGCATCAGCGCCCCAGTCCTGCTGGAGAGAAAATCCAGTTTCGCCAAATTGGAACGTCGCCCAAGACCCCCTACGTCACGGGCATATTGCTGTTAGCTGGCGGCGTTGATTTTGACGTTGTGCTCCATGAAAAGTCGCGTCTTTCCGGTATCGCATATCCCAGCCCACACCATCACCGAGGCTGGAAAATGAGTACGGCTAATGGTCCCTGCGGCCGTCATCTTCTGCTGACCCCTCCTGAGCAGTTGCTGGCGATTCTAACTGTTGTGAACTGGCTGGACCGTGAAGATCTACTCGGCGGATCAGCGTGTGCGACCTCCGTCAGCGACTTCCCAATGCGACCGCGAAAATGCATTGAAGCCAAAGGAGGCAATTTTGAGCACTTGTTGTGAATTTCTCTGCTATATTCTGTTGTTATGATCTAATGAAGTTGCTGTTATTTTTGTTTTTAAATCTGTTTCGTTTATGTAGTTTTTCGTAGTGCTAAAATACTTTAAAAAACTGCACAAAATTTTCGGCCACCCTTTATGGCCTTTTTAACACATTGACGACAATATGAGCCACCGGTGGCTCATACGTGTCTGTCCGCGTGGGCCAATATGAGCTATCCGTGGCTCATAACTTTCGCGCTATTTTTTGTACTCCTGCCGTCGGTTTTTATAAATGTTTTCTCTGTTCCCTAATTACCTGTGATAGGAGAATGTCCAACAGGAATAAGCAAGAAAATAGTCTTTGCTTTCATTAGATATATCGAATTGAATAATTTCACTAGAAAGAAGACCAATTTTACTATCAAATCAACTCAATTCAGTATTTTTCACCCAAACTTTGCCTAAGGAAGTTATTTGGGATGCTGATCACGAATCTGACATCCTTTTTCAAAACTTGGGCCGATTGCGGCAGGTTACGGTAGGTACGGGTGAGTAAGGCTGTCGGAGTCATGGTCACCGATTTCACCCAAACTTCGGCTATGAGGGTTATTTGGAGTGCTGATTACGATTAACCGACATTCGTTTTTTGGTATTACCGTGGACTAAGGTAGGCTACGGTAGGTACGGGTGACTGAGGCTGTCGGCGATTGCCCGTGCCTTCTGTAACCTACTGTATTCCACCGTAATTCCAAAAACGGATGTCAGATTCGTGATCAGCACCCCCAAATAACCTACCGCCCCTCTGGGCGACGTTTAAGAGAAAACGGAGATCATGACCTCGGTAGCTTTAATCACTCGTATCTACCGTAAGCTATCGTAATCGGGCGAAGTTTCATAAACGGATATCAGATTCGTGATCAGCACCCTAAACAACCCCTCTGGTCGAAGTTTGATAGGAAAAAACCCACAGCACAAAAATGTAGTCTGCGAGGGACATTATGAGCCAGCGGTGGGTCATAGCGCGCACGCGTGTCCCAGGCGGCTTTCTACCGCAATGCGCGATTGTCGTCAATACGTTAATACTAAAGTGAGGAACAACGAAAGAAGAGAACTCTGGGATGTGGATGAGCTAACACACTTTGGTATGGCAGCCAAACCCCTGAAGCTTCTTCTACTGCCCAGTTCTGTGTTCTTCTAGGCGCACACCATGCCTCTGCATCCGATCACAAGAGCAAGAAATGAAGAGTTCATATGAACGATGAAGTAGTCGCTTATTAGGAAATAAGATCGCATGTTGGATTTGAAAGGTGCACTCCATTAGGCGTGTTTATTAAATAATTATATGATTTATTTATTTGTCGTCAGTCGTCGTCGTCGTCACCAAGAAAGCTATGCACATTTCCAACTCGTATTGCGCCGAAGAGCACTCCTCTTAAGAAGTAAAGAGGAAACTGAAGGAATGTTCTTATTTCTACAGATTCTTGGACACTCTCGCTACGGATGGCGATGTTTCAATCTAAACCCTCAGTTTTGGTGCGTCCTCTTCGGCGATGACGTTTGCTTTTGGCGCGCTACCAGCACCGCATGCGCACAAGTGGGCGCATAATGAGATTATTATGTGTTTTTAATTCGATACTTCGAGTTGCAATTTTCCTCGTTTCGCCAAACTGGGAAGAGCACTAGCCATTCCCAGCTTGAAGGATTGGGGAAGTCTTACGACTAGATTAGGATTACCTCGACCCGTATCGCGACACAAAATTGTCCAGAAAGATGCAAGCAAGAATTATATCGTTCTCGTTCTAATATGTACACAAACCCTGTCAAATTTTTATCGCAATTAAGGTAGAATTGTATATATACAGATCACTCGGGCTTCACAATAATCAGACTCTCTCGCAGATGTGCACTGTCGCGCTTCTCTCGGATGGCGGGGACCGAACTTCGTCGATAGGAGCGTAAGGTCCTCAGTGAGCCACGTACTTCGGTTGAGTTGCTTCTTGTGTAGGCGCCCAGACGCTGTCCAATACTGCTCTGCGACAACTGCAACATGAAGGTGATCTAACTAGTGAATGCACTTTTATCGTGATCGGCTCGGCTTCAGCCATCCTTGAAGGAAACATAACGCGAAATCTCCCGTCACTCCATTCTCCTCAGTGTCACGGTTCCAGCAAATTTTATGCCAAAAAAACTTTGACATAAGGCCTCAAAATGAAAACGTGTTGGAGATCGATAGCACTCGGCGAGGGAAATTTGCATGCAAATCTCAACGGAAACTAACCCGTGGGAACTTCCGAAACAGAAGAATGAAGCACTTTCGACGAAAATGCTCCGATGAGAGACAGAACAGAATGAAGTTGATCGTCTTGCCGGTGACGACAAGGCTGTTCGTGATACTGAAAATGGAAACAAGTGTGAATGATTTGAAAGTGCAAGACGGATGAAGAATAAAAAATGTCGGCGTTAATCATATGTCTAAAAGAAGTGTTTGACCCAACACGTTATGAATAATGTCGTTTTTTAATAAAGCGTCCCATTCTTTTAATCGTATTGATCGGAAGATCCTACTATATATAAGCGAGAATCGACGTTTGTCTGTCTGTCTGTCTGTCTGTTCACTTGCACAGGAGTGCTGGAGTAGTGTGTTGGGGGGAAAGCGTGGGGATGGGGAGGGTGGTTGTAGTTGTGCAACGTGCCTGGTCACTCAGTAGACGTGCCGATCACGTTGCCCAACGTGCATGGCGATTCAGTAGACGTGCCCAACACGTCGCTTGGAGATGCGGTGATGGATGAGTGTTACAGTAGAGCTCTCCAGGCGCGTTTGGCCACACATTACATGTGGGGAAATCCTTAAGTTGATTGGATTGGTGACCCCGGCACCGTTTTACGATGGAGGCAGTCCTCCTAAGGTGGTGACCTCAGTACTAATAGCACTGAGTCGGCCCAAAGAAAGCTGAACGGCTGGTTATGAATAACAGGAAGAAAAGATAAGAAGAAAGAAAAGACACTGCCGATCCGTGGAGAAGAGCAGTTTCGTGCCGGCTAAAGCCTCGCTAAGAGCGCTCGAGAAGGGACGCGAAGCCCACGACGTCGATGTAATGCAATCCTCAAGTCGCGCTCCTCTGCGAGGAAATAGAGCGTATGGCCTTTGTCATACCATCGCTCACCCCGAGCGACGCCTAATGATATGCACCGATATCGATTCCATCGCCCCGCCCGATCGATATGGGAGCATATCACTCGGCGTCGCTCGGGGTGAGCGATGGTATGACAAAGGCCTATGAAACGACAGCGTAGTAGCGAAGACCGAGTGACGAGCAAATCGCTCAGCAATGAACCGCAATATCGTCGCGTGACGATACTGGTAATTGCGTGAGCTGTGCTGTTCGCTGTGCAACGCGTACGAGCACCACACGAGGGCGCGACGTGACGTCGCTCCATCGACACAGGAGCCCATCATTACGTCGCGTCGCGAAGCGATACTACTCTGAACGTCTCCTAAGGCCACTCAACGGTAGCACGACAACTGAAGTCTCCCTACTTACCATCGCGAGGCTCGAAACAAAACAAAAAATGTACGAAAAAATAATCGTGGTGTAGCCAAGGGATGTCACTGTAAGGGCAAGGACAGAAGTAGGAAGAAATCTGCTTCCCGCCCATGCGTTCTTGCGGTAACCACGGGTTGTGAATCAGGAGGAAAGATGAACAACGGTATCCAAAACCTGGCTTTCATAGCTTTTCGTGGGCTGACTGCTGAGCGAGTTAGTGCACATTTTCCTAGATTCTGCTCCTTTTTTGGTTTTAGGTTTGCGAAACGCGGCGAGGAATCACCACTCTCTGATGTGGGATGGTCATTTCAGTCGGGTTGTTATTCAACTTGCCATCTGTGCAACGCTTCCAGAACGTGGATGGTGCTAGCGTACGTAGGCACTGTGACTGCAAAGAAATTAAAGTCAACGTTTTAGGGAAAGGATTATATAACACAGAGTTTCACACTTTTGATATCAAGAGCTACGATTCGGGCCCGTGACGTCTCCACATGACGACGAGCATTTGCTTACTAACCAGGGAGGCCCATGAACTTCCCCCAAAGATTCTCAACGTGACCTGTGTGGTCTTGTAGAGCATTGGACAAGAATCACAGAACTGTGTTTCGTTTTTGCTACCGGCCACTGGGAGGTCCGAAGATGCAAAAAGTGGTATCACTCCAGGCCGGCTGATAGGGCAAAAGTGACACCTCGAATGGTCATGTAGTGCTCTGTACTTAACTTACAAAAGGTTTGGAGCTCAAATTAAAGTTGTATTGTAGTAGTACGATAAATTTCTGCGCTCCTTAGGCGAAGTTGCATTTTGTATTCAAGTGCTTCATTCGCAACGGCGTTGGCAGCGGGTGAGTGGCCGAGTGGATAGCGAGGCGGACTTGCGGGATGGGGGCGAGGGTTCGATTCCGGGGTTTAGGAATTCTGCGTCGTTAGCTGGACTGTTGTCGTTTTTGCAAATGAAGAGTACATTTCGGCTTCCGTAGGGTACCTTCATCGCTTCCTAAACCTGCTTTCAACCTGTTGTCAGATGTGGAGGAAGCTGGTTTTGTCGTATGGATGTCGCACGTCCATCAAACCACGCTTGTCTCGCTGAGGAAGCTCTCGTCAGATGCTGTCTCCTTATGTCCCCTTTGAAATGTTCTCAATCAGTTTTGGAAGTGTTTCGCGCTGTCACCTCATTTGCGAACACGATCGACATTTACTGACATGACCCATCATCAAGACATGCTCATCGTCCTTTTTTCTCTATGGATCTTTTTTATTCTTCTCACATCTTTCCTTATTTCAGATAACTGTTACCAAGTACACTTCATCCACCTCGTGTGATTGGTCGCCTTGCTGGGTATTTCTTCCTACCACTCTCGTTTACACTTACGGGAGACGGGTCGAGGCATTGCAGATAGGGGTTCTTGCACTCACACTCCCTTAACTCTAAAGGTCGAAAAAAACTTCGACTCAAATTCAACTGTGGGGATACTTGGGATGCAGAGCACCAATTTGGCAACCGATTTCAGTGAAGCGATGGATGGCAGAAGGTTTATATTGGTATGTGTAAGTAAAGGAGTGTGCACAGAATAACCGGCACTACTACCTTTCACCAAAGGTCGAGAAGAGGTCGAAGGAAAAATTTCGCTCAAACATCGCCCGTGGGGGTTATTTGGTGTGCTGATCACGGATATGATGTCTATTTTTAAAATTTCGGCAGACTACGGTAGATTACAGTAGATATGGGTGACTAAAAGTTTCGTCGTTATTAGAGTCGCGTTCTTCTCCAATGTGATTTTCCAACCTCCGATATGCAAAGTAGTGAAAGAAAACTGAGGATTTAGAAAAAGATGGCAAATTCGTGGTTGGCGGCTTAAATAATTCCCATTTGCGAAGTCAGGGCGAAATCGGTGGTCGTCACCTCGTCACCCTTATCCACCGCTACCCAATAATACAGTATCCTACCGAAGAAAAAATGTACTCTTCTTTTGTAAAAATGGAAACAGACCACCTAGCAAATCCCCCAACCTTCCGGAGTCGAACCCTCGTTCCCCTTCCGAAAGTCCGCATCGCTGCGCTCGGTCATCCAGTCGCTGCCACCATCGATGCGAATGAATCACTTGAATGCACAGTGCAGTTTCGTTTAGGAAACGTTTTTAATTAAACTATTTCTACAACCAAACTTTGATTTAAGCTCCAAGCCTTTCTAAGTTAAGTGACACCAGGGCCATTCCAGGTGTCACTTTTTCCTTATCAGCCTGCTCTGAAGTGATACCGTTTTTTGTCATTTTCGGACCACCAGTGGCCCATAGCACAAACGAAACGCAGATCTGTGATCATCGTCTGATGCTCTACAAGACCATATAGGTCACGTTGAGAATCTTTGGGAGAAGTTTATGGGCCTCCCTTGTAAAAGCTCCACACACTTCTGCGATGAAGCTCGGCAACACATAGCAAAGCAGGAGGCAGGAGTGAGGTGGAGCGTCAAGACTGTGGCAGAGTGCGGCTTTCATTTCTATTTTTTTCCGCGCCGCATCTTTCCACATCATCGTTCTAGGTCAGCAAAGGATGATGTTTGCCAGACTCGCGAAGCTGTGCATTAAAAGGCACATCACGCCCCATCCATTATTTCTGTCACTCTCCGACTAGGGTCCAGACATAGCTCCACCGGCGACCGTTCGACGTCTGCGGCAGGAATTGTTCGAGTCCTTCTTGCTCCGCAACATTTTCGGCAACGCATGCCCCGTGCATGTTGGAATCCTGCGGTGCAGTTTCGGGGGTGGGAGGTTTCTTCCAGTTTCTTTGGATTTTCCTTCACTTAATTAAATGTCTTTTAGCATGGTATAGTACGAACATGCTAGAATTTTCGAAACAGAGTGAAAAGCGAGAACGACATGACCACTCTTAAGGGAGAGTAGAGGAAACACATAGCTGAAGGCTGCTACGCCTAAGGCCGCGGGCATGCCTCCGTCGCTACGAAGCTATCGTGACACTCAGCTAATCACTTTTTGGGCGCCAGCACTAGGCCTAAAGCATGGTTTACACGGAGGATGTCGCGGATGTTACGTGCGGTCAAGCAGCGCCGGTGGTGTAAGGCAAACATCGCTGCCCGGAAAGCAGAAGATGCGGGTTCGAGTCCCGCCTGGCGCAAGAGTTTTGATCGCAACAAAACATCCTGTTACAGCACATAGCCTCTCTACCAGCCTCTCCAGGCTTAAGCAAATGTGTTAAAGTAATCACTTTTTTATTTTTCCCGTACGATGCATAAGGCATATAGGATGCAGTGCAATAAAAAATTATTACCAATACAAGAATGCGGAAATATAGACACTTGAAATCTAGAAATGCAATAGCTTGCTCCTATCCATGTGATTGAACAGGCGATAATGAAGAGGGTCGCAGGAATTCAGCGAGATGAAGCTGAAACTAGCTCTATACGTAGAACTACATGATCTTGTATTCGCTTTGGGTTTACAAATTTTTTCTAAAGCTGCAAGCGGCGGAACAGTCAACGGTACTATGCTACGGCCGCCTCAACAGAGTGTTCAGCAAACGCGATGCCCTCCCGAATCGAACGCGCATACTTTTTCGCGACGTGCGCTGTTTAACGTAGGTCTGCAAGCGAGCTCGCTTGCAGAGTGAAGAGTGGCTGCGTTTTTGCGTCGTTCCGCAAAGCTTTTCGCGGCGACGAGAAGTGTGCACTAGACCTAAGCATGGTTTACGCTTGCGATGCTGCGCCGCGCGGAAGCATGATTGGCATAGACACCGATTTTTAGCGCCGCGCCGCGGAATATAAAACCCTCAGTACCATGGACTGATCTTGAGAACGATGCTGTGCGCCACCGGGAGACACAATTGCACGCGATGCACATAAGCCGAGTTAGCTTGGAACGACGCGGTCGATCCATTTGGCTACTATTAGGGGAGGGGGCAAAAGTAATGAGACAAATTGAAAAAATTCCTTATCTTTTTACAACTCAATTACAAATCAACGATGCTGAGAAATGTGCATGCCATTAAGGTCGATGACTTGTTGCCATCGATCAGCCAACTTCCAGAACTGCTTAGGCATGGTGCTGATCCACTGCTCGTTATGATTGTTGAGGTCTGCTTGTGGTCCTTGTGTCCCTTCCAACCAAGAAGTCCTATAGGCTCAAGAAGGAGTGGTAGTCGCATGGAGAGATGTCCGGCGAATACGGTGGGTGAGGCACGTGAACGTAGCCCAGCTGGGCAAGCTCATCCGTGGTCACTTGTTCCCGATGGGGTGCGGCGTTGTCGAAGAGGAGGGCCTTCTTGACGCGCTGCGACTGAGTAAGTTCGAGTCGCAGGTCCATCTCTTCTATTTCCTTTACTACGGCCTTGGAGTTCATCGTGGTGCTCTTGGAAAACGGCTTCCGGTAAACCGATCCATGGGCGCAGACCCAAAATCTCCAAAGATGCTTCTCGCCGTGAACATTCGCCGAACGAAGGCCGGTAACGGGTCAACAGGCCTCAACCAGACTGGCTGCTTGGCAGGGTTAAGGTAGAAGACGTACTTCTCATCCTGCGTCAAGATTGAGTCCAGGCTGCTCGAAGTTGGGATTTGGGCGAGATTTGCGCGACACAGGTCGACTTCAGACTGGGGTTCCGGCATGAGACAGACTGGGGTTTTACTTGCTTCTGAAAAGGGCGGAAGTGAAAACTTCTCAGGTGGCCTTCAGTAGGTAGCATACAAACATACAAATACGATAAGCACGAAACCAGACTCCAGACACGAGATATATGGACACGGCATGGAGAGACTCATTACTTTTGGAACCCCCCCCCTCCCTAATATGCATCGTATCGAATAAATGAACCACCATTTGAAATGAGCATTTAAAAATGAAGTTGATCCTGTAAAAAAGTGACTTTCGCTTATGGGATACACAATCAATTAAGCCCTACATTATACTTGCACCACTACGCAGTCTGCAGTCATGGCACTATGTATGCTCCACACAGTTTCGATTTGCATCGCATTTATACATCGTCTCCAAAAAACTCCTAACTTGAGGAAGTTTTGAGGTAGTGCAGTCCTCTCTCGTTACAACGCGTTTGAAGGGACCGGTGAAAATCCGCGTTATAACGGGAGTCGCGTTCTAACCGGAGCTGACCTTTTTTACACTCTTTTAAGCATAGAATTATTTGAAATCGTTTAGAATGACTAAATATTGCCATAGCAGTTCAATATGTGACCATTAGGAGAGTGCGAAGGCAAAGAACATCTTTAGATTATTAATAAAATCCTATATGCATAAGCAGTACAGATATGGGAGGTACCAGAGATGAGTTAGGCGTGGTCAACAACGAAACTGTGCAACCTGAGGTTACAATATCTTTTGCCGCCATCGAAACTTTCGCGCCAGGCAGGACGTGGACCCGCACTCTCTACCTTCCAGACGGGATGTTAGCCCATTACGCTATCAGCGCTGTTAAATCGCGCGCCACATCGCCATATTCTCGTTGCAATGACCTCTCAGCGCTCTTAAACGGTCGGTTGCATACGATCAAACAACGCTGTTGCTGTAATCCTGTGAAAAGTAGAGGGTGCAGGTTCAAGTCCTGCATAGCTCGAGTGTTTTTATCGCAACAAAATATCATATGACAGCATATAGTCTCTATACCAGCTGCTCTAGGCGTAGAACAAATGTGTAGGATAACGCTTTGAATAATCTGAGTTTTAACGTCTTCTCTCGTTCCTGATAGAGGAAATCTCCCAATATACGGAATCTCTCCTAACGTCTACCGGGAGTCTTTTACTTAGCTCGCATATTGCTGACTATGAACACTTTTGTGGGCCGCGCACGCATGAAAAACGTCTACATGCGTCTAATTCAATGTCGCACAGGTGCTGGTCGTGACTACGAACGAGGCAGCAAAACGGAAGGTCTGATCACAGACGCGGTCATCATCTTGCTCGTCTTCATTTTCCGTGAGAAACCGGAAGATGAGCTCCGGTCGTTTTATAACGGGAATCATTTTGAACGCAGAGCTCCTCCCAAAACCGCGCTATAACGGGAGTAGCGTTGTATCCGACGCGTCATGAGCGGAGTTGGTTTGTATAGAGAAAATCTACGTTGTATCGTGAGTCGCGTCTTATCCGGAGGCGTTATAACGAGAGGCAAATCGCGCCGCAGAATGAACACGCGCAGAGCTGTAGCTGAAACGTATTCGGAAAATGGAGCATCAAGCGCTCTGCGCTCCAAATTGACGAGATGCCCTGCGGCGGAGTATAAAACCCCAAAAGACAAACTAAGTCCCAAAGTACCTAACCTAACCTTCGCGAATGTGGAACGTCAACTAAAGCAAGTGGAAAACCATACGAACAGTAGGATAGAGAGTTTCGCTAGCGCCACCAAACAACCCAGTTTTGTCAGAGCGCATCCCTAATGTCTATCAGTAAATGTGAGAATACGGAAATGAATGTCGTATATATATATATATATATATATATATATATATATATATATATATATATATATATATATATATATATATATGAGAGCGTTCACAGTTACCTGAAAATAGCATAGAAGGTAGCCCCGAGATGAGCATAGCCGGCAAACAGTTCCCAGATCACCATCACCGCTGACGGGCCTTGCGTCAGCGAGAAGCAAAGTCCAATGGCAATCACAGTGACCGTGACACGGCGACGTTGACGCTGAAGCAGAGGAGTTGTTTAACAGTGACTAGAAGAAAGCTGCGTGCAAGGAAGTATGGGCTCACATGTTGATTTCGAGTAATTGAGCCGCGGAATGTTTCCAGAACCGACATGTCGTTAAAACGAAGCTCTCGTATCATCAGCATATTAAGTACAATGACTAGAAGAATCGGTGCAAAAACCACCTGAAACTCGAGGTTTGGAGATATTTCGAGGAGTGCTCGAAATATTAGGAGGGAGGGGGGTGGGCCAAAAGTAATGAGACTCTCCATGCCGTGCCCATATATGTTGTGACTGAAGTCCAGTTTCGGGCTTCTCGTATTTATATGTTTTTTGTCTGAAGGCCACCTGAGAAGTGACCACTTAAAAAAACCCAGTCCGACGAGTCGAGCTGTGTCGCGCAAATCTCCCCCAATTCCCAACCCCGAGCAGCCTGGACTCAATAGTCACGCAAGATGAGAAGCCTTAACCCTGCCAAGCAGCGAGTCTGGGTGAGGCCTGATGATCTGTTACCCACCTTCGTTCGGCGAGATGTTCACAGCGAGAAGCACCTTCTGAGCTTTTGAGTCTACCCCATGAAACGGTATACTGGAAGCTGTTTTCCAAAAGCACGACGATGGACTCCAAGGCCATGGTGAACGAAATAGAAGAGATGGACCGGGGACTCGCACTTATTCGGCCTCAGCGCTTCAAGAAGGTCCTCCTCTTCGACAACGCCGCACCCCTTCGGGCAAAAGTGACAACGGATAAGCTTGCTCAGCTGGGCTACGTTCACATGCCTCACCCACCTTATTCGCCACATGCCTCACCCACTGTCGCCGGACATCTGTCCATGCGACTACCACTACTTCTTGAGCCTATAGGATTTCATGGTCGGAAGGGACACAAGGACCCAAGCAGACCTCGACAACCATAACGAGCAGTGGATCAGCACCAGACCTAAGCAGCTCTGGAAGGATGGGATCACGAAGTTGACTGGTCGATGGAAGAGAGGTCATTGACCTTAATGGCGAATAGATTACTCAGCACCGTTGAATTGTAGTTGAGTTATGGAGGGATAAAGAAATTTGTTGAATTTGTCTCATTACTTTTGGCCCACACTAATAAAACCTTTAGTGCTTACCAAGACAGCGTTAAATATGGTCATGACCCGCATGTAGACCTTTTTCACCTCGCTTGGAAGTATCTGTAAAAATTGGAGTAGATTTAACAGACAACTTCGGGCGGCGAGGTCTTCTCACAAGTTCCTTTTTAAGAAACGTCCTCGGGTGTTTCTCTCCCGCATAGTAACAAAAATCGATGAGCTGGCTGCCGTTACAGAACTCCATCAGGGTGCAGTCGTACTCGAAATGGTGATAAAGCGTTAGAAGACCTGACATTGGTTCAGTTATTTATCTCACATGGAATTCTAGACAATAGGTGGTTTCAAGAGGGAAGGTATCCGTGCGGCGCGATAAAAACGAAGGACGTGTCGAGAGGAATGACGTTGGGCGAAATTGTGTCCACCCCTGAGTTTCCCTGCCCAGTTCTGTGCTCTCAGCGAAAGAGTACAACCCTAGCAGAGCACTTCGACTTTCTACTTGCACCCCTTCAGTTCCGGCAGCTGACAAAACTTTCGTCCGACGTCTTTCCGCGCGACAATACGCCCGTTAATACCGCGGCACCCTGCCCCTCCCCCGCTACCTTCCCCCTTAGGCCGGGGGCATACTTCCATCGCCGCGATGCCATCGCGGCGCTCAGTTCATGGCCATTCCGCCGCACGCGGCCGAATAGTCAAAGAGAACTTCGACGCGGCCGCCGCAACAGTGGCGGTCGGCATGCGCGATGGCTTCCCGCGCCCATCGCGGGCATGGCATACTTTTTCGCGCCACGCGCGGTGTTTAGCGTTGGTCCTGGACGGATCGACGTCGCGCTCCCTTGCAGAATGATGAGCGATGCGACGAGCGCTGAGAAATTCAAATTCATCGCGTCGCTCTGCAAAACTCATCGCCGCGATTCCATCGCGGCGACGGGAAGTATGCACGGGGCCTTACTACCCAAAACAGCAGCAACTAACCAGTGGCGAAGAATATTGAACTCAGCACGAGCACCATTTTTCCACGCTGCCAGTAGAGTTTTGAACGAAGTGGAGATTTTATGATTAGAAAACGCTCCACAGAGACGGCTAGAATCAACCTGAAGGTCGTCAGCGAATAGAGTAGGCTGCTGAAATGCTCCTGAGAAGGCCAACATCTTACCAGATAGCCGCAGCGCTCATCCAGTTCGCTACGGCGGCGATATGTTGCTTGCTTTTGAGGTAGAAAAAGCGAAAACTATCATTGAACGCTAGGGTATCATACGACGAGAGTGCATGAGGCAGCATCACGAGAAGAAACGCTAAGTCACAAAATGAGACCGCGGCCAGCTGAAATGGTCAGTGTTAGATTTGGTGATGTTCGTAATGGAATAAAATTTACGAAAACTATTATTAAAACTAATCGCAATAAAGCTGAAATCGTAATAGAACTTTAAAAAACATATTTATTAAAACTAAATCGCAAACGAAATGCAGGCACATTTGGGATGACTTCGTTTCTACTCCAACTTACCACATCCAACTTTCGTTTTTTATGAGTTCTACTGAACATTATGAAGGGCTATGTAGCAAGAGATTACGCCTATCCGCCTACTGGTCAACTTTTGGGGTTTGATTCCCCATGATGCGCCCAATTTTTCCAGATCTTCTAGTTTGTCATTAGCTGGACGCACTAAGCTGGGTAGGAAAAGTGATTCTACTAAAAGAGCTTGTTCTGCTACAGAAATATGACTGTACTGCAACAAAGCCATTTGAAAACGATTAGGTGAACATTTTAAATCTTAATTAAATTCTTTTCATTTATACGAAAAAACGTAAAATAATAGCAATGAATTGTTAGCAAAGCGGTTATCAGATCAATAAATAAGTAAGTAAAAAAATAACAGTAAGAATTAAAACCCAACTTGCGCACATTATTCAGAAACGATGAACACCCCAAACTTGGGTAATTAAACCATACACTTCGGTCGGCTGCTATCGAGGTTCTAAGCCATCACAAAGTTGCTTGGTAGCGATCAGAACTTTAGCGCTAGGCGCGACTTTAACACCCCACCCATGCTTATCGGGGGAAGTGCTACGCCATCATACCGCTTAATTTCAGTTTTGACCGCAACAGAGCATCTTTGTAAAAAAATTAAAAATTTAATTATTAAACGGACTAGAGACTAAATGTGCGCATTTACTAAATGAAAAGAATACCCACCAAATCACTGGCGACATTGGACGTTTCATCGGAGGCGAGAACGCACAGATTGAGAACGTTGCCGAGGACACCAAGTGTGAATTGCAATGGGAACAGGAATTGCCACAGCCATCTGAAAACCATCAGAATTAATGTATGAAAATCCTCTAGGCATAGAAGAAGCATTCATATGTGATGGATTTTGATGGAAAGCATGATAAATATAGGCGCATCCTGGAACAAGATGTTTTTTCCTACGCAGGAACAAGTGGTGATAGTGCTAGGGTGTCCCACACGGAATGTCGTATTAGACCGAATGTTAAATTCATACAAAGCAAGTAAAACCAAACTTAATTCGGTAATATATTTTCCACAATTATTATCAACTTTTCCCTAACGTGTACGCAAAGATTGGTTCCCTTTTTGAAAGAAATGAGTTGGCTGCGGATCGAGGAAGTAGCTCACTCAAATCCGGATTTTGTCGTAGTCAGGGAACATTTTCCCATCCAAGGTGTGCTTCATCGAGAGGAGTATGTGGTAGTCGGATGGAGCAACATCAGGGCTGTAGAGCGGGTGAGGCAAAACGGTCCAACCAAGTTCCTCGATTTTTTACTGAACGATTTTTGCGATATGAGGCCTCGCATGCAGCAAGGTGGTAGAGGACGTGTCAGCTCGATTTGGATTTAGATTTGAAGCAGAATTAAAGGTAGGATTTGGAGCAGACAAACTCTACTACTGCAAGCTCCCGAGTCGATTTTGTCGGATCAGCTTCAACGGCTGTCTGTAAAAGGTCGCTATCCAGGACAGGTGCCTGTCTTCCGTGCACTTCGTCTTCAAGACTTTCATCCCCGGCGGCAAAACCTTGAAACCACAGTTGGCATTGTCTTTTGGAAACGACATCTTTATCGAATGGAGCTACAAGCGAACGATGCGATGATTCCACAGCGGATTTTCTCAATTTGAAGTCGTAGAGCAGGCGCACGCGCGCAGTCATTTTCTGGTCCATTGTAGTCTGAAGACTACAATTTTAGAAACCGATAAAGGAATGAAGTAGGAAAAATAGAAAATGTAGAAGACAAAACACCGCGAAAAACTAACCCTAAGTGAGTTCACAACCGATAGGAGTAATTGTGAAAAGAAGGCCACAATGAACACGACATTCTGTGTGGGACAGCCTAATATTATTACGGTCTATATCTGCGTAGTAGAAAGCCAGTAGAGGTGTTCGTCGCCCTATTAGAAGTGTTTTTAAAAAATTAGATGACAAATGCTGTGTAGGCTGCTATGCATGTATCATAAATACAGGATTAAGAGGTGAAAGAAGGCGTCTATAGGTTCTACCCTGGGATGAGCCACCCTCTGTAGTTCCTCGGGTTATACCGACCATTTCATATCAAATTCGACTCTCCTCTAAATAAACATAACCGCGGTTTTTGTTTTTGAAACCAGACTGAAAATCATTCAAACCAAAACAAGCGTACAGATTAAACTCTCCAAGATGGTTAGAATAACTCTTTCTTCAAGGAAAATTTGGTACAAATTTCTTTGCAATTTTATAGTTCAGATGTCGGAATGAGTGTAATAATTCTACAATTTTTGAGAGAAATAATAAACTAAAATTTGTTGCCAAATACACACTCAAATCGCCTCCACCATATGCCGTAAAGGTAGAATGCGTGGTCCATCCCAAAAATATGCAGTAACGCCGTTTCTAGATGAGCTCTAAAACTGACTACACCCTGGAATGCGAGTTGCTTGAGTTCGAGTTCACGCCTAGATCGGCTGAGCTCCTCATCGATGTTTTTCTTTAGTGTGACATCGAATTTATCGAGTAGTACAGAAGTCGCGAAGAAGACGAAGAACGTCCGGCTCCGTGCCCACCTATTCGACTCCACTGTTCTTCCTGATCTAACATACGCCTCAGAGACCTGGGCTATACGAAAGCAGGATGAACACGCGATCAGCGCCGCGCTGCGTGGAATCGAGAGGACGATGCTCGGAGTGACACGACTCACGCAAGTGAGAGAAAGCCTCCGGAGTTCCGAGCTTCGCCGACGTTCGAAGATCAGAGACGCTGTCGCGTGGGCCAAGTTTTCGAAAATTAGGTTGGCCGGACACGTAATGCGATTCGCAGACACCCGCTGGACGAGAGCCATCACCGACTGGATTCCGCGGGATGCCAAGAGAACACCAGGGCGCCCACCAACGCCTTGGTCGGACTTCTTCGTTAAAGCCCTGAACGACTGATATGACGCTCTTCGTGTCCCTCGAGCGAGGAGGATCCATTAGAGCACTCTGCAAGCGACAGGGGCGAATGGAGACGCTGCTAGCACCCACTCGAGCAATTCGATGATCAACGGGACGACAGGTGATACAGGTGACGCAGAAGGCTGGCCCGTTGTCCGCCTAACCTTCACCAGTTGTTGTGTGCGAATGTCACCACATTACATACTAAACGGATATTGCGCGCATTTGGTGCGGAGCGCAACTCGAGTCTTCCAATTAAACGCCGGAGCCAACACAATCGTTTTTGTGCAAAAATGGCAAGTTTCGAGTGGTATACCTCGTTAGAGGGTCGTGAACGAAGCGTAGTTCTGCGGGTTTCAGGCACGGCATGCATCGGCGACTGAACTGGCAGTTGACGGTGATAGACGGACGAACACGGATGCGACGTGCTAAGCGGCTGTTCGGTATGCAAAACTTCCACTAGCGCCACCACCACCACCAGCAGCAGACTCGCTCGATACAGTCTCTCGCGGTCGGCAGAGGTCGACACCGCGTTCAAGTGGTCGAATTCCGCTTGAGATCGGCCATCGACTTCGAAAGGTCTGAAATCGAACGACTGGTAATAAATGTCTCGGAGAGAGAAGTCGCGTATGGAGGCAACGAATAACACTCACATTAAGAGAGTTACACGTAACATAGAACACAGAACATAGAGCATAGAACATTTATGCCAAAAAGTGATGTAGAAGAAGTTCAGCACGAAAGATTACAGCTAAGGTTAGCTTTTTAAAACGCGACTTCTTCCATGGTTTGTATAAAGTATTGCTTTTTCGAAGCGATTCTATAGTCCGTTATCTAGAAAAGAGGAAGAGGAAGAGGAAAAAGGAGAAGAAGAAGAATATATTTTTAGCCAAGGCGTGATACAGTATACAATCTGCTTAAAACGTTATAAATCAAACTGGTCATTATAAATAAGATTCTTTCATGAGAAATTCTTTACTACATTGATTTGTTTTTTATAGTCATTAGGTGTCAGTTTCAATAAATACTTTTTTCTCCTTCGGAATCAGAAGATACTGCTCTTCTTGAAAAGGTGCACGAATAGTAATAGATCTGCAAGGGTTATGCGCGTATAGCGTAGTCGGAGGAGGTGCCGGCTGTTGCGTGCACCCGATACTAGGTTCCTCGTTCGGATTTCCCGCCAAACCAAGCCTTCCATCCCTCCGGAGTCGGTGAATTGGTACCAGACTCGTCTGGGAAGGATAAAGCGCTGACGTGTTCATCGGCTGGCCACAGTAAGACATTGTATGGCCAAATATGCATTCAAATCGCCTCCACGACATCCCGCAGAAGTAGAATGCGTGGCGCATTCCAAGAGGGATTGAGTAACGCCGTTCTTTATTCTTACCCTTTATCCTGCAAGAGAAATGGCGAATATAGGCTGCATTTCTTACAAGGAAATGTTTCCAACTCAAGGTGAGCTTTTGCGATGCTCATTTGAACGGATCTAGGGCCATGTGAGCGAAATACAGAATCACGATCAGTTTTTGCTGAACGCTTTTTTAAAGACCGAAAAAGAGGTGCAAAAACGTGCGCAACCCCATGACACCCCATCAGCTGTGCCTCGATGGCGCAGTTGGTGGGAGTGCCGCCTCATAGAAGCACAACGGTGGGCTTTTGGGTTAGACTCTGCGCACTGCCGACACTTTTGCATATATTAGTTTGTTGTTATTACCCTGCCGTCGATCTTCACTCCCATGTCTTCCCGTTCTAGTTTGGGTATGACGTGTTTGAGGATGACGCTGAAGAACTTCGGGGATATGGTATTCCCTTCCCGAATTCTCCCTATTATCTTTGCGTCGATGGCGAAGTCCTGGTAGAATGGTGAAATCTTGGACGTGAATCCACCGTACAATACCCACCATAAGGACTGGAAAAAAGGCGCGTTCTTTCTGTTCTTTTGCTGTAACCGTCTCGATCTTCATTCCTTTCAAAGAGCTCGCATACCGTCGTGATCTCCTCGACGAGATCTACCTAGTGCCACAAAATAATTTCATTACTCGTTTTCGTTTTTAACCGCTACCGTTTCGAAAGCGCCAGGGGACACTTATTAGCGAGGGGCGTCTCCACTACATAATTACGCCCAAAGGAGATTTAAGCACGCGGATTCAGTGCCAGTCTAGCTGACCGTAGCGCCCCTTTAGAGAAAATTCTGTAGACCGAAAGCTTATAAGACCACTATAAGAGATATATGATTCTTCCCTATAGTATTCTTTATTTTTTCGACTATTCTAATAAGGGTTACCAAATTTTTCTTTTACCTACCGAGCGGAAACTTTTTTTAAGAAGGAAATTATAAGGTTAAAACTTGTTCTGAACTCTAAAGCATGTAGATGAATTGAATATGGGCCAATTTTAGCTTGAGAAAAAAAAAGAAAATTTCTGCTAGCAATAACTCCACTGCACTTCACTCTCAGTAGTGATTTAGCCCTGATTTACATGTGCCTTTTTAAAGACCTGAAATAGAGGTGTGAAAAGGTTTGCGCAACACTCATCAACCACTATGACACCCACGAGAATTGTGACCATTATGCACCCTTTCTAAGCTTAGAATAATCACAAAGTCAAAATAGGCATTTTAGTAAACAGAATAGCAACCACTACAATACCTTCTACGCAAGGAAAAGCTGACCGTTCTCAATTCGTTCTCCTTCACAACAGTGAGCGCCACATGTTTTCAACGGGAGGAAACCGTGGTGGTTGGACTGAAGACAAAACCGGGTGAAGAAATTTTTTTCTGCGATATCCATCTTAAATAATACAAAAATTAGAATGTTTATAGGTCCGAAATACGAAATAATTGTAAGTAATGGAAAGCAAATTAAAATGTCCGTTCTCCAACTGTTTTAGAGAAGTTCCAGAGTTTTATGCTTCCATCGGTGGCTCTTCAGTGATGAAGAGGAGCATGCTTGAAGCTATAAAACTACCTATAGGATAAAGAATCTATAGGATAAAGAATCAACAACGGCGTTAACTAATCATCAGTGATAACATTCTTTTGGCCACATTGTGAAGTGAAATAAATTAAAGGACGGCGTTACCGCGTTACTCAATCCCCTGTGGGATGCGCCACGCATTCTACTTCTACGAGATGTCGTGAACCGATATGAATGCGTTTTTGGCCACAGAATGACTTGCGGTGGCCAGTCAACGAACACGTCAACGCTCTGAGACATCTTTTCCCAGACAGGTCTGGTACTAATTCACCGACCTCGAACGGATGGAAGTTTTGGTTGGCATAGGCGGTACCCGAACCAAGAGCCTTATTCTGCATGCTAGCGGAAGCCAGAGCTTCCTAAGAAAAATACTTTTTGAAACAAAAGTTTGCTTAATGTAAGCACATAGTATTTAGAGTAGAACTAGGGGAAGTTCTTAAGGAAGCCACATGACCTGAAAGAGATCATAGAGAATAGAAGCACAACGGCGTCGGCAAGCAGACGAGTGACGAGGGAAACCTGTTTTTATTTTCGCGTTCTCGCGTTCCACTATGCGTATTTTGGCAACGCGCATTCGAAAAAAAGCTGCTTCTCATTTCTTCGCTAAATTGGATACGTGACAAAAACGACGCACTTCCTGTGAACGCGAGCTGCAGCTTTCAGCAACGGCTGCACGATGTCGCTGACCTCGTTTTATTCACGGCTTAGGTGGCCGGCTTGCTTAGGAAACAGTGATCTCGAGAGCCTTCTGGAACGACTTTTTAAGAGAAGTTAAAGCCCAAAAATGACTTTTGACATTCCTATACGAAGAAGAAAGGCTATGTTGGTGATATAAGCGGAGATGGAAGAGTGATATTAAAGAAATATTCGGTTGATGCAAAAGAAATTCACGTTTTTGCTTTTATAGGCTTCAACATTATTTCTTTTGACTTATTTACAAGGTGTTATACGTTGTTGGAAAGCTTATTATATGCAATACCTTGTAAAAAAAGTCTTAGTTTATTGAAAAAATAGTGTTCAAACCAATAAAACAAAAAACGTGCATTTCTTTTCCACCAACCTAATAGTATACGTCTTTTAATTAATTTGAATTGAAACTAATTTCTTTGAGTGGTTTGACGAATTAGAGATCGTCGACAGTTGTTTACATATAGAGTTGCTACAACAGGTTTAAATTAGGCGTGTAGTAGCGCAGTCGGAGGACGCGCCGGTCTTGGTTCACATTTCCCGTCAAGGCCAACGAAGTATTCCATACCTCTGAGACCAGTTAATTGGCACCACACTTGTCTGGAAAAATGAAGGCCTAAATACTTGTTTTTATACGCGACGTATTTGAAATATTTCGGTGGGAATAAGTAATAGTCTGCGTGTAGCGCAGTCGGAAGAGGCGGCGGAGGTCATGTGTACTCCGATTCAAGTTCTTTTGATCCGGATTTTCCGAAGAGGCGAAACAAGCCTTCCACTCCACCCCCTGGTGTCGTTGATTTGGTTCCAGGCTCGTCACGAAAGGATAAAACGTTGACCATCGACTGGTCACTCAACGCAAGTCGCGCCAAATATCGCCTCCGTGATATCCCGTGGAAACAGAATGCGTGGCGCATCTCAAGAGACGAGTTTATTTGCCGAGTTTTTTTACTCCTAGTCGAACGCAAAAAAAACCCGAAACAGAACGCATGCCTATATTTTACTGTAGATATATAGACGATTGCTTTATATGTGCTTCACTCAGAATGAGATGGATGCTTGCTTCGAACTGTTGAATCAGCAGTCTGAGCACATAAAGCTCACACGCGAAAAACCTACAGAAGGTTGGCTTGCTTTCCACAACGTCCAAGTCCGCCTTGCTCACGGGAGTATCAAAACTCGGTGGTACAGAAAGCCAAGCAACAAAAACATCCTCATTCACTGCTAATCTGCTCACCCTTCTAATACAAAGAAGAGCATCATTAAAAAATATGTTTCGAACCGCCACATCAGTTTCGTCTGATTGTGAACAAAACTGTTCTCGATGAATATGGCTTAATATTGCGAAAAGTAATGGATATCTCGGGGAGCACTGGCGTACGGCACGCAGGCTGCAAGCCAGCCACGCTGTTCGCCAAGAGGAAGAACGTACAAAAATACCCTTTTACGTGCCTTTCATCTCAGACAAATTAAGTGCGGAGATACGCAGGTGTGTTCGTAACGCTAATCTCCACGATGTGGGGAGGGTTATTGACATCCCTCCTAGCACCTTAAAAATGCAACTGGTTCGAAATTGAATCTACGATAGCATGTGTCTCACACCATCCTGCGTTGTGTGCCCTAACGGGAAAGAAGGTGACTGCATGACATCGGGTGTGGTTTATCAGATGTCATGTAATGAAATGTGGGGAGAATTACATAGGGGAGACAGGAAGACTCCCCTGTGTCGGAACAAAAGAGCATTTGGATGGCCTTAGAAAAGGTAAGGTCAAGACTCCTTGGGGATCACAGGGCCGATGCCATGCTGGCGCGTTGATAGAGGTCTCAGTGTCGATCTTAGCGCGAGAGAGTGACATATCGGCGCGCAGAACATTAGAAGCACTTTGGATCGCAGCTACGATTCCTCGGGTCAACCGGAAGGAGGAATGCCTGGCGGTAACACAAGAGCTGGCACCCTTCGCACAGCTCTGTGGGTTTCGATCTTCGTGATCTTATCCACAGGCTGATTAAGTCGGTTTGTCTCGGGGACAAAGCTCATTCACCCACGTCTACGTCCATCTGCGGGTGTTGGTGGTGCGCTTCTGCATCCACCTCTGAGGTTAGTCGTTGGAAACTGTGGTGTCGGATCACGTTCCTGTTTTCGTCAAGACTAGTACCCTGTAGTATGAAATGATGTTTGGGCTGGTAGTCTTGTAGATGATGTCGGCTATTCCAGGCTCTGAAGAAAGCGAAACTCGCCGAAACGTAGGCCGAGTAAAGAAGATCGTAACAGTCATGGTTAACGGCTACAACAAGAACAATACACTAAGAGTTTAACAACGCCATGCCAAGATTTATCGAAAGTCGAACTTGGGCGGTTACTCTTTATCCTTTACACAAGATCATACCAGGACACTACCAGAACACTCGAAGCTTATTCGAAAGGGTTTTTCAAACTGACAAGCGAAGGATACTAGGTGACCATAAGATTTTGAGATCGGAAGCATACCATGGGATATGATGATTCCTAATATGCGTTCCGTTCCTGCTGTGCGCATCTGTGAACGGAGTTATGGACCAATTTCATAGCAGGCTCCTTTGCCCTCTAGGTTCAAAAAGAGTGGGCCAGCCCCAAGAGAGCGAGCTCAAGTAGGGTTGAAAATGGATTGGTGGTGCGGAGGTAGATGAGCGACATGGTGAGGCGGGGTGGTTTGTGGTTCGACTCCCCTGTGGTGCAGGATTTTTGCACATCCTAAAAAAGATCAGCCACAATCAACCGAAGCTCTCTGTCTATGTCAAATGGCGAAGTTTGAGCGAAATCGATTACCATGATCCCACCACCCATACTTACATGTAGGTGATCAGTGCCTTAAATAACCTCCTTGAGTGAATTCTTTTTCGACAACGAGGTCGGTAAGGACAATACTGCCGACTTATTTTCCAAACTATGTTCTCACCAGCTGTTGTGTTGACGTGTCTTTTGGAGGAGTTCGGTCCTTCTGATACTTCACGCGTTCTTACAAGGTAAGAGAAGAAAATCACCAGCAGTTTCGCATCCATCTTGCGAGATGCGCAATGCGGGAGCATCGGAGTAGAGGATGAAGAAGGTATCAGTGCGGAATCCGAAGAGGATCAGAAGAGAGGAAGGTGTCAGCGGCACCCAAACGTTGCTCTTGGTCGACAGCTGGAAGCCATTCAAGAATCATGAAACCATTTCTTCCGTTCCTGTAGATCCTACTAGAGTGAAAGTGATGAACATTTAGGTAGGAACAACGTCACAAATACAACCAGACGTACATTTCTTCTTGCCATTCAAGAGCATGTGCAAACGTTCCACCTCTCATGTATTGACACACGGTATAAAGTTCCTACTTCATTCCCGCGACTCAATTCTTCGAGTTGTATCGCTGATTTGTACTCAATTTTCTGCCACAAGATTCAGAACTTTTGTCACGTATCCATGGTACGCTACAGGATACCTGCACGGTAACCCCGGGACGATGATACACAAATTCAATATGGTTTCCCTACTGACATCATAGAGCACTGCTATTACAGCGGCAGAACTCATCTATTTTTTATCCGCTGCGGTCACTGCCAACAGCTGTTATGTTTTGAACATTTCGTAGTGCTATTTCGCAGTTGCTAGTGCAACGCATTGTTTGTCTTCTCGCCATGTTTTTAGCAACTACTCATGATAAATTGTGTCTTCGTGCCAGTATGAAGTTGTCTGTATGAAGTTGTCACTATGCGGACGAGTCCTTTCTGGTGACCTTTTCCGTTGCGATTTGACATAGAGAGCTTTGCTTGATCGTGGTAGATCCTTTTTAGGAAGTGCAAAAACCATGCACCACACGAGAGTCGAACCATAAACCACCCGTCTCACCGCGCTGCTCCTCCACCCCCTGCGCCACCACTATTCGGTTGGCGACGCAGTTTCAACCCTAGTTCAGCTCGATCTCTTGTAACTGGCCCGCTCTGCGTGGACCTAGAGGGCAAAGGAGCCTGCTATGAAAATGGTTCATAACTCCATTCACAGATGCGCACTTCAGAAAAGGTGCAGATATTTGGAATCAGCGTTCGAAGCCGCATCCAGCGATCTACGTATCATCACAAAGTCCCGTGGTCACCTAGTTCTGCTGTAAGTTCAATTCTCCTGCAAAAAAAGGAATGCATAGATCGAAGCGATTCTCGAAACTAAGGAGAAACCGAAACCAGCGTAAGCATTCACCAAGCTTTTCGCCAAGCAATAGGAGCAACAACTACGACGAACTGTCCGAAGTAGTATGTCCCATTGTTTCCGATACATAGAAACATGGTTTTGTATGAAAAAAGTCGTTAAATTTTCCGATAAATTTGGGAATTTACCGAAAATTTTCGTTAAGAGAATTTACCGCAAAAAGCCGGTAAATCCGTTAAACCGGTAAATCGCTAACCGGTAAACGCACACCCCAGTTCTCATTCTTTCTAGCACTGTGGTTCATGCCTCGCTCTAATTCAGCAATTCTCCAGCTTCTCTCGTCATGAAACCAAGGGCTTGCACGTAGATAATTGTTGCCAGTATTTTCATTGCGTGCAATTCGAATTTGTTGTGATGGGTCTTTATTTGTTAGGCGTTTTTTGAACACACAGAAAAGTTTGGTGTCACTCAAACCTCAGTGCTTCAGCCCCTGAAAGGAAAATGTGAGGTAGAAGCGTGAGTGAACAAGCGTTCGCCCACTCGACTGATAGGTTCGATCCTAATCGCATTGTGCACGGCGCATTCCAAACGCTACCAGACCATCTCAGAGCAGTTCCCAAGTAGGACAGCTGTGAATTTCTCATAAAATTCTTTAAACGATTCGAAACAGTCTTGAAGGCTTTAAAATTTCCGGCAATGGAAGGTAGAATCATAGGGAACACCATTCCGCCCACTCGGTTGATAGGTTCGATCCTATATGCATTGTGCACGGCACACTCTTTGAACATTCCTGTCATGAGAGGGCGGCGCCAACGTACGCCATGCTTGACTTACTCTGAAAATGTGTATGTCCTTGAAAATAAACTGCTCGAAAAAGCGAAAATGCGGCGGTGGGCTAAAGATGTACAAACTTTCGTGTAGATCTCGAGGAGACGAATCGAGAAGTGTTATTGTACCTGGCTTACCCCATAGAGAGATTTGTTAACACGTCTTTTTTCGTGTTACCCTTTTTCTATAAGAGTATTTAAACATCTGCAGAAACTCAGAGGAAAGGCGTAGAATAGCTTCAAATCGTCTGAAGAAGCGGTTTGCAGGAAGACAAACATGGACAGCCTTATTATGACTCTTCGTGAAGTCACATGCGAAGGACATGTGAGAGGTACTAGAATATGTACATCTAATAGTTCTTCTGCCCGCGAAGCTAAGTACGTCTGAAAGCCATCGAAAGGATTTCTGACGTGAAGAGCAAAGCGAATATGGAGTGCAAACGGATGGGAGGTACACTCACTAAGTGCATGTCCGATGTTCTTCCTTTAAAGCTTCGCTCGAAACGAGGAAGAAGCCTTATCGAAGCAAAAGAGGAACTTATAAAGAGCCGTCGAGCAGAGCGCAAAAGGGTTGTGATTGTGTTCTGGGAACGATAAGGTGACCGACGACTTCGGAGCAGCAACTAGGAGAAAGTAACGGATGATTCCTGCCCTTCTGCGGCACTGCAAACAAATAGGGCAGCCGTTAAAGCTAATTACTTAGCAGCTGTAGGCGTGGAAAATGTAATTAAGTGATTCCCAGGAGAATTCTAAAGTCTAGACAAAAGCACGAGTTTCAAGGTATTGTTTTTATTCTTTAGGAAAAACAAAGAAATAATTAGAGCCTATGGCTTATTTCTGGACTCCATTGATTGAATGAGAGTTGAGCTGGTGTCGTTACTAGACTCGTTCACACGCAGTAGATGGGAGGGTATTGGTGACATATTTATTTATTTATCACATAAGCTTACACTTATGTTAAATGGAGTTTTTTAGTCTGAAATAGCTCATTTCACTTCATACAAGACTTCACACAAGGAAGCACAGCAGTCGAAGAATGCGCTAGACTACGAGCACGGGACAATGCCGGTCGTCGGTGTTTAGCCGTGATGATGGCAACAGCCTCTCCATCCATTGCAGTGGGGTGCCAAACTAGCCCAGTGGGTTATTTCAGCTCGACGGACGCTAATAGCGTCGTACGTATCGCTTTCACTAAGAAGATCGAGAAATACGATGGTTGGCCTCCTGGGGCCAGATTCATCAACCGCTTACTGCCCTCTAACCGTGAAAATACCGCCAAAGCTGATGCTAATGAATGTCATATCAGGGGGTTTAACGGAATTTTCACCGTCATAGGGCGGCAAGCGGTTGACGAACATGGTCCCTGTGTTCATTTGAAGACCTGCAGAATCCAGTACGTTACGGTAATCACACCACTAGACTACGAACAATGTATCTACCATTATATCATTTAGTTAGCCGTCATTGACGTTTGAGTGATCTTACTCGCGCAGGATACGCCTCACCGTATCCCGCGCGGGCAAAGTTTGCCACTCAACGTGGGATGCTGCCGCAGCGGAGGAAGTGCGCGTTTATTCTGCTTGACAAAACGGTAACTGCGCGTGTTTCCGTTTCCGAATTCAGAAGAAGTGTCACCGATGTTGCGTAGCAGGCACTCAGATTCACAAGACGTGGTGTCTCTGACGTCGCTAGGTGGGCGCCCTAATTTAGAAGACGTGTCACGGATGTCATGCAACGAACGCCTGGAATCACAAGACGGGCCACCGATATCGTGCAACGAGCGTCTGAATTCAAAAGAGTGGAGCCGACGCCTTGTAGCGAGCGTCTGGTCTCGAAAGACGTGTCAACGGTGTCCTGTAATGAGTGCTGTTGAGCGAAAGGACGGTCTAGTGGCAGCATTTACTTTACTTTATTAGGACGTGAACAAACAACATAAAACGTTCACGTGTGAAATAACACAAAGGAAATCAACTAATTAGGAAACAAGCACAGATGAAAGCCCTGATTGGGCAATATTGGCATATTTTTTAAAAGAAAAAGAACCATGAAAATAGAAAGCAGAATAAAACAGCACTGAGTAGACGACCAGTAGAAAGAAATCGGAATGAAACGAAGAAAGGTTATAGACTGAGATTGGGAATTGAAACTTAAGAAGATTGTAATCGACGGTCAAGATGCCTCTTAAAATGGCTTATGGACATCTGTAGCGCTCCCTCCCTAATGAAGGGACGGAACAAACGCAGAGTTCTATGGGAAAAGAAGCTCGCTCTGATCCGACTTTTTGCTACAGAGTCGGAGAGTCTTAGCCCTCCTTGCCTGGTAATTGTATCGCTAGGTGCGAAACGGAAGAAGTCCGCGATGTCAACTCTTGCTATGCCCTTGAGAATTTTGAACAACATAATAATATCGTTTTTAGTTCTTCTCCTCCTGAGAGAAGACAGGCCCATCTGTCGAGCTCTGTCTGCGCCGTTAGGAATTAAGGAGTAATCGAGATTGAAGCATCTAATAACCATTTTTCGTGTGAAGTTGTTTTGGACGCTCTCCAGAAGATCGATATCCTTCTTTTTTGTGGGATTGAAAACACTGGTACCATTTTCAACTACTGATCGAATGTATGTTTTGTAGGCACATATCAGAACCTTTGGGTTCCTTGATTTTAAAGTTTTAAATAAGTTGTACGTTCTGCCCATTGCCTTGTTTACTATCATTTTTATATGATCAGAGAAGTCAAGTGAAGTATTAATGAGGAAACCTAGATCTCGTGCAACGGCGGCAGTAGATAGTATGTTGCCATTTATATGATAACTGGGAGTGTAGGAATTGGTGCGGCGCGCAATAGGTAAAACAAATGTTTTTTCAACGGAAAGAGGTAGCTCCCAGTGAGTTGACCATTTGCTGATATAATCAATAGCTGCCTGAAGTCTTGCGGAATCGGTAGAAGATTTAATGACTTTGTATATCTTTATGTCGTCCGCATAAATTTTGCATTTAACATCCAGTGAGGCAATGTTGGAAGGAATTTCAAAAGTATAAATGAGAAATAGTATGGGTGACAGCACTCCACCCTGAGGCAGACCGCTGCTAGTTTGATGGACCGCAGAGAAAGCCTTTCCAACACGAACCTGATACGATCTATTCGAAAGGAAACCGCTTATCCACGTAACTATTGTTGGGTGAATCCCAACCAACTTCAGCTTATCAATTAATTTCCCATGAGGAACCTTATCGAATGCCTTTCTGAAGTCAAAATAAACGACATCTACTTTTTGTTGACACTCGATAGCCCTACTCCAGTCATTCAGAGATGAGAGTACCGCAAGTTCTGCGGATCGTCCTTTTAAGAAACCAAATTGATTAGGTGAAATGATGTCGTGCTCCTCAATATGCGCTAAGATGCGCTTCCTCACAATTTTTTCAAAAACACGAGCAAAAATCGATGTAATACTGACTGGACGGTAGTGGTTTGGATCATTTGACAATGTTTTCTTTGGTATAGGAATGACCAGAGCATGCCTCCACCGGGAAGGTACCTCTCCCCTCATCATGCTTAAATTGAAAATATACTCAAGAGGATAACCTAGCCATGCAGCTATGTTTTTAACAAAGGACAGAGGAATGAAGTCTGGAGTGAGAGAATAGGATGATGGCCAGCTCTGAATCAGTTCCACGATTTCTTCCTTGTAAAACCAAACACCACAGGTCATTCCGGGAAACTGTTGTGCGGCGGAACAGACAGGTGATGAACCAGTTACATGCTTGTTGAACGCTTTACTAAAGGATTTGGCGAGAAGTTCAGCCTTTTCTACGTCGATTATAGCAGCCGTGCCATCTTCGGAAATCAGTGATGGCACGGGTTTGTTTCTACCCGACCGCGAACAAATATACCTGAAAAACTTGGACCGATCTTTGGATTCAACAACCTTCCTTTCTAAATGAGCGAAATATTTATGCATGGCGTTTTCCGTTTTTTCATTAACTTTCTTATAGCGATCCCAGTTGTCAGCACAATCCTTGGTCACGGCGTACCTCCAAACCGTGCTACGGAAATTAAGTTTTCTTCTTAGGTAGTCCGGCAGAAACCTCTGGCCTACGTTACATTTACGCCAGGGTACAAAAAGATCTATAGTGTGATGTAACAGAGAGAAGTACTGAGGAACACAAACTAATGACGTTTAAGCAAACGGACGCAGTGTTGATCGAACACTTTTTGCCACGCGGGACTTGTCTTCAATCACTGCCACGAGCTATTGCGCTACCTCAAACTTGGGTAATTAAACATTTATGTAAATTATATTAATAATTTTACAAGGTACAAATAAGGAGGAGCTACCAGAGGAAAATCAGAAAGCTAAAAGCGAACTCAAATGAGAACAGCCGTCAGCAGTGCCCCTTTATGCGGTAGAAAGTGGGCGGGTTCCTCTGTGGTAGATGGGAAGCACCGATAAAACTCGTGTTGAAACTTCAAGCCTACTGATTACCTTACGGACAGTTACAGAAATGAATCATCTTACGAGAGAGTGAGAGAGCGCTATAGAAGCTATGTGACTGAAGCGAGTAAGAGTGGAATATATGAAATATTGCGTTAAAAATAGAGAAGATATCTTCTATAAAATTACTGGGTTTTCCATAGGAATGTCTATGATAAACGTATGGAAATGGAGAGCGGCTTCATGCTGTAAAAGTACGCCGCAAAACCTACAGGCGTTAACGATTATTAAGTTCTACAAAAATTGCTTTCCGTAGTGATGCTGCACGATGGGGAAGTGCGTGACACCTTGTTAGGCGTGTCACGCACTTGCACAGTTTAAAAGATAAAGAGGAGCGTTGATCAACCTCTTTGGTGCTGTGGCACAAATATACTTCTCCAGAATATGGCGGGATAAACATGAATACATATTTCACTGCGTTATTTTATCGCACTTCAGACAAGAATTCTCACCATCTAGTAGAAGAGGGCAGAAATGCCTTCCGGCAGTTCTTGAGCCTTATTCTGCCCATAAATAGGATACCGGGATAGAGGATGGCGCTCCATCTTGGGATGCGTCACGCATTCTACTTTTTCGGGATGTCGTGAAGGCGATGTGAATGCGTAAATTGGCCATACAATGACTTGCGGCGGTCAGCGTGTGAACAGGTCAGCGCTTTACCTTCCCAGACAAGTCTGCTACCAATTCACCGACCTCGAGGGGATGGAAGGTTTTGTTGGCCTGGGCGGGAAATTCGAACCAGGAACCTGGCGTCGGGTGTGCGCGATAGCCAGTACCTCCTCCGACTGCACTACATGAGCCCGCCACTTGAAAATAGAAGTCAAAAGCGGCAGATACTTCCGGTTCAACCTAACAGTTCAAGGCTACGCTTCAACATCGATGGATGAAAGAGTCCCTATCTAGTTCAGCACACAGCCTTATCTAACCAAACAGCCTTATCTTAACCTTATCCTTCGCTAGCTATTGACGACGCAAAGCCAACGCTATTCAAAGCGGGAAGGAAATGTTTTCAAGCAGCAGTGAGGCTTGCAGCTGCTGAAAACACTTGAAGATTTTGTCTCAAGAGGATCAGATTGGGAAAGAGGCCTTCAGGTCTCAAAACTTGACAAACCGAGAGGTGTTGAGCCGAGGCAAGCCGTTATGAACATTCTCGACAGCGAGGGATGACTACGGCTTTGACCAAACCCTTTTCGGTTCGGGATGAGCCACACATTCTGTTTTTATGGGATATTGCGGAGGCAATTTGAACGAGTATAGCATTGTATACCAGCCGATGGGCAATTCAGTGTTTTATCCTTTCCAGACATCAAATCACTAACTCCAGGAGATGGAAGGCTCGGTTGGCCTGGGCGGAAAATCCGGACCAAGACCCGGCATCGGAGCACACGTGGCTGGTAGCGCCTCTTCCGATTGCGCTACCACGTAACTAGTACCATCGCAATATTTCAAATACGTCGCGCATAAAATATTCGGAGGCAGAACAGTACAAGCCAATCCTCCATCAAGGTATATAGCGATGGCTAGTAAAGAGCTGTCAGAAGAGCCTTAGGCTACTCGCCTGCATAATGTTATAGCCTTTCGCTTTGCATTCTAATGATGTTTTGTTGACTTGATCTCGTGCAAAACGAAATCTTTAGGCCCGTGTCCACCTCATTCTCCATCAGTGTTTTTCTGGCTCTCTAGGTGCTGAAACGAGGAAACGCACCTAAAATAAAAAAAATGTCTTAGGTAATAACAACCTTGGTCAGAAGGCAATTCGAAGAAGGACTTCATCTGTTTCTCGCCCACGGATCTCAAAATGAGTAAAAAACATTGAATTAGAACCAATGACCGTTGTCACTATAGTGTTTTAAACTGTTGACGACCGTGTGACACGATGCCGTGTCACACCCTTTCTGTCGCGTGAGACCATGTGACACGATGTCGTGTCACAGACTTGTAATTTATTTTTCTAGTTGGATTCAACCCTTTCGAAGATTTTTTGTTTTGTTTTTGTGTACTTCACCTTTAGTTGTTGTTGCAAAAGGCATGGTCTACGAGAACAACTTCCGATTTTTGAGCTTCTCGTCAAGAAGTGGCTTCAATTTACAGACAATTGTCGACGTTGTTGAGAAAATTGCTTGGTCCACTCATCAGACACGCGAAATCGCGCGGTCCCCAACGTGTTAGTCAAACTTGGACGGGGCTGGTTTCGGGATCATATTGTTTTGCTTTTTTCAAAACTATTTATATATGAGGCGCGAGTAGCGCAGAGGAAGTGCAGGCTATTGCGTGCATACCAGGTTCCTGGTCCGGATTTTCCGCCCAATCCATTTAAGCCTTCCATCCCTCCGGGGTCCGTGAATTGATACCACACTTGTCTGGGAAGGATTAAGCGCTGACTTGTTCATCGGCTGGCCAGCGCAAGTCATTGTATGACCTAATACGCATTCAAATCGCCCCAACTACCCCTCAAAAGCAGACTGCGTGGCGCATCCCAAAAGGCTTGGAAAAACGCCGTCCGCAATTTCCGAATCAGAGGTTCCTGGTTGAATGTTCCGGTCAAAAAAGCCTCCTATCGCTAGGGGGCAGGTGAGTTGGCGCCAGAGTTATCTGGGAGTGATATAACACTGACTTTTGGCTGGCCACCGTAAGTGAATGTATAGGCCAAATACGCATTCAAACTGCTTTTCAGGGAACCCGTAGAAGTATAATAGAATGCATGATGCATCCGAAAAAGGTGACGATTAATCGAAGATGTCACCTTTCTTTATCCAATGAAAAAATCGAGACGAAAAAAACCAGAGCACTCAACATTTCAAAAATCGTGGTTAGACTTTCTGATTTTTTTCACTCGCTGATGAACGGGCATTAAGAAAGATGTTCCAGCACCAAATCAGGAAAGGATTGTGCAAAACTATATTTGCAGAGCAGAATCTTATCTTAGTACAAAGGAACGGCACAAAACTACAAAAACGCAGAGCATTCTCAGCAAAGCAGAAAAGACACAATGATGCGGAAGGAAATGATGTTGTTCTGATGGTGTGGGCGTTATTCTCAGGCGTTGAGCTAGACGGAGTATAGTCCTCGTAATTGAAAACGCAGTCAACCGAACACAACGGCGTAAAAAAATCTGCTGGTAAGAAAGGAAAATGGAGAAGAAGATGAAGAAGATGAAGAGGAAGAAGATGAAGATGAAGAAGAAGAACGCCTGTGCACTAATTTATTAATTTGTTTTTTCTCTACATAGATAACCACGCAAAACAGAAAACAAAACAAATGTTTTTTAAGCAAGTTAAGGTAGTTGTAAACAGACAAAACAAAACAAACGACAAAAGTAAAGCTAGTGAAGAGGAAAACTACCAAATTGCATCCTGAAAATATCGGTCAAAATTTTTTTTATATTGCCTTATACAGCTTGCTAATGGTAAGATGTGTTTCATTGATAATTTCAAAAACTCAGAGCCAGCGCGATAAGTGAAAAACTGAGATCTTCTAGACCTTTTTTTTTGATGATTCTACGATTTTTTGGGTCAATATTGAATGGCGTAATTATGAAGCAACAAAAATAGCCAACCGATAGCCTTCAGAAATGACCTTCGATATGGAATTTGCTACCTTCTGGGGCCGGAATCATCAACGACTAACCCGCGGGTATAAGGGGTAGAGATACCCACAATGAAGCCTGCGTCTCTGACTCATGCGTTATCTCTGCCTGGCTCTTATCTTATCTCTACCCCTTATCACATACCCACGGGTTAATTGTTGATGAATCCGGCCTCTGAAGACAAATGCACGATGCTAAACCTTAGTACTAAAGGTCATTATCAACACTAGTACGCTAGGAATAATAATTTTCCAATCTGTGCTCAGGAGGTGTATGAAAGGCCTAGAGTTTCTAGTCACTTATTGCCCTAAAGCACTAAGGAATTCGGTGAGTTTTTATTATATTTTATTTTATTTTTAAAAGATCTCTTTCCTTACTAAGGAGTCCCGGAGAGGCCCCTTGTTCTGTTACACATTATGTATTGTTCTTATAAGCGTCTAAGGGAAGGAACGAAACGATTGTAAGCTTCTTTCACAGTTTTCTTAAGGTCTTCTCGTTTTATATCATAGTGTAGTATTATTTTTGCTTATTATCAAGGTTAATGCTAGGATAGGTAATAGGTAATGCTTAGGTTACTATCCTCTGAAGGTAGTAAACTTTTTTTCAAATACAAAAAGTTTTGAAATTTTAGGCATACAAGATGAAGATTACAAGGTTTTTGGGTTTTATCCTGCCGGAGGATGGGGACACCGCTAGAAAAGCGAAACAAACAGCATGGTGACCTCTTATTGCTGGGAAATTGAGAGGTATGCACTTTTCTCAGCTAGTTTAGTTAACCGCCTTGGGGAGATAATCTGTCTTTAATTTTACAACAAAAGCCAAATTATAGATGTTAGAAACGGTGTGTTAAGTACTCCACTGGGATAGTTTCTTTTTAGGTTATTCGACTTTATACTTTCGTTTGTTCGTTTTACGTCGTACGAATTGAAAGGTGATGGATAAAGCGTAAAGGTCAGCGTTACTCAATACCTTTGGAAGATGCGCCACTCATTCGACTTCTATGAGATAAAGCGGAGGTGACAATAAGACATGCTCGGCAACAATGACATGCGGTGGCTAGTCGAGGAATAATTCAGTGTTTTGTCCTACCCAGGCAAGTCTGATACCAATTTACTGTCCCCAAAGCGATGGATGGAAGGCATGGTAGGCCGGTACGGGAAACGCGAGCCAAGAACCATGAATCGTAGAGCATACGACACCTCCAACTCCGCTACCACGCGTTCTACCATCTCATTCTACGTACTGAAGAGGATGGCATGAATCAATCCCCTTCGGGATGTGCCACGCATTCAACTTCTCGTGGGTGTCGTGGAGGCGATTTGAATGTGCGCCTGTGCAACGACTTGCGGTGACCAGCTGATGAATAAATCAGCGCTGTATCCTTCCTAGACAAGCCTGGTACCAATTCACTTACCCCGTAGGGACGGAAGGCTTGATTGGCCTGGGCCGGAAATCCGAACCAGGAACCCGGTATCAAATGCACGCGACAGCGGCGTTTTTTTTTTGCACTGCGCTACCACGCTATAATTGCTGATGGTGAGTATATAAGCACGACTAGGAAGGAATGTTCCAGTTATTGAGAATATTGGACAGAACCGCAATACGCGAAGCAGATGTAGAAGAAGCGCTAGAAGATTTACACGATGCTACGAACAAAAGCCGGATCAATAATTCATGAAGGAAATTAAAGACGACGAGAGCATGGATATGGATGCCCGGATGGATGATTGGTCTGAGCAAGAAATCCGAACCAGGATTCTGGTATCGGTTTCACGCTACAGGCGGCACCTGATCCGACTGCACTCCACGCTGCCTTATTCTTCGGATTACTTCCCACTAATTTTCTAGCTTTGTTTGCTGCTCTTTGTTGGAGTTGTACACCACAAGAATATGGCCGTGTAGTAGATAGTGAATAGAATACAAAAAATAACAAGAGCAACAGGGTTTTTAATCTTTTTTAATATTGTGTCCAATTTGAAATATAAAACTAAACCTTTGAAATGTGGTCAGGTGTTCAGGTATGAAGAGCAAATAAGATTAAGAGGAATATGAAGACAGAAGCTGGAAACTTAACAAAAGAAATATTTATCCATCCAAGAAACAAGGAGCTTGGACCTCTGGTGTTTTGAGCAGCAGTACAAGTTTGAACTTTTAAAAGTGGATAAGGCATCCAACCCGAAGACTGTAGTGTGCTTCCTTGTGGACTGTGATAGTCGTAAACAAAAGAAATCCATAACAATAACCACGAATACAAAAGATTCCGGCCGAAAAGGTCCAAATTTTTTCCACAGAACATATGATTTTCATTGAGTCAGAAAACACTGGTTCTCTTATTATTTAGGCATCAAAAGCTTAGAAATCACAAGATCAACAGCGGACCAGCGGATGAAGGGTAGACTGGATGAAGGGAAAGTGGAAGCACGAATGAATTAGACCCATGAATGATTGGTTTCTTGGGCTTTTTAATTAACAGTGTAGCGTGTGCTAATAGAGCTCAGCCATTTTTCTGGGGGCACTCCTAATTGGGAGTCGTATTGACTTCACGGCATGGCAATTGATAAGGGATAAAGGACGGCGTCATTCAGTCCCTTTTCGGATGCGCCACGCATTCTCCTCCTACGGGATGTCGTGGAGGAGATTTGGATGCGTATTTGACCATACAATGACTTGCGGTGGCCAGCCGATGCACAAGTCAGCGCTTTACCCTTCCCAGACAAGTCTGCTACCAATTCACTGACCCCGGAGGGATGGAAGGCTTGGTTGGCCCGGGTGGGAAATCCGAATCAGGAACCTGGCATCGAGTGCAGGTGACTGCCGGCGCCTCCTCCGACTGCCCTACACGCACATGGCAATAGATACTTCCCCATATTTCTTTATCAAGGTTTATGCACTAAATTCATTTGGACGCCCGTGGAGCACCCATCAGTCCCACCCGTGTAGCGCAGTCAAAGGAGGTGCATGCTGTCACTTGCACCCGATGCCAGGATTCTGGTTCGGACTTACCGCCCAAGCCGACCTTCCATCTATTCGGGATCGACGAATTGGTACCAGACTTGTCTGGAAAGGATAAAGCGCTCAGGTCTTCACCAGCTGGCAACCGCTAGCCGTTGTACAGGCCAGTCACCCATTGAAATTGCAACCACGAAATTCCGTGGAAGTGGAATGCGTGGCGCACCCCAAAAAGGATTCAGTAACGCCGTCTTTTTCCTTTTTGTCCTTTATCCCAATTTCGAAGCAAATTCATCCATTTTACATGGCAATTCGCCTAATCTAGTATTGAACACGTCCTACTTGACGTCTGGAATTCTACATTTTTTAACAATCTAATTTTCTTAAATCTCTTTACAATACCGGCCTCATCTTTTGGTCTTTGGGCGGAAAAAGCGAAAAAACCGCCTTTTCCTCCGCTTTTCTGTAGCGCTCTTCAAATTGAGCGCATTGCAAATTGAATGACATATTCGTGATCAGCACCGAGCCCTCTTCCCGATGAGCTGAAAATCGCCTAGCGAGCGCCTGAAAAATGGTTCAGTGACCTAATTCCTGCCTGGCGCCGCTGACCCCTGTGCTCGCGGGAGATAATTACACCCACAGCTCCCAAGTGGCTAATGAAGGAAGAGATTCGGCCCTTTAAAGCCTAGTTTCTGCATTATATACATAGTCACACATAGTTATCTGGATTCCCTAGTATTTTACGATCACAATGATCTACTTTCTTAAGGGATCCGACAATTTAAGTGTTGTTATTTTTCAGAAAATGCCTCCGCTTCGGAGGACTCTAATTTCGGCATATCAAGCTTGTGTGTGCTTATACTCGTTTGCCACGTTGGAGGGCGAGAGTGGAAATCAAGCTCCCGAAGTTGGAACCTTCAAGGTTGAAATCGTTAGCGATTGTACGCTGCCAAAGTTGCCCATATGACACTTCCTCGTAGTTAGCCGTAACACTTTTCGTATCATTAAAGTGGGCAACAAAATGGTTTCTTTGAAGACAGGAACGTAGATATTTGGAGGCCTTTGAAAAACACCTTATAGTCTTCTACAGGTGGGATTTCGGCTAGCTTGGAGGACACTTTGGCCACCCAGTTACAGAGCAAAACTCACCCCAATGCTAACTGAGTGTTATTTAAAAAATTGTTCAAAAACGGAAAAATAGTCCACGAGAGCATTCCCTAGTTAATTCTGACTCGAAGGATAGTTCGATTTCAAATTTTCGTTCATTTCTACCGGTTTTTCACGAGTCAAATGTACCATAGCCCTGGTCGGGGACCCAGAACAGTTCCGGAGCCAGTCCACTCTCCTGCCTCTGTGACCCCTCGCGCCGATCTGAGAGCGCCGTAAATCGCCTAACTAGAGTCTTCACACTTCCGGTGCAGCGGCTCATATTGATCCTTCCAAACCAGGGTGGAGGTAGAATGGTACACCAAACAAGGTTTGGACAACTACAACCTCTCCCTTATACGCTTGTGTTTTTTCGTTTCGGCATTTACGCTTTAACAATGTTTAGATTGCGTGGCGCATCCCAGAAAGACTGCTCGAACTCGCTTCACTCGACAACGCCTTTAAAACTCGCCCTTCAAAACTCCTTCATTTCTGTTTGACTGTTGACTTCCATTCAATTTTTGTTATAGTTTTTACTTTCTTTAACTTATTTTTTATTTTTCCTCGAGGGGAAATCTAATTTTTATGTGACTTATGCTATGACTTGTGGTGGCCAGGCTCACTGTACAGCCATGGAGCAACTCCTGACTAGGGTGGCTGCATATTTCTGATAAAACTCCCCAAACGCTCAGTCTGCAAGCTGTCGCGCCACACTCGATTGAAAGGTTCGAGTCTGTATGCATTGTTCACGGCGCACTCCAAACCCTAGATGAACAGCCTTCGAGCAACTCCTGAGTAAGGCGGTAGGAAACTTCTGGTATAACTCCCCCAAACGCTCAGTCTACAAGCTGTCCCCTCCCCTCGATTGAAAGGTTCGAGTCTGTATTGCATTGTTCACGGCGCACTCCAAACGCTAGATGGACAGCCTTCGAGCAACTCCTGAGTAAGGCGGATGCAAATTTCTGACAAAACTCCCCAAACGCTCAGTCTACAAGCTGTCCCTCCCCCCTCGATTGAAAGAATATTACTACAACAGTACCGGACATGTCTTTTGGTCATTGGCCGAAAAAGCCGCGCCGGCCAACATAGGCCGCTTTG